>CAEMYA010000021.1:1227588-1267072 GCA_903131615.1 Diplodus sargus
TGTTTCTGTGGTTCTGTTCCAGGGTTGACTGTTCCTTTGCCTTTGTTTTTTTTCCTGGCTTTTTTTGTGTCCTTGTTGTAAGTGTGGAAGATGTTTTCTCCACAGATCGCTGAGTCAGGAACTATGTCCACTTCTATCACACATTTGTCAGATGTTGTATCATTCGTATTGAGAACACCAACAAATCGAGGAGTTTTGATGCAAATTTGAGCAATCTGCTTGTGTTTATGTCCAAAGCAACGATCAATGGCAGATTTTAGTTCAGTACCATAAGCCTCTCTGTCCTCAACAACCACCCCCAACACTTGACCATGGGTGTAGAGTGGCTCATCCCCAATTCCAAAATGTATGGTGCCGTTGGTACGGCTGTTCATGCAGGCAGCTGCAAAGCGAATTACCTCATAAATGAACTTGATCATTGTTGTTTCTTTCGTTGTATTGTTGAAAGCTTTGTACTCGTGGCAGGGTTCAATGAAGTCTGAGGCTCCAGATTCTATTATATCAAGAATGTTGTTCTCTATGTATCTATTTGGAGGTTGATATTTTCCAAATGGATAAGGCTTGCATCGTCTTCCAGACTTTTTTCTGGGACTTACTGGTTCCTCTTTCATGGCATCCTCTCTTGCCTGAATGGTGAGTTTGGCTGGTCCAAGGGAATTCAGTATAGCCACAATCTGTATTACTAGGTGTTTCAACCAATCCATGATGCCAGGTGATGGATCCTTCTCCAGAATCTAAATTAAAGAGTGCCATTATTATTTCCTAATTTTTTACTCAAATTACTGCACACTTAGTTGATCATATTAAGTGTTGAAATATTATATGTGATAATGCACAACAACTTAGAAATTGTTGAATACTAGCCTATTCTCTCTCCCAACATGTCAAATACATTCAAATAGCATGGTCAGTGGCCGTACAGACCTGCAGTGTTTCCTGGGGCATGTTCTGGCAATTCTACTTGAATTGTCATATGCTTCAAACGAAGGTGTAGCATTCACTAATTAAGCTTAGGTCACGCTATCATGAGCTAACACACCTCCGTTGACTTCTGTGTTAATTCAAACAACAACTTTATATAATCCCACAGGGCAATTCAGTTTGCAGCCTCAGTCACATAAGAACATAGAAACAAAAAACAAAAATGATTAAAAAAAACAACAACAACAAAAAAACGCATACAGCATCCACTTTGTCATTACCACAAGTTGGCATGGGTAACCGGAGCTAGCAGCAAGTAACAATAGAAAATAAATAATGAATAAATATACACATTAAGGCTCTCAGGTCTACAATGCCTGGCCTGTGTTCTTTAGCTGTCAGCAGCTTTTAAAAGTCTGATGGCCGAAGGAATAAATGAATTTGCAAATCTGTTTGTCTTCCTCGGGGGGGGGGGGGGCAAGGTGACGCCGCCCTGAGGGCATCAAACAGAATTCCGGATTGAGGATGTGGTCAGGATGACCAAGGACCTTTCTGGCTTTCTGGTTAACTTGTTTTTTCCAGATGGAGCTTAAGTCTGTAAGCTGGAATCCAATGATCTTGGACAGACTTTGATAATGCAATAGACAGTACTAACTTACGAAAAAAAAGTTTAATCGATTGTGCTCTGCAGATTATTTAAACTGTTACTTACCTAAACTGTTCTATCATGATCCGCCATAACAGCGTTGGTTCCTTCTGCACAAATGTAGAGATCAGGGATGCTGCAAACCAAAGGATTTAAAAATGCAATTGGCAATAGAGGACAATATGCTGTATTCTGCTAACACATAAAACACAAAAAATCATGTATTCCAGCTTTAACTTTTCTGATCATCCAAGATATGACACTTTTCACAAATCTTTATTGACGTGGCAAAGATTTCGACTTGTCAGTAGTAGATTTGTAAAGATGACAACAGTAAGTGTCCTATTTCCAGACCCTTCAAGCTGAGTAAGCTGGCTACGTCATTGGTTGTCACAGCTGTGTGGGTCTGTTAGGTGATAACTCATGTTGTAATTAATGGATTTAAGCCAAGGAACTTCCTTTCTGCCTGGTAATCTACAGAACTCACCTCTGGGTCATAAAATTGGCTCAACAAACACTCACTGAGGACCAAAAAAACATGGTGCCAAAAAACAAGCTGGAGGGCTACTCGGCTCTGTCCTCTGTATGTATGAAAGAATATTGTTTAATGTTAAAGACCTAAAAATTCACTACATGGCCATGAGAAAGAAGCATGATGAAAAGTTACAATATAGCGTCATCAATGTCTGATGTGTTTTATGAGCTCGTTTGAGGTGGATCCAGTTATCCAGCTCGAAGGAGCATCATGATATACAATGTGTATCATTTTCTAATTGTTATATTCGACTTTATTGACTGAAAACCCACACCATGAAATTTTCCTTTAAATCAGATAACTATTGCACTTTCATTGGCAGCAATGACTGTAACTCCTAAGTGGTATACATGCCCTGGAGTTGGGACTCCCAATGAGGCATCATTAATGTCTTATGGCTTTTTTGACCATATTTAAGTCTAATCTTGCTAACTGCATTTCCAGTTGAAGAATTCATGTTTTCAGATTTAATCTACATGAAAATTTATTCAAGAATTTCTTTGGTGCAGATTTGACCATGTACACTAAAGTTCAGCAACTTCCCTTTGGGGAAACATCAAAATCTGATGACACACAATGGGCACTTTGTAACATGAGTGTCTTTGTCTTTGCACAGACCCATTTCAAAATCAGTCCGGTTGATTCTCTAGGAAGACTTTGCCAAAGTAAAAGGCTTTAAATTTAAAAAACTGCTAATAAAATAAGTGATTAAAACCTAACCCCAAATAGGTACAGTATAAATCAATTACCCGTGGATGTGAAATGACAGCTTCGGTCAAGTGTTTTTGTCTTAATAACCTGCGTTTGTAGAGTCTGCATAGTTGGCATATTCAATATAAGATATATTCCCAAAAGTTTTTAAAACACACACCCCAACTCATTGTTTCAGGCCATACTGAAAATGACACTTCACAAAATGTAACTTGCCTTTTCTTACTTTCAATATATCATATCAGCTTTTTACTCAATATTTTTCACACTGCTCACATGAAAGTAAAAAATATATACAGTATATAGTAGCCAATACACACTTACCAATTTGGGGTCTTTTAATGCTTTGGTCCTCAAAAAGGGTTGATCTGAGAATGTTAGAGAAAAGTAAAGAAGAGAGAGAATGAGAGAGAAGTTTTGTGCAACTTAGCACACAGGATTCACAGATGGCTTAAATAAAGATTTGATTTACTCTGCATTATTTCAGTTCAGTTCAGTTCAGTTCAGTTCAGCTACTCTTTTATTCTCTCAGTTTTATCTCTCACTGGACATGTCCGGATGTGATGCTCCTGCTGATATCCTGATTATTCATTTTTGTGCAAACGAAGCTCCTGTTATACGCAGTGAACTTCTTCTGGATTTATTTATTTATTTTATTTTATTTTTTTTTTTTGTGAACCCACAACCTTAAAGCTGAAAGTGCACCTTTAATTTTCTGTCTGTTTCGCCTTTAACAAACAGCTGCACATGAATAACAAGCTGCTCTGTATTTTGTGTATTTTGTCTGCTTGGATGCACAGGAACCATTTTAACTTGAAAAATTTGTTTATATATTAATTCATTGTTTGCCTCATATTCAATGATATTTTGAATGTGAAATCATCAGTTAATAATTCAAAATGTGATTTTGATGTCTTCTGGACCCTGAAAGATAGTTTTAGGCTAAATACAGTTCTCGTGTTCCTCGCCAATGGCTCCTCAGACATCGCACAAATAAAAGAATTGGGAAGGCCTGTAAGATGGCAGACAAGAATGACTTCTGACTTGCTTAAGTTTGATACTAAACTGCACAAAAATTGGACTGAAAATTCCAAATGGCAGACTTCCTGTTGGGTTTAGGCCATTCAAGAGGCTTTTTATAGGTCTGAACATTGTTGAATGCCTACATCTAAGTGAGATGGACTGGGAGAGGTTCTTTGTTAAAACCTTTGTAAGGGGGCACAATGGTGCCATTTTGCCTCACTGAATCCCGAGACCCATATCAGGAGGGTACCAGTTAATGTGAATCAAAGCCTTCCCCCAAACAGGTTCAGTATTAAGTAATTACTAGTGGATATATATTATATAATACAGATATATATTTTGTTATTGCTCAAATGAAAGGAAAAACAAAACAAACAAAAAAATATGACAATATATATCCAATACACACCAGTTTGGCGTTCTTTAACGCCTCATTCCACACACAGGGTTGATGTGAGATATTTTTTCCAGAAAAGAGAGAAGTTATGATCCAATCATCGTTGTTTTTGATGCTAGAGCTAATGTTAGTGGTTGGCGTTGTTATTAGAAAGTAGCAGAAAATATCTTTATGAGTGACCTGGGAGTCTTATCATAATTATGTGGAACGTTTCTGTGCTCTCACAGCTAAATGTTGTTATACGTGGTTTACTGGCCCTTTAGCAATATTTACGATAGTTTCGGTTATGAAAAAAAACGTCAAAGTGAAATCAGTGTGTGCTGGGTTTTTACTCAATACATATTGCTGTAATCAATTTTTATGTTAACATGTTTTATTTCTGCTCGTTTATCGGCCAGTGATGTTGACTATTCACAACAATAATGTCTAGCCTCGGCAACTTGGCTGTTTTCATAATGTGAAATTGCAAAATCTTCCGCTGAAAATCACTGCGGCTGGATCTTCTGGATCTTATGCTGGCTATATCCAGATGATATAATTAACATTCGTTCAAAAGAATGTGCTCATAACAATGATACACTGTATCAAAATGCATGTACTCACAGATAATGTCTCCTGAAGGGCTATGAACGAAGGATTGCAACAGACGAACAGAGATCAGCTTACCTGGAGCACTCGCGCCATTTACAGGTTCTCTGATGTTTAATTTCCCGCTATTCCGGAATAGGGGGTGCACTAAGGGAAGTGACGAGCACGAGTCACAAAAAAACACAAAATGACTGGCGGAGCCGAAAAAAATGGTAACTAGTCTTTTGCTTACTTTCAAAATTTCACATCAGCTTTTTAAGATATTTTTTACATTGCTCGCAAAGGAAAACAATATTTTTTTCTTTTTTTTGTCACTGTTACAACAGGCACTTTCATACATTGTGCCTGAAAACAAAAGAAAACAGCACTTTTATTTTTACCAAAATACAATCATCATACAGTCACAGCAGTCAAAATAATCTTCCAAACGTCAATATAGTGTCTATGTTAAAACATACAGAAGGCCTGTGTACATAAATACCTCATTTTACCTAATGTAATGTCACACCTCAAACAAGACAAGGACAGGACAAGCATGAAATGGACATTTCATTACCTTAAAACATCATAATACTGTTTTGTTCATTTGTCTTTTATTATTTGTCTGCATGACGATGCGTGACAATTACTTTGCTTTATTATCATGAAAGTCATTAATTTACATTTATGGGGTTTAAGCTGGAAATGTACATATATGTGAAGGGACAATACAACGCTGTTTTTCTCTAATTACATGGCATATCAAACATGAATCAGTAACTTAACAATAATACAAATAAGACAGGAAAATAAATGAGAGCTTGACGACAAATCAACAGTAAACTAAAAGCCGAACTGCATTTAACTCTACTGTAAATCATAGTAAATGTCTACAAACTTTAGTCTAGAAAGATTTATATACAATCTGTACAATTCCACCGATGAAACGTTGAGCCTCCTGAGTATCTGTTGGTCATTTCAACACAACGTGGAAGCCTTCTGTGTTTTCATCTGGGTGACAGAAGATAGATCATTAAAAAAAACTCCAAATAAAGAAGGAAACAATGTGATAGGGTTAGGGTTACATAATCACCATCAGTAAACAGGATGCTGTCTGACTCCCTCACGCTGCGAGGCCATTTTCTGGAGGACAGTAAAGTCTCAGTCAGGAGGGCTGGCGGTCGCGGTGATTTGATTTCATCACAAACACTTGGTGAGTTAAAGTTTTTGCTGGTGACAAACACTCTTTTTCGGGCAGAAATGTGAGGAAGAGTCGGTGGGACAGGTGGGAGAACGACGCTTCTCCATATACAGCTGTGGTAGGCTATTTGTTTTCCTCGTATAAGTTGCCAAAGACATTTACAGTTACTACGTTACTGTTGTTTGGTCCTGTAACGTTGCTTTGAAGGACCTGTGTAGTTATCAGACTAGTCAGACCGACACAGCCCCGCACCGCGCCTCCGGATTATCCGTTCACACTGGGACGGCTCACCAATAATGCAGCCCTGATACTACCTCCAGAGGCGAATCAGCCCTGGAGCGAAATTTCCCCCCTCTCCACATCTGAAACTTTCACACAGAGGAGGAGGTGGAGAATTGGCGCAGTATCTCCGCATGCAAACGGCAGTGTGAATGGGGCTAAGACCCTGTTCAGACTGCAGGCAAAAGTGGCCCAAATCTGATTTTTGGGGGGGTCAAGTGACCAGGTCAAACTTCTTCAGAAGAAGTTTGAACACTCAAATCTTGCCCAGATCTGATTTTTTCAAATCAGATATGGACCACTTCAATATGTGGTCCTGAATCAGACCCAGGTCTGATATTTTTCAATGTGGGTGCAGTGTGAACAACCAAAGCGGATTTGATGCGACTCTTGCGGTGTGAATAGGGCTTAAGGCTTTTACTGATGAAATAGCTTGAAGTTTGAGCAACTTTGTGAGATCACAGGCGATTCTATCGGCTTGCAGATTTTACCATACTGTATCTGCATTGCATGAATATTGTGTCCTGTGCTGTAGGTATTGGCATTAAATGAGATCTTATTCCACTTAAACACAAACATATTAAATCTGAAAAGATGTTTGTGAGATTTTTTTATATATGTGGCGTCTCTCCTCAAATCTGGACAAATAATCTTCTATACATGTTTGTCACTTGTTGAGCCATCTGCTTCTTCAACATCAGTGTGGCACAAACAGTTGAGAACCTGCGTTCTGACAGGCCACAAAGAAACATACAGTCAGTAACAGGAAACACACCTCCCTAAACATCATGACTCTAAAACAGCATCTGCAGCAGCATTTGCAGGATGGAGTGTGGGCAAGTTATATAATAGACGTGGCTAACTGAGAAGTAGAAAAGGGGGGGATGCATTGAGATGTTAAAAGTTCAGACCTCAGATGGCACCATTAGTCAGACTGTCTGTCATCTAGGGAGTTGGAGTTCCTCTGTTTGGTGACCCTGTGGTTTCTATCACCTGCCACTGGGCTGCACCAACCACCTCCACCCTTAAGTACACTTACATCCATCTGTCTATTATTATTATTATTATTATTATTATTATTATTAATATTGTTGTTGTTGTTGTTGTTGTTATTATTATTATTAGCTGTAATTGAGTTGATTCTAAAATGCATTTTCACCCTCTGAACTGCTTTCTGCATCTCACGATTAGTGTCCAGTGGCTCGAAAACCAAAGGGAATTTAGGTTTGTTTGAATATGATTTTCCTGAAATGAAACCAGCTTTTATCAGGTTTTTTACTCGGCCATTGGGGCACAAAACACAACTTAATGTTACTTTTCTCATGTTATATTATGGGCAAAAACAAAAAAAAAAAAAGAGCAAAAGAGTTCTATAATTTCTGAGGTTGTGGCGCCCTCCAGTGTTTGATACCACTAAAATCATCCTTACCTGGACAATGTAATGTGTTCACATGGAATAGATAGAAACCAATGTGAAACTAGTCAATTCAATGTACTTTTGATATTCAGTTTTAGAAAACTGATGTTTTACTTTATGGTTGGGATTAGATAGTAACAGCTAAATAAAATTAATTCTTACATGGTCAGGTTACAGCACATATTACATCTTTATTAGAGGTTATTAGAAGTGCGTAGCTCAATGTTCACCATTGTTTTTCATGGAATGCAAAAAAGATGTTGTTAGGGTCAGTGACAAGAGTTTGCATTATGACCAATTCAAAAATGTTTTAATAAGTAGTTTTAAAAGCTATATAAAGCTATTTTTTGTATTTCTGTTGGTTTCATGTAATTTCAAATAGCATTTTTACAAAAGGAAAACGGATTGCCCCTGAGAATGTCAAGTGGTGTAACCACAACAAAAGGAGAAATATTAAATATCTCTTTCCACCTAGAGTGTATGCAAGTGTAATTATAAAAACAGTTACTTCTGCTGATCTTGATAAACAGCTAAAGGATAATTACTCTGCAACCCTGTTCAAAAAAGTAGAAACCACACGGTCAGCTCTGAAACAACTCTTGACGCAAAAGGCAGAAGCAAGTATCTTCTATGCAAAACACAGACTGTTTGAAATGGGTGACAAACCAGGGCGACTACTTGCACGCTTAGCAGCTGGTGGGCGTGACGTTAGGGCTATATCCTCCTTAAAGGACGAAACTGGGAAAAATCATTATGAGACCAAAACAATAGTGAGATAATGAAGAACTTTTATGAAAAACTTTACACCTCAGAATCCACTACATAATCACACTGTATACAGAGTTTTCTAGAAAAAAGAAATCTCCCCTCTTTATCAGAAGCAGATAAATCTGCTCTTGGAAGCCCAGTAACCAGCGAAGAGATAAGGGGCCCCAACTGCAATGAACCAGCTTTGGGGGGGCCCAGCTTGCAAAAGGATGAGAACCCCTGTATTATACAATTGGGCCTGTCATAGCAGATTCCTTTATGAGTGGGTTCACTGCTATTTAAAGGGAATAGAGGACCCACTCGAATCATTTAGATTACTAGGGGAACTCACTTAAAAAAAAAACTGCCATTCCCAAAGTAAGGGACAATCCAATACTTCAAAGCTCTATTAAGATCTGGCATGACATGCATAGGTTTGTAGGCAGAAAGGGTGCCTTTTCCTATTTGACTCCACTTATGGGTAACAGGGACTTCTGACCTGGTGTTGATAATGTTGTATTCTGCTCTTGGCGGGAGAGGGGGATGAGAGTGGTTGGAGATTTATTTGATGATAATAATGTCCTAATGTCTTTTTCACAAGCACAAAACAGATTTTGACTTCCACGAAAAGACTTTTATTGCCTATCTTTAAGTCCATCACTTTATCAATACAAATTTCAAGCCAACTCAAACAGAAACACTGAAGGGACCAATTGATAAGTTCATAATTAATTTTACATTGAATAAAGGTCGTATCACATACTTTTATAATAGCCACCAGAGTTGTAGCCAACACAATGTTGATGGGCTTGTGAAGCCATGGGAGGAGAACCTTCATTGTGTATATGATGAGGAAGCTTGGGAGGGATATATTTGGACAATTCACTCTCTGTTTCTCAGCAATAAATTTAAAGAAATACAATATAGAAAGTTCACAGAAAGCACAGGACACCTCATGTTATGAACAGAATTGACCCTAATAGATCACCATTGTGCCTTAAATGTAAGTTAACAAGTGGGACATATATACACTGCTTCTGGAGCTGTCCAAAAATATCAAAGTTCTGGGCATGTGTAGGAAGTGACAGCAATATTTAAACACAGCATATGTAAAGATCCGGGCCAGTTTCTATTGGGGCTGCCACCTTTGAATAGAGTTATGGATGTGAAAAGATCTAAATTACTCAATAAACTTTTACTTTTGGCCAGAAAATGTATACTGATCAATTGGATTATTGAGAAACCTCCCACTGTAACTCAGTGGTACAAAAAAGCTTTGAGAGTATGGAAAGACTAAGTGCCAAATTAAAAGGAAGTGATGACACTTTTACAGACATATGGCGGCCTCTAATGGATTACCTCTAATGGCAGCACACAAACAGAACAGTTACACCAAACACACAAGACACAAATAAAATACGATCACACACACTACAGGAAAACAAGAATTGGATTACATGACTACACAGTGGCCATGAACTTTGGGTCATGACCGAAAGAATAAGATCCCGGTTACAAGCGGCCGAAATGAGTTTCTTCCGCAGGGTGGCGGGGCGCTCCCTTAGAGATAGGGTGAGGAGCTCTGTCACCCGGGAGGAGCTCAGAGTAGAGCCGCTGCTCCTCCACATCGAGAGGAGCCAGCTGAGGTGGCTCGGGCATCTGTTTCGGATGCCCCCGGGACGCCTCCCTCGGGAGGTGTTCCTGGCATGTCCCGCCGGGAGGAGACCCCGAGGAAGACCCAGGACACGCTGGTGTGACTATGTCACCCAGCTGGCCTGGGAACGCCTTGGGATCCTCCCGGAAGAGCTGGAGGCAGTGTCCGGGGAGAGGGAACTCTGGGTGTCCCTGCTCAGGCAGCTGCCCCCGCGACCCGGCCCCGGATAAGCGGAAGAAAATGGATGGATGGATGGATGGACTACACAGTGCAATGACAAGATCCAATTGAGCTTATTTCTCTGTCTTGAATAATTGTCTTGAAATCCCCAAGAGCTACGAGATGTTGCAATTCAATGCAATTTCAAGTCCTTTTGGACATCGTTCCAGGTAGACGGGGCAGAAAATTTAAAAGCCTTTTTGCCCAGTTCAGTTTTGACTCTAGGGACCTGCATCTGTATGATGTCCTGAGAACGCAGGCCATATCGGCTGAAGTCTCTACACATGTGTAAACACAAATATGTAGGCAGAAGTCCAAGAATAGATTTATAAATAAAATTCAGCCAGTGAGAGAGTCTACGGACATATAAAGATGGACAATATGCGACGGAGTATAAGGAACAGTGATGTAAATGATAGCTGCAACCTGTAATAAAACGCAAAGCACTCTGGTATCCAGTATCCAATTTCTGGGACGTCTGAGCTGTGGGATTCGCTGTAATGGGAAGTGCAAAAGGCTGAATGTGTGCCGATTTTGATTTGGTGTACTAAATCACGCCCACATTGACCAGTCATGACCACCTTCAAGATATGGCCTCAGGATTGGCCCTACATCATGCCAACCAAATTTCGTAAAAATCGGTGTAGCCATCCAAGAGATATAAACTTCCTATATTTTTAGCCCCCCTAGTGGCCAAAATTCACCAAATTCAGCTCATCCCTTTCCAGTCTAATGGCAACCAAGGATCTCAAATTTGGTGTTAATAGCATTTAGTTTGACGGAGATATCAAACAGTTTACATTTGTATAGCTAGCTATTTGTTCGTTAATAATCTGCACATTTTATGACAGAGCCAAATTCTTTTGGATAACTTTAGATCAGGTCCAGCTGAAGAGTGTACGTGCCAAGTTTCACGCAGATCAGACAAATTCCCAAGGAGGAGTTCGAAAAAGTAGGTTTTCCAGTTTTTTTGATTTTGCGAAAAAACTTTCTAGACGTAAGTGGGCGTGGCCGATTGCAAAGTGATTAAGCTCCATTCATCGAATCTGGGGATACAAGGTTTTTGAATGTGCGACATACGGTGTGGGAGTTATAGGGAAAAAGGCGTTGGCCTAGGTTATAGCGCCCCCTGCAGGCAGATATATGTAGTTTTTTGTGTCTGAGGTATTTGCAGGAGTCTGCACCAACCCTCCAAATTGCACCGCCCTCCCTTGCACGGTTTAGCCTGCAGCACCACTTTTAGCCGGAGAAAAATAAAAATGAAAATCTTTACAATTACAATAGGGTTCCTAGCACCGCTAGTCCTCGGCCCCTCGGGCTTGGCCCCCTAAATAAAAGTTTTACCTTCTACCTTGCTTTAGTCAACATACACTTTTGCAAACATACACTTTTGTAAACATGCGCTTTTGTTAATGTGCTTTTGTTAACATACATTAAACGTAGGATTGCAGGCTTTTACAAAAACAGATTAATTTCCCCATTGGGATTGATAAAGTGCAAAACATATCTTTCATAAAATACATTTTTTGTGGATGAAGAAAAGGTGCCTTTTGTATACAAAACATATTTTGACATGATGTGCATGCTTGCTGTCTTCAGTTTCAACATTTTTACAAATTTTTCGCAAGGACGACAAGCCTGTCCACTACCTCTGGCTTGAGGCATGCCCAGTTGCATGTAACAATACCACCCCCCACACTGAAAACCCTCTCTGACGGGGCACTTGTAGCAGGGATAGAGAGGTTCTTGGCCAGCTTGGTAAGCCTTGGGAAGTTTGGTTCATGGCGCTTTCACCACTGAAGGGGATCAGTATCTGGGTCTGCCTCAGGGGAGAGCAGGTAAGTTGCCAGCTCAGTCTCTATTTTTACTGCCTCTGACTTGTGGTGGGGAGGTGGCACTGGCGCATTCTTCTTGAAGAAGGTAGCTAAAGTCTTTTTCTTCTTGGGCTCAGGCTGAGTTTGTGCTTCCACAGCTGGACCAGGCTGCTCTGGTGTAGTTTTGTCAGCAGGCAGTTCCACCTTGTCTGGGTCAATCTAAGTTGTCCGGAACCAGGGGTCCATGAGTGAGGTCATGTCCAAGAGTTCATCCTTCACAGGGTCTCTGTATTTGTTGTCAAGGTACCCCAGTATGTTTCTTTTTATTGTTTTAGTGAGCTCTGTCTCTTCCTCATCTGGCTGTAGGAGACTGGTTTTTAACAAATGCAGCACCGGTTTAATATAGGAGACGCTGACGTAGGCCTCACTGGACAGGGCGTCAGTAAAGTCTTGGAGTGGTTTGACAGCTTTGTTTATGGACTCTAATACCTCAATGTCTTGCCAAGAGGGCATGAGATGCCGGCTTTTCTTCTCCGACCCCAGAACGCAGGCTATGGCCTTCTGCTGTTCAATCCGTGGGTCCTTCACACCATTCTCTATATAAAAACAAAAACACAAAGAAAACTGTTTCTACTGTGTTATGAACTATATTCACACACATTATGGTCAGTGTCAAAGTACTATTTTTTCAAAAATGTTATTAATGCATACACAAGACACTGCCATTATGATGAATCATGCATTAACATTTTGGGGAAAAAAACACATTTTAATTCGATTACAATGTATTAATAACATCATACATTTGGGGGGCAGCTGATGCAGCATTAGACAATTAGACTCTTACCTATAGCGTTGTGCAGTCTGTGTACAAAGCAATGGAGGTTTGGCCACCCACTGTCTTTCAGAGCTCTGATCATGTTGATGCTGCTGCCTGTTGTCATACGGATGAGTTGGTCTTCAGCAAGGTTCCAGGAGCTCAGAGCAACTTTCAGCCCCTGGGCTACTAGGTCAGCTTTGTGGTCCTCGGCGAAGTAAGCCGTTGGGAGGCAGAGCCCATTCGTCGTTGATAAAACCCAAACTCAAGTAGGGCTGCATTGTTCGGCTGGACCATAGGTCTGTTGTAGTTGAGTAAAACAACACCCCCTCCAGCGATCTCTTCACGTGTACATTTTTACAGGTGAGGCAAGGCAACTTCAGCAAAATACTTGCAGCTTGGTAGCACATACCTGGGGTCCAAAGTTTGTAGCTTGTAGATTAACCCCGGCTTCTCCACAGTATATATCGACACCGTGTCTTTAGTGATGTGCAACGTGATTGCATCCGTTATAGCTTTCCACGAGACCCTTTCTTGTCATATGGGATGCAATGAGAAAATGACTCCGCTAACGTTGACTGCTTTTTAGCGTGTGTTTGTGGGCTGCTCCGGTCTTGTGCATAGATAGATAGATAGATAGATAGATAGATAGATAGATAGATAGATAGATAGATAGATAGATATACTTTATTGATCCTAAGCTGGGAAATTACGGTGTAGCAGCAGCATTACACAGAGACAATAACAACACAATGAAATAAGAGGAACAACCTAGACATATTAAATATCAATAGAAAAAAGTAATTAAAAAAAATGTACAGAATGCAAGAAAATGTACAAAATGTATTTACAAATGTAGTGTTGTAGCACTCGAGATTGGTCTTGGTCTCAAGACCAGTCTCGAGACCATTTTTTGAGGGTCTTGGTCTTGTCTTGGAATCGAGGGCATGGGCAAGTCTGAAGGGCAAAACAAGGCACAAGGTGTAAACTGCAAAAATGAACCAATTTATTAACCAAATAAACAAACAATACTTAAAGAACAAAAACATGGTGCTCTTAAAACAGAAGAGCCCTAAAAGAAGGGAGCCAAAAGATGAAGAGGGCATCTCAAAGACAGCCAGGTCTTAAATACTTCTGGGAGGACTGATCAGGTGCTCCCAGGGGTGTTGACTATAACTCCGCCTAACAGGAACCTGCAGGATAACAGACAAACATGAGGAAAAACACACACACACCCACAGCAGGCCCTGCTAAAGCAGGAGGGCCGTCACAACTGTTTGCATAGGCGGTCTTACCTATGTTTCAACCGTTTCAACGGGGGCCCCCAGGCTGCCCACAAAAAAATGAAACGGGTTGCCTCCACGAAGTCCATTAATTCCTGATAATCGACACCTCGTCGGGCATTATCCCTTACTTGATATATTTATGCCAAGTAATTTAATGACGGTCCCTAAATCAGTTGCCAGCGATTCAGCGCGAGGCTAGATCTTTATTGTCATTGTACATTGTACAACGAAATTGCAAAGCAAACCTGTTATTAGTGCAAATTATAGATAAAAAACATAAGAACATTGATACAAATAAATTTAAAAAAGCATAAATACCAAGCACACAGCTCACATGCATCATGTCATACTCATAGTCATGAGATTATTGCACAGTCATGAGATTTTTTCACAGTCATAAGAATTGTTGCACAGTCAGGCATACATCCTTTATGCCTTGATTGTATTCAGCAACACTATTGCTCTTGGGTAAAAACTGTTCTTGAACCTGTTTGTCAGCATTTTATTGTCCTGTATCTCCTGCCCGAGGGCAGCAGTTCAAAGAGTTCATGTCCTGGGTGTGATGGGTCCCTTATGATGTTTTGAGCTTCTTTAAGGCACTTGCACTGTACAGTTCATCTAGGGAGGGGAGAGAGCAGCTAGTGATCTTCATGGCAGTGTGCTGGAGAGGATGGCATTGAACTCAGAGCTAAAATCAACAAAGAGTAGCCTTGCATGTAAGTGCCACTGGACGGTAGTCATTCAAGCTGCTTACTGCTGGTTTTTTTTGGCAGTGGAACAATAACAGAGGACTTTAGACAGGGTGGGATTGTGTACTGGGACATGGACTGGTGGAAGATCCTGGTAAAGACAACAGACAGCCAGTCTGCACAGGTCTTTAGTACACGTACAGGTACGCCATCTGGTCCGGCAGCTTTCCTTGGGTTCACCCCCCTTTGTGTGCGCGACACCTCACGTTCCTCCTACGTGAGGACGTTGTCACGGGTTTAGGGGTGTGATGTGACTGCATGTGGTTGCGAAGCGAGCCAAGAAGATGTTCAGTTCCTTTGCCAGCGAACCGTCTCCATCAGCCACTGCGAGGATGTTGGATTTGTAGCTGGTGATGTGCTGCACCCCCTGCCACACCTGCCTTGTGTTGTTGCTGCTGAGGTGTCCCTCTATCCTCCTCTAGTATGCTGTCTTGGTCTTTCTGATGTCTCTCCTCAGGCTGGCTCTGGCAGCACTGTACTGTGCCCTATCACCACACCTTTAGGCCTTGTTTCTCTCCTTCAGCAGGGTCCTGACCTCTCCAGTCATCCAGGGCTTTTGATTTGGATAGACCTGGATGCGCTTCTCGGTGGTAACAATATCCATGCAGAACTTGATATAACGCAGTACGGATAAAGTGTAGTCCTCCAGTTTCATATTATTATTTTTTTTCACTAATACAGCCCTGAATTAGCAGTACTGAAGTCATTAAAGGTAATGCAAACAAAAGAGACTGACTGAAACATCGGTATGCATTGGAAAGGCAGAAATATTTTTTCACATATATTTAGACTATGGCAGAGCAAATTAGACTATGGCGGGCCGCCACAGTCTCGTCAATGTATGGGAAACACTGTTATTGGAGTTTCAAGTCTTTTTAAAGCTGCTGTTCATTTTCAACATTGTCACTGTTCACCCACTGCTGCTTCATTATGAAATTACATATATTATATATAGCTTAAAGTTGAATGGAATACAAATATGTATTAATTATGTATTTAATATGTATTAAAGCTAAACATTTAAAAAATATTAAAGCCATGCAAAATAATGATTTTATCCTGACCTTCCATCGCTTTGATATTAAAGTTGTGGATAAATCGCCACTTTTTTCTAAGAAATATAATACTTAACACTTAAAAATAGTTCCACATAGTAAGTTAATTCACATTTCATCTTTAATCAGCATCAAAAACTTCTGATATTTGACAAAATCAGCCTCTAACCAAAAGGAATGTAATAAAAGTCAAATGGTGTAACCGGTTACACCATTTGACTTTTCAATTCAAATTCAAATTTAACAGGCATTTGATGGACATCTATATATGCACATGGCCTTAATGTGAAGATTTCAAACACATTTTTTAAAATAAATACTTATTTTTACAGTTATTATGAATTATAAATGGTTTCCTAAGGTCATACCATTTGATATGTAACTCTAAGCACACCTGACCATACCCTAAAAATGTCAAATTGTCAAGATTTTAAATAGAGCTACTAATCTTGGCATGCAGCAGTTAGGCCAGAGTGATAAAGTAAATAGAGTGGCGACACTCCCATAGACCTCCTGGAACTATTCAGGCTGCAGAAGTGTCTGAAGCAGCATTTTCTCTCTGAATTTTGTCACAACACCTGCTTTTTTCCCGATCATTGATGGCGCGCCATCTGTAGCCAGGCTGTGACAGCACAGGCCCAGTCCACTTTGACCCTGTCCAGAGCTCCGACGAGAGTTGTAAATGTCATTTGCTGTTGTGGTTTCCGTCATAGGCACCAACTCCAGGAACTCCTCGGTGACAGTCTCATCAACACCACAAATGAAAATGGCGAGTTGGGCAACATCCGTAATGTCCATGCTCTCTGTCCAAATCCGCTGAAAGATCCGAAATCCTATCTGTCACAGTGTATCTCGTCAGGCTAATGTTAGCAAAAGTCTGCCGCTTCTCAGGGCACACGACCTCTGCTGCCTTCAGCATGCATGTTTTCACGACCAGTACGGCTTTGATTATGTTGCTATTTCGCTAGCAATAAGGTAAGCTAGCCTTCACTGCTGCATCACTGATACCTTGGCTACGGGTAAAAACAGACTGCTGTTTCTTCAGACCCCGCTAACAGTTAATTTATCTTCTCTCTTCTCAGTTGTCCTTGCAAGTTGGTATATTTTATGGTATGAGTCTCATAGTGCCGTCGAATATTATATTCTTTCAGCACTGAAACTTGCTGTGAACGCACCAAACACACAGGTTTCCCATTCACCTCCGGAAAAGGTCAGTTTTTCGTGGAAAACTCTGCACTCTATGTCCACTTTTCTCTTTTTCGACAAAGCCATTTTGGGTGATGAGGGTGCGACAGAGGGTAAAGTTGACACCAAATGAACACGTATGAATAAAGACGGGCCTTTACATTTTGAAAATAAACTCACAAATTACTTGAATACATTCTCTTTTTAAAGACCTAGTCTAACATTTTCTGGATTTATCAATTTTGAGAGAATATCCAGCATGAACAGCGACTCCCAGTGGACACATTTGAGATAGCAGTTACTTTTATTGAAAAATTGCAGACTTTTCTGTTATTTTTACTCTTGCAAAATCATCTTGCAGAACCGGCAGGGTTTAATTGACACCCCCGTAAGATTGACACCCCTGGTCTATATTGTATCAGAGGCCCTTTGTGATGCTTATACTGGTCTTCATTTGTATACGCACAGCGTAATTGTCTATATTTTATCTTGGTTGTTACATCCAATTTTCAAGCATTGCCTGCTAGCTAGTTAGCTAGCGCGACTTGCCAGCAGTGAAGGTAACGTAAGAGTCCGGTAATGAATCGCGAGCAACTTTTATAATAATGATGTTTGGTAACTAACAAGCAGGATTTAGACGAATTATCAAAAGGGGGGTTATTTATTTTGGCTTTTATCTGCTGAACCTGACCATGTCAGCCATCGTTAGACGGTTATGTGTGTGATACAAGACTTGTTCTAGCTCCTAGCACTAGTAGAAATAAGGGGGCGTTTGTGATAAATATTTCATTTGATATTTCGTTGAATTTTTGAACATACTAACTTTTCATTATGTGATGTGTTGTTGGCTGCACTTAATTTTGTGTACTGTTCTGTGTTCAATTTAACATAGTTACTCACTTCCATGTAGGCTACTGTGCTTTTTTTTAAGCGGCAGCTGCTGGAGGTCATGGCAGCTGCTGGTGGTGGTCACGGCGGCGGCTGCTAGTGGTCATGGCGGCTGATGGCTGAGTTGTTGTTGTTTTTTTCATTTGGTTCTTCATGGTTGCGGTGTCACGGATCACCTGCCCCTGGTTTTTGTTTTTCTTGTTCACACACACACAAACACACATTCTTGTTGTCTGTCATTGTTTAATAAAAAATACTTTATTTGAAAACCTTCATTTGTATCAGCCATCCTTACACTGATGTCTCAATAACTATAACAGGAGTTACAAGTTTTGTTTTGTTATAATAGTTAATTGCTTAAGTTACTTGGGTTGAATTACAGCTAACCTTACTCTTACTCTGTGCACTAACCCAGAACCACAGAGAAAATTCTTAATAGCTCTGCACGTACCTATAGACCCAAGCATACAAGTGTAAATGACTTTGTATTCTGTAATAGTTTTGATAATAAGCGTATGGCTTAATCTTAAATATTCTTAGTCTTAACATGATCATGTTTCATGTTGTGGTCCTGGAGGTGGCTACTCTCATCAGAAGAAGTAAGCTAGCTGCTCGGTGAATTCTGAACGGACTACTGCAGACCTCTTACCGCAGACCTCTTCGTGGTAGATTTCAGATTTCAAAATCTGAAATCTGAAATCTACCACGAAGGTAAGCTAAAGCTGAATCTGAATTTATGAGCCAAATCACGGGAATCTATAATACAGCCCAGTTGCGCTAAAATGAAAGTCATGAGACGTCTATCATCAGATGAATGATATGGAAAAGAAAAGTTAAACATGAACACTAAGCTTTTCCCTCCCAAAATGTAAAAATTATCTAAATAATACACAGCTTTTCGTTGTCATCCTGCCTCTTAAAATGCAAAACTGACATTAACAAAAATGTAATAATGCCATAACAGCTGAAAAAGTACTTGGGTGTGGGTTCTTTTAATATATATTTACCATTCAATAATGCAATCGCTGCTGTCTGTCCCATAGAAGAACATGACAGCCAGCCCATGTTTTTGAACTATTGGGGCTTACAGGAACCAAGTGACTGCCCCGGCGGCGACATCACAGAGTGTCACAACTCTTTCTCTCTGTGGCACTGAGTTAGGCTAATCAGGGGTCCTTCTTTGTGATATCATTTCCTGCCACATGGTCTTCTTACACAAATGAACAAAATGGCTCCTTGAATGTTGGTTACACCACCTTGACAATTGAGGAAGTTGACTTGACAGACACAACTTCCCAAATTACTTATAATATTCTGAACAATGGTGTTCTATTTATTTTATTCATTGTTATACAACACAAATGTAGGAATATGCCAAACTAGTTAATTGGTTTTTATTGCAAATTTAACAACAAGTTTAAGTATTTGGTACAAAGTTTTTATGGTTACACCACATTGACATTTTTACCATTATCCCCTGAATATTCTCTCAAAATTGATAAATCCAGAAATGTTAGACTAGGTCTTTAAAAAGAGAATGTATTCAAGTAATTTGTGAGTTTATTTTCAAAATTTAACTTTTTTAAATTGAACTAAACCATAGGAACACAAAAAAATTGCTTCACGTCATTATCATTAAAGCATTATAAGACAAAATGGCCCAAAAAATAACAGCTATTGTGTTGAAAAAGTCATCAGTGGTAACCTGTTGTATCATTAACAGACAATGAAAGATCAAGAAACATACCAAAAAGAGAGATAAAAGTAAACACACATCCTTACATAGTTGTTAACATACACATTTTTTTTCAAAGGTAGATGTATAATAGACCATATGATGCAGATTGTTTCATTTCATGAAACAATATTGTTAAACTCATTTGTATCCCATTTTATCATTCAGAGGAAAATGCATCATCAAGATAGATACAGCAAATAAGAGATATAAATCAGAAAAATCACAAATTCTTACAGTGTTGTTTAAGTACACTATCTTGTTTTGTTTTTTAACCAAAAGTAAATGTAAAATAGAATGTATGATGAAGATAATTTCATTTCACTCAACAATATTGTTGAACTGCTTTATAGGACATGTTCACATGTTAATGCAGAAAATATCAAAAGGTAAAGTTGAATTCATTTTCAAATGTCCGATAAGATCATTGTAAAAAAGAAAAAGAAAAAAAATTTAATTCTCAAAAAATTATGAAGAGACATTACTATTATTCATGCAGGATCAAGATAAACACAAAAATAAGATGTAAATAAAAAAAATCAGAAATTCTTACATAGCTGTTAAAGTACACTGTAAGTGCAGCAGAACATGAAAATCGGTAACAGCTGACTTCATTTTAAAATGTTGGATACGTTCATTGTGAAAAAAAATATTCATGATTAAGAATGACTAAGGAGACATTTTTATGTATGCAAAACATTCAAAAGTAATTTAAAGCAAATCTGTATCAATAATGAACAATGGGATCTGTTTAAAAATATGTATAAAAAAAGTTAAGATGAATAGAATCTAAGTCTTACAGCTGTAAAAGCTTTTTCAAAAATGTAAAGTATGCATAATGCAAATCATTTCACAGAACAGTGTCGTTCTGAATTATTGCACTCAACATGACAACTTGTAACAGCTGAGTTTGTTTTCAAATATCACAGAAGTGTGAAAAAAGTTTACATTTTCATTATTAAATAGGATTAGATTTACAGACTTGTGAGCTTTCAAAACACATTTCAGTGTAACACTTTAGATTTGATTTTAATGTTATACTTGACAAACGTTTCCTTCCCATTAGCACAATGGTATCAGTAAGGTAATGAACAGAGCCAAGGGAACAGGCGAACATGTAACATAGAATGAAATTCATTCAACTCAATCCCTTTCCAACATACACAGTGCTGTATAAAACAGATGGATCCATATGATTAGCTGAAAATACAGCATGTTCAAATAGGCTGCTTGATTTAGTTAATGTCAAGAGCAACAGGGCCTTTCATTGAGAAACCGAGAAAGAATGACACCTTTGACCCCTGGGCATAACCACGAAGCTCACTTCGAAACACTGGAGCAACTTCGACCTTCAGATCTTGGATACAAGTATCTGCCAGTATCATGTCGTCCTTTACCCTGCCACTGACCCTGCAAAGGAGCTCTTCTACCTTCTTCTCTTTCCAGATTCTGCCATTTTCCCACATGGATGAAAACTGCTCAACCCTGATGCACTTTTGGATTTTTCCAAAGGGTACCAGTCGTTCATAGCCCCTCTTCTTCCCCAGGAAGAAATGGATCACGGGCCTCTTGCCATTGCACACTTCCTTCATCACTGCATGATAAGAGGTCTTCATCTGTGAGATGTAGTTCCCTAGACTTCTATAGTCTGGACTGGCCAGGTGCTGCTGTGGCCACAACAGCACAACTGCAATGAAGTGCAGCGACAAACTATCACTTAATGAGATTGGCTCCCGCAGAACTTTGGAAAGGAATTGCATCAGGTCTTGATATGGCTGAAGAAAGGGTGATTCCAGTTTGAGACAACTCAACACAACATTGACATACAGGAAGTTGATTTTCTCCTTCACAGTCGTTTTTTGACGAGGTTCAAAAACAAAACCATACTGTCTGGCAATCCCTTCCATTTTTTCAGGTGAAATGTGTTTTGAGAGAAAACTCAGAATCCCAGAATATGTATCAGCTTTTTGCATCTCCAGTTCTTTTTTTGTTTGATGTAGTTTCAGCATTGTCTGCATGTTTCTGTGCCTCAAAAGATCTGTCTTGCAGAAAACCTCTCCATACTGCCTAAAACATCTGAAAAGCTCATTTTGGGCTACTTCATCACGATTGTCTTTCATTCCAAATCTGGAGCCCAAGTTCACATAAAAATTGTCAAGGAAGTTAAAGTTAAACTTCATCCTGTATTTGAGGTTGTAAAGTAAATCCTCAAACTGTCTGAGAATGATGTAATAGGGTCTGTGTTTGTTGCACCGATCAGATTTCTCTACATCCTGAAGTTGAACCCTCCCAGTGAGAACCTGACTCATAAGGTCATGGCGGACATTGTCAGAAGAAAATATTGGGGTCTTTGCCAGAAACTCAATGACAAGTACTCCAACCTGAATTTCTCCCAGGCACCCTGATGTATTGAAAGGGTTGTTGTCTGTCTTGATTTTTAATCGCTGACTTGATTCCTGCTTTGCAAGTTTCTGTGTTTCCTTGAATGCATCTATTGCTGACTGAGCTATTTTGAGAAGGATGCTCAATGTTTCAGGACTGATGGGCTCTTCTTTGCTATTTGCAATGGCATTCTTCAGCTCATGCTTGATGACCTGTGCTGATGTGTCTGCCATGTATGAGCTGTCCTTGGAAAGATCTCTTGCTTTCTTTGCCCAAACTTTTGCCTCTGAGAAGTCCCTCTTTTTTAGGTAACAGTACCTGGCTAACAACTGAGAGATAATGGCATCTTTTGCAAATCTTTTTGATGCATTTTGTAGCACCGTCTCTTCAAGTCCTGGGGTTTCCTTTGCAATCTGTTGAATTAATGGAGAGAAGACAGATTCCTCCTCTGATGAATGATATCTCTTCACTAAAATGTGGTGAACATCTTGCATGAGTTTGTCTTTTCCTTGTGTGCTTTCATAAAGCTCATTTGTGGTCAACAGAAGGTCGGCAATGTCAGCTTTGCGCACCTTGTGTGTTGTTGTAAGTTCCTGCAAACAGTGCTTTGCAATACTTGAATGGATCATTTTCACAGCTGTGAAAACTACCTTGCCCTCCACTGAGCAGCTGGAAATTAAAGTGGAAAATGTCCTGAATCCGTCTTTGACTTTGATGGTTCCACAAAATGGTTGTGGTTGAAGACCAAGAAACTCCTCACATAGAGAGACAGAGAGGGAGGCACCTTTGCAGTATATGTTCAACACAACTAAAACTGCCAAGAGTTGTGCATGCTTCTCATTGATGTCAAAGCTCTTCAGGGTCTTGCGGGCCACACCCTCAACATACTCAGTGCTAAAGTTCTTCTTCATGATCATGAATCCATAGAACGTTTTTTGAGCATTCGTGTGTGTTTTCTCTATTTCCACAAGCGTATTATCAAACTGTTCCTGCTCCTTCTCAGAGAGATCGTTTCCAATGAATACTGTGTCATCAGTTGCCTCAGTGTCTTCAGTGGTCTCTGACGTCATGCAGTTCAGGAGGATTACCTGTGCAGACTTGGACTGAATGTCTTTCTTTGCACATTCTTTGTCAATGACTTGCTGCAAGTCAAAAACTTTTTCCTTATCATCAAAGTCATCTATCATCAACAAAACGGGGACCCGTGGTACTTGCTCCTCATGGTCATACATCAAAAGTTTGACCACTTGCTCAGCTACTTCAGTGAAGTCAGCATTGCAGTCTCTGAGGACAGCACAACGGAATCTGTCTCGAAGAGACCATAAAGTATGCATGGCCAGAGTTGTCCCACCACATCCAGGTACATGCATGAGGTTCATTAACACGCAGGCTTTTCTCAGGGAGCACAAATCAGGTATGATTGTGTTCATGATGAAGTCAAACTTGTCTCGTTTGATAAATGGTGTGGATCCAGGCTGCTCTGTGAAATAGAAATTCCACCATGACACTTTTCCTCCTTTGTAGAAGTTCTCCTCTATTTCAAATTTGTCCTCGTTTCCTCCCTCACATTGGTTCACACACAGGACCTCTAAGGTCTTCAGCCCTCGCTCAAGTTTTTTTTCAAGGAGGACTTTGCTTCCTCCACCGCAGGGTAGGAAACGGCATGATCTGCGGTTCTCTGACAAAAGGCTAAGAATAGTGCCATTGACTTCAGCAAAACTGAGCTCATAAATGCACCTTCGAGAGATGTCGATTCTGCACCGAGCATCGATTAGGTCTCTCCAGGAGGTAAATGCTCTTTCATTGTCACACACACAAAGAATTTGCTCTGTGCCTTTGAGCTCCTGAAAGAATGTACTGAATGTCTCAACAAGAGGGTCCATCTCGTCACTCACTGTTGACAAAAGTAAGAAGATGACAAGGAATCTCTTGTTTGGAAGCACATCTTTCCGACACAAGAATGAAATCACATCTCGGATGGAGGCTCCCTTGTCCATCAACCACTCGTCTATTTCTGACGGAACCTCATTCTCAATACCTCCATTGCAGAATACCCAGTTGGTATTTCGAGTTAATTCTAACTTGTTTGCAATGTCCTCAACTCCTTCTGTGATTTTATACTTTGCTGGTAAATGGACACTGACTGTACTCTGCTGTTCAAAGTGACACTGTAATCCATGTTTAGCTGATTCTGGATCAAAGTCTAAAACAGCTGTTGGGTTGAGTTCGACAAGAAATCCCAGTGATTCCAACTGAACTGGATGTGATTTGTTTGTTACGATCACATACCGCTCAAAGTGTGACTTATCTAATGAGAGGGAACCTCCAGTTATCATCTGACTTAATCTTGAGCCTTGAGTACTGCTTTTTATCACATTGAGGTGCTTCTCTTCAGATTGTTTTCGAAGTTGGGTTAATTGTGGTATACGATCAACAAACTGGCTGTATTCCATCCCAGGTTTGGCACTTGTGGTTGGGGCAAGGAGATCCCTGCTGCTGCCTCCATCTCGAACAAAGATTTGTTTCTGTGGTTTTGTTTCAGGTTTCACTTTTTCTTTACCTTTTGCTTTTTTCTTGGCTTTTTTTGTGTCCATGCTGGAAGTGTGGTAGATGTTTTCTCCACAGATCGCTGAGTCAGGAACTATGTCCACTTCTATCACACATTTGTCAGATGATGTCATATTCTTATTGAGAACACCCACAAATCGAGGAGGTTTGATGCAAATTTGTGCAGTTTGCTTGTGTTTATGGTCAAAATAACCATCGATGGCAGATTTGAGTTCATTAGCATAAGCCTCTTTGTCCTCAACAGCCACTCCCAACACTTGACCATGGGTGAAGTCTGGCTTGTCCCCAATTCCAAAATGTATGGTGCCGTTGGTACGGCTGTTCATGCAGGCAGCTGCAAAGCGGATTACCTCATAAATGAACTTCTTCATTTTTTTTTCATCCGGTGTATTGATGAAAGCTTTGTACTCATGGCAGGGTTCAATGAAGTCTGAGGCTCCAGATTCTGTGATATCAAGAATGCTGCTCTCCATGTATCTGTATGGATCATGGTACCTACGAAATGGATATGGTTTACATGGTCTTCCAGGCTGATTTATGCAGCTTTCTGGTTCCTCTCTCTTTAATTTCACTACCTCATCTCTGGCATGAATGATAAGTTTGGCTGGGCCAAAGGTCACACCCATTGTTTTTAAGTCTGTTGCATCTAAAAGCAAAAGACTACACCCATTAATGTCCTGTTGAAACAGTGTTTCTGCAAATCTGTCATCCACCTTATCCAACTTCAGAGCCCATTGTCTCACTTGATGTTTGCTCCAATCCTTGATGTCAGGTGACAGATCCTCCTCCTGACTCTAAAATAAAAAATGAAATTATCTTTCATCATCTTCCACTTTGATCACTGCACAATTACTATTTCTATCATATGTGATGTATTTAGTCTTAGATGTGGTAATGCACAATATAATTCAATATATCGTCCTGAAGTCCATTTGAATCTACTTGCAGCCTAATGGATTGTGTTATAGGAGCATATTTCCCTAAAAGTTGTCATTTACCTTCATTTCGCCTTGATCTGCCATACCATCATTGGCTCCCACTTTGCAAACGTGTGGAATGCTAATGCTACAAAAGTAATGTAAAGAGAGAAATTAACAGAGGACTAGATAATATACTGTTTGCACTCAATACAGAAAATGATTGCAACTTCACCTCAATTTTTCCCGATCATCTATGATGGCTGGCTCACTTTGCGCAGCATCTTGACCAGTAATACTGCAAGATAAAGTATAAATGTGAATACATTGACAAATTAAAATGTCTGACCACATAAACTACATATTGAACATCAGTACTTCAATATGTCTATGTTTCGTTTGTTATCACAAATGAGATTTCAGCCAAGAGAGACGCTTAATTGTCTCACAGTATAAAGTATTGTTATACAGTATTACCCAATTGTAACTGGCACTGGAATATCACATTTAATCACATTCAATTAATCAGATAAAAATCCATCCTAGACAGGTATTGAACAGTAATATATTACATGTGGAAGGACCTGTATGGTATAATGTTTTTTTGGTTTTTTCCGTTCTCTTTTCTTAGTATTTGTAGTAGTTTCTATGATCTATAAGGCTGAAATAACTATACATGTGTGGATGAATGCAGTTGAAACAGTTCTACTGTTTCACAACAGTTATCCTCACACTGCAATTATATTCCCCATTTAATCTGTTTTACAGAACCGGATTTTTGGTCATATGAGGGAATCACCAGTGTGGTTCCTGAAAGTTTTTGAAAAACAGAGGACTAGATACTATACAGCTTGCACTTAATAGAGAAAATGTTATTTCTTTCAACTTTACCTTAATTTTTCCTGATCGTCCATGACGGCTGGCTCACTTAGCGCAACATCTTGACCAGTAATACTGCAAGATAAAGTATAAATGTGAATAAATTGACATATTAAAATGTCTGAGCACATAAACCAGATATTGAACCTCCAACCAACCATCAAAAACAAAGCAAATTGCTTTAGACCTTTGTTGTAGCAAACATTTGGACTTGTTAGTCTTAAATGTATCTGATACTAGTAATGGCAGATGAGTAAATCCTATTATCACAACTCATCAGTGATCATTTGACCAATCGTACTGAAATGTCATGATCTTCAATAGATATCTAAACAAAAATGTAGCATGTTTACATGTTTTGTTCAGCAAGATAACCTTCCGAAATGAACACCACTTGATGAACGATACTTTGATTTTTAAAGCATAAATGCAGTTGCCAGAAGTAAAAAGCAAATGTTATGCTAAAACAAACTATGTTATGGTTGCAAGGCCCCATTTTCACCACCACTAAGCTCTCTCATACACTATACTTTACACCATGTACTATTCATCAATCTACAAATTGGAAAGTTAGAGTAAGAATAGTTTACAACTAAAGATCTCATGCAAAGACACACAGTAGGCTACTGGCTGCGGTTAGCTGGTTAGCAGAGAGAAGTCTATGGAGGAAGGGTTGGAGGAATTTGCATGCGGCTACAAACAAAGCCCTTTCTGTGGAGGCCATGGTGGATAATAACATCATCCCTGAAATATACTGTGCACTGTACATGTCAGTCCGATTTGTTAACCAAATGAACTGAAACCAATGTAGAGCTCCCTGCATGGCTGTTGGCACAACAAGGGTAGACTTGACTGAGCTGCTCCGCCCATGCGATTGAGCTTGGTGATGGCAGAGAAAGAATGGAGCTCATCTGGATTTCAAGTAGGGACTTGCATCTTTTGTTTTTCTTATGTGATGGCCTGATCACATGATCATGTGAAATGTGAAAGAACCACTATCGTTATCCTACACCTAAAAAAAAAAACCTTCTGCCAATACTGTGCCAGCACAACTGTGAAACACACTATAACTACTTTTATACTCTAGCCTTGATGGCACCATAAATAACGTAGTATGTCTATGTTTTGCTTGTTATCACAAATGATATGTCAGCCAAGAGAGATGTCATCGTCTCACTGATTTACAGTATTATCCAACTGTAACTGGCACTGGAATATCAAATTAAATAAAACGGATAAAAAACAATACCAAACAGGTATTGAACAGTAATGTATTACATGTGGAAGGAACTGTATGGTATAGTTTTATTTTTGTTTCTCTTCTCTTAGTATTTGTAGTATTTTCTATGATGTGACAGGCTGAATTTACTATACATGTGTGGATGAATGCAGTTGAAACAGTTCTACAGTTTCATAACACTTATCCTCACACTGCAATTTTTTCATCAATCGATGCTCATTAATGCTCATATCAAAGAAAAACTATAGGCTAGATAATAGACACTTACCCCTCCTGGACAATTTCATCAAGACTCAGTGCTGCCGGCTGTCCTCCTCACTGTTCAAGGCTTAGGTCTTCAAACAGGGATGATGTGACAGAACTTTTTAGAGGACATCTTTATGTACTTGTTTGCAGAGAGGCGGAGGATAGTCACTCCCTCAGTGGGCTGTCTGTTCAGAGCAAAAGAAAACCGAAGCAATGGTGTGTGTGTGTGTGTGTGTGTGTGTGTGTGTGTGTGTGTGTGTGTGTGTGTGTGTGTGTGTGTGTGTGTGTGTGTGTGTGTGTTTGTGTGTGTGTGCGTGCTGGTTGCTTAGTTTAAGAGAACTGATACCACAAAATAACTTCCATAGACCTCAATTCTATTAAACGTTGCGGTTAATTAAGTCTCCATTTTCATAGTTATCTAGAAAACGCCTTGGCTCAGAGTAGAAATTATTTCATCTTTAAATCTTTGGAGTCATGCCACACTTAAAGGATAACTTCGGTTGATTTCAACATGCAGCTTTATCGCTCGAGCTACACTTGACTTGCCAGTACCAAAATTTTGCAGACAGAAACGTATTCCAGCACCTTCGTTTTTCTTTTCATAACGTACATGTCCATGTTACAGCCTGTCATGAGCCATGAGCTTCACAATAGCCTGTTATGAGTCTATGTGCTCTGCACTGAGAGCTAGCTTGTCTGCGCACGCCCATGGTTCTTGCAGAGAGGAGAGCAGAGCTCTCTCGTTCTCTAGTGCAAGTAACTCCTCATCTGTATTCTCCGGTTCCAACAAATATGGTCTACCCTCGAATTCAAACGGTTCGTCGTCGATGTCTTCCACTTCAACATCAGACAAGCTCTCCATCGTGACTATTTCGGAAACGGCTTCGATCGCCACTGACAAGTCCCCTCTCAGTACGAGCTACGATCATTTACATTTACATTCAACAACATTTACTATGAAATTATCAATCTACAAATTTGAAAGTTAGAGAAAGAATAGTTTTCAACTGAAGTCTGCATGAAAGGACATAAAGTAGGCTACTGGCTAGGGTTAGCGGGTTAGCATGTTAACTGCAGTGACTTCGCCGCAACATAATACATACACATGTTTGAACGTCAGCACAGTTGTTTGTTCACACTGCTGCTGATGTTATTTAATTTTTTTTTTTCTAAGATACAATGATGGCCATATCTTACCAATTGCTCCTTTTATTGCTGTATTTTATGTCGTAGTGCAAATTGTGACAATTTCTTAAGCTTATGTTTACCATTGACTTTACATCAGGGATTAAATCAAACAACCTGTTGACTTTGGAAAGGGGCAACAAGAAATGCAAAAATGCTAACATATTAAATATTTTTTGCAGTCATTCCTGTGCTTCTCTCTAAAAGGAAGGGTTGGAGGAGTTTGAATGTGGCTGCAAACAAAACTCTTTCTGTGGAGACCATGATGATTAATAATTATCATCATCCCTGAACAATTCTGGTTTACTTTCTGTTTGTTTTATTTGTTAATCAAATGACCTGAAACCTTTCATGGCAATAGAAAATAATCCAGTTAGACGGGACTGAGTTGCTCCAACCACAGTTGAGCGTGCATCATGGTAGAGAGGGAGTGAAGCTCACCTTGATTCGAGTCCTTTCTTTTGTTCATGTGATGGCCTGATCACATGAACATGAGAAATGTGAAAGAACCGGTATGATTAGCCTAGACCTATAAAAAAACACCTTCTGCCACTACTGTCTGTGTCATGACAGCTGTGAAACAAAGCCATCACTATAACTAGTTTATACTCTAGCCTTGATGGCACCATAAATACTGCGATATGTCAATACTTTGCTTGTTATCATAAATCATATATCAGCCAAGAGAGATGGCTGTTGTGTCACAGGATAAAGTATTGATAAACAGTATTACACAACAATACTAAACAAGTATGGAACAGTAATGTGTTTCATTTTCATAGTTATCTAGAAAACGCCTTGGCTTAGAGTAGAAATTATTTCATCTTTAAATCTTTGAAGTCATGCCACACTTAAAGGATAACTTCGGTTGATTTCAACATGCAGCTTTATCGCTCGAGCTACCCTTGACTTGCCAGTACCAAAGACGCGAACACTTTTGGTCCAACTCTTACAGGGCTCCTTGAACGGACAGTTAGCACTGACAGCTAACAGCATGGGGTCAGAACTTTAAACTGTGTTTTAAGTGTCTTAACATGCTCCAAATCTCACCCCAAAAGTTATGCAACATCAGCATGGAAACTTGAATTTTGCAGACAGAAACGTATTCCAGCACTTTCGTTTTTCTTTTCATAACGTACATGTCCATGTTACAGCCTGTCATGAGCCATGAGCTTTACAATAGCCTGTTATGAGTCTATGTGCTCTGCACTGAGAGCTAGCTTGTCTGCGCATGCCCATGGTTCTTGCAGAGAGGAGAGCAGAGCTCTCTCGTTCTCTAGTGCAAGTAACTCCTCATCTGTATTCTCCGGTTCAAACAAATATGGTCTACCCTCGAATTCAAACGGTTCGTCGTCAATGTCTTCCACTTCAACATCAGACAAGCTCTCCATCGTGACTATTTCAGAAACAGCTTCGATCGCCACTGACAAGTCCCCTCTCTGTACAAGCTACGATCATATACATTTACATTCAACACCATTTACTATGAAATTATCAATCTACAAATTTGAAAGTTAGAGAAAGAATAGTTTTCAACTGAAGCCTGCATGTAAAGACATAAAGTAGGCTACTGGCTAGGGTTAGCTGGTTAGCATGTTAACTGCAGTGACTTCGCCGCAACATAATACATACACATGTTTGAACGTCAGCACAGTTGTTTGTTAACACTGCTGCTGATGTTATTTATTTTTTTTTTTTTTCTAAGATACAATGATGGCCATATCTTACAAATTGCTCCTTTTATTGCTGTATTTTATGTCGTAGATCAAATTGTGACAATTTCTTAAGCTTATGTTTACCATTGACTTTGCATCAGGGATTAAATCAAACAACCTGTTGACTTTGGAAAGGGGCAACAAGAAATGCAAAAATGCTAACATATTTAATATTTTTTGCAGTCATTCCTGTGCTTCTCTCTAAAAGGAAGGGTTGGAGGAGTTTGAATGTGGCTTCAAACAAAACTCTTTCTGTGGAGACCATGATGATTAATAATTATCATCATCCCTGAACAATTCTGGTTTACTTTCTGTTTGTTTTATTTGTTAATCAAATGACCTGAAACCTTTCATGGCAAAAGAAAAAAATCCAGTTAGACGGGACTGAGTTGCTCCAACCACAGTTGAGCGTGCATCATGGTAGAGAGGGAGTGAAGCTCACCTTGATTCGAGTCCTTTCTTTTGTTCATGTGATGGCCTGATCACATGAACATGAGAAATGTGAAAGAACCAGTATGATTAGCCTAGACCTAAAAAAAAACACCTTCTGCCAGTACTGTCTGTGCCATGACAACTGTGAAACAAAGCCATCACTATAACTAGTTTATACTCTAGCCTTGATGGCACCATAAATACTGCGATATGTCAATACTTTGCTTGTTATCATAAATCATATATCAGCCAAGAGAGATGGCTGTTGTGTCACAGGATAAAGTATTGATAAACAGTATTACACAACAATACTAAACAAGTATGGAACAGTAATGTACTACAAGTGGAAGGACCTGTATGGTATAGTGTTCTCTTCTCTTAGTATTTGTAGTAGTTTCTATGATGTAACAGGCTGAATTTAGTATACATGTGTGGATGAATGCAGTTGAAACAGTTTTACAGCTTCACAACACTTCCCCACACTGCAATTATATTCCCAATGTAATCTGTTTTCTTTGTTATATCTGTTTTTGCAGTGAACCCAGCTCTTGGTTATATGAGGAAATCACCACTGTGGTTCCCGAATGTGGTTATAATAAAACCAGGAAGAAGCTGTCATTGCAAAACTGTTCAAACTGGTGTGTGTGTGTGTGTGGGGGGGGGGGTTGCTTTGTTTAAAAGAAACAATGCAAGAGAACACTGACTGTAATGTTCCAGGTGCATCAATCACGTCCCTCCGAGCTGCTTTGACGAAATCTTCTTTACTAAATTCACATTCAGCCTTTAATGTACTGAATGAGTAGCATTCACTCAACACTTCATGCTTCTTCCTTGCTTCGGCCAACCAACCAAACATTACATTCCTACATGCAGCAAGGGGAGAAAAAATTTAAATTGAAAAATTTGAAGAGAAATGAGAACTAATTGTATGTAAAATAAGAGAAAGAAAACTATAGAGGAGCAAACAGGCAGACAAAGAACTAGAAATGCACTCAAGCCTAATCCAGTATCAAACTCGATAGCTCTGTATCACTCTACGTTTTAAACCGCCTTTTGGAACAGATCCAGATAAAGGTCAAGACCCGTCCAAGTTTCAAGGAAATCATGTTCAGAATTTTTTTCCGCCTTATTTGTTTTGACAACATCACACTACTAATTAACATTCAGCAAATTATTTTCAACAACATTTGTGAATAGATACTGAATCGTGGGAGAAAAAAATCTCAATCCGTATGTGATTCAATTTTTTTCTACCCACCTTGTGTTTATGTGGGAGGGAGAGAGAGCTTATGCAGACTTTTGGGAGGGCCCAGCTATTTCCATGAGAGTGCCTGAGTGCAAAACTTTATCAGTGGCTTGAGGGAAGGGAAAATTTGGATATATAGCAGACCTCTGAACATTGAATTTATGAGATACTAAGGTGGATTGTCTGAGATGATCAGAACAGCAGACTGCTTGATGTTTACAGCTGTTACACAAACTGTTGATGAGACCGTATTTCTTTTATGAGGTCCAACAGCGTCAGCTCCTCCAGGTACAGAGCGTGGTAGACTGCAGGGAACACAAAGCAGACAGCTGACTTCAGATCACATTATTCATTTTTAAAATGTTTCCTCAGTCTCTCTGTAAGAGAGAGAACGAGAGAGACGTTATATGCCAATCAGCAGAGTGTGTGTGTGTGTGTGTGTGTGTGTGTGTGTGTGTGTGTGTGTGTGTGGCTGGTTTACTTTCTGTTTGTTTTTATTGGTTAATCAAATGAACTGAAACCATTCATGCCTGTTGGCAATCAAAAAAAATCAGGTTAGACAGGACTGAGCTGCTCCACCCATGCAGTTGAGGGTGCATCATTGCAGAAGGAGGGAGCTCACCTGGGTTTCGAGTGAGGGCTCATCTCCTTTCTTTTGCCTATGTGATGCTCTGATCACATGAACATGAGAAATGTGAAAGAACCAGTATGGTTAGCCTAGACCAGGGATGGGCAACTGCCAGCCCATGGGCCGCATGCGGCCCGCGAGTCAATTTCCAAATATCAATAATTCACAGTGTTGTCAGAAGGAACATTATGTAAACAATTTGTATCTTGATGAGAGAGATAGGGCTGCTTCTCCGCCTCTGCTTCACACCCCCTATACCTCCAGCCTCAAAAACACAACAAACATGTTCTACTCTTTTTAATGAATAGAGAGGCGTTCGTGGAGCCTGTTTCATATGTCCACGCTTGCTCTCCATGGCCTCTCCATGGATAACACCGGAGCACACTACAAGGATGCGCTCCGAGTCGGACGACCCTTCCACCTGGACGCCTCATACCTCGATTGGTGCACTGCCAGAGTTTACCCTACACCCAGCTCTTCTATTTCCCCTGTCACAGACTCCTCTGTGTGTGTCATTACTCCTTTGAGCCTACAGTCATCCGCAAAAGGAGCGGCACCAAGTGCGCTGCGTAAATGAAGGCCACACGTGGAAAGCATATGCCGCAGGAGTTGGAAGACAAACGACTCAGCAAGGTGGAGACACTGCGGGTGGGTATTTACTATATCAAACACCTGTGGAGCCTGCTGGACTGCAGAGGACAGGACAGAGTGCAGCAGTGATGGAGAATACTCGCTCAAGTTGGCACAGCCAATGTGCCACAAAGTCAACCCATCGGAAGACTTAGAGATCAGACGCTAAATTCAGATTAGCTGTTAGTTAACGCAGTTCTACCTTCAGCCAGTGTGCAGGCGAAGTTGAGCACGTAGAAGGAGAGACTGAGAGCAAGAGTGAGCGGAGCGCAGAGGTTATTATTGCACCTTAAAATGCATAGACAGAGTATACTTCTGTTTCCGCAAGTGAAACTATGTTTTCCCTGGGGAAAATTATCTTCAAAATATAATTTATGTGCTAGCAAAATATATTTTCTCTGCTCAATCTCCCATTGCTCCTTCACGGCAAATATGAAACATGTCATGGAATGAGAGGGCAGTGAGTAGAAATTCACATCAAACATGAATATTGTTTTTTGTTATTACTGTTGCACTTTGTGCTTGTGTTATTTTTATTGAATGATGATTTTTTTAAATTGTATATCACTCAGGAATGTGAATGTTTTGTCTATGTGTTAAATTGTCTAATTGAATGATGGGGATACAGCATCCTACTGGTGGAAGTGCGCGATTACAATCTGGCCCTCAGGTAGTGAGGATAACATTTTGTGGCCCTCTCTATCACTAAAGTTGTCCATCCCTGGCCTAGACCTAAAAAACCTTCTGCTAGTATTGTCTGTGCCATGACAACTGTGAAAGAAAGCCATCACTTTAACTACTTAGATACTCTAGCCTTGATTGCACCATAAATACCGTGGAATGTCATATCATTTATCATAGTCAGCCTAGAAAGACACCTGTTGTCTAACGGTATAAAGTATTGAGGGAAGGGATAGGGATGTCATGATTCTCCAAATCCTCAATTCGATTACATTTTCGATTCTAAGGTCACGGTTTGATTCGATTTTCGATTTTTACACTTATTTTTTTAAAGCACAGGTTGCTATGCCATTTTTAGACTAGACTTTTATGCAATATAATATCTGACCTTTGTTTGCAATGTACCACACTATATTGTCAAATTTAAAACATTTATTAACAACATAATGTAACAATAACTTATATCTTCAATCAATTGGATACTTAAACAAAATAACCTGCATTCTAGTTTCTGCAGAGTTTGCAAGCTGTGTTTTTTTTTTGTCGACAATGTGAACGTTGTTAACATAACTCACTGGAAATCCAAAATTCTTCCACACCAGTGACTTAAGCGAAAGAGTTCTGTCAATGAGTGTCCTACATCAGCAGTTGCTGTTCTTGTAAGAATGGCGTAGCCCGGTTCAGGAATAGGGCGGTGCGTCAGGTGTGTGTGCGTAAGGTGTGTGTGCGTGAGGTGTGAGTGGGCGAGCGAGAGTGAGGGAGCGTGCCTACGTGCGGACAGTAAATGAATGTAGAGGAAGGAGAAGCGAAAGGAGTAGAGTGTACAATACAGGCTGCAGTTTGGCTGTGAATAAAGGCGACAGCTCGATACAGCAAAGCTCCCTGCTATTACTTCCTGACCAGCTTAACACATGAAAGCGGGTTCACCCCAGACATTAACACAAACTTCGGCCCTGGAGTAAATCATCTCCCCTGTGCTTCCCGACCACGATCCGGGAGCGGAACAGGAATGGTGTAACATCATGCTATTGTTTGGCTGGCTGTAGCTAATAGCTGCTGGCTTAGCTAGTAGCTAAGTTAGAGGAGGTTGACTCGCAGCACTTCAACACGTATGTGTGTGTGTTTTTCTGCTTGGCAAGCCGACCAGATGTGACATGGAGGTGTGGCAGCATCGACGATTCCATTTTTTAATTCGAACTTCGAAATTGTGACTAAATTTCGATCAATTTCGTGACACATCATGACACCCTTAGTAAAGGATAATGTATAGAACGGCGGTCATTATCGGGAAAATAAGTCCCGATTATTTGTCCTGTCCTAATGTTCTATTCATTATTACATGACTACTTGCCAACACGAAAGAAGAATTTAGTGTTTATCAGCAGAGGGTTATGGTTGAATAGAACACTCTTTAGAACACAGCTGATGAAACGTCCGCTGAAATTCAAGTCCTCTAACCAGTCTTTTAAAGCTGACATGGCCCATACCGTGCTCTTTTTTGTGTTCAGTTTTGTCGATCCTCTTCTATTTGATCAACGTCTCTGTCATCCAAAACTTTGTGCCCTTTCGCTTCTCCCTCTTCACTGCTTTCCTCTCTTTTTCTTTTCTTGACCGATGACGACAACATTTTTTTAAAAATAATATATTTAATGTGGAACTCAATTTTTTTAAGTGCAAGTAAAGCTAACTTCTAACTTCCAGATAACCTCTAACTTTCCAACTTGTACATTGATCAGTTTACAGAAAACGCATATATTCATTGTGTATAAGATGCGTAGTGGTGGTGACCTTTTATAACCTAACATTAGCTTTTTAATCCTAGCTATTTGATTTACTCTTTGAAAATCATAAAAATTGTGTTTATCTTTGAAGATGATCTTGCTGAACAAAACTTGAAGGATCGTAAACTTGTGTTTGCCACAGAGCTTATTTTTAGTGATATTCCAAATAAAAAATATTCACAAGGCTTTTTGTTGAGGGAACCAGGGTGATGCTAACTTCTGTGTTAGCCTACAAAAATATGCATTAATAAATAGTATTGTCAAACTTCAGTCTGTAAAAGCTACAGATCGGGACTGATACTCCTCAGATGTGTGCTTTGTGCTAATGTTACTTGTCAGTCTGTTGCTCACGTAGTAAACAGCTGGGCTACATCGTCAGGAAGTGTTGATAGAATAGCACATGCTCAGGGTGGAGCATTTTTTCGTTTCCTCAAACTCCACATCCATCCCTTGAATTCATCCCTCCTTAAGCGAAGAGACATGTATCCATATTTTCTTCCAAAGCAGCTCGGTTTCCACACCTCCTTGTCACTGTCAGCTGACAGTCTTGCCTGGGTCCGGGACGAGATAATCTTAGATGGGCCCCCGCGCCCAGATCTCTCCTTTTCCTTTGCTCTTCCTCTCCTCTGTTCTTCCTCTGCTCTGGCTGAAATTAAATGTGTGATCCATCCTGCTCAGACTCTCAAACGGGGCAGCGGGCCCCTCCCGCTTCACTGTGACTAACTATGATCAAGCTAAATTAAAGAATTTTTTAGACCTTTTGAAGACCATTTTGAACTGAATCTAAAACCTACACCAAGTACGAAAAAGTAAAGCACATTTTTTCATAGCAACAGCAAATGTTTCATCATATCGGCTACAAGTTCATACATGTAGATATACGCTGAAGCCAGTATTCCTGCCGAGCCTTCCTTAACCTAAACTGAAATTTGGTAAGATTAGTGTTGATCTTACAATCAAAAAGGGGAGATGTGTGTGTCAGGGTTATTACAGTTTTAACATTTTAATTAGTTTTTATTTTAATTTAGTTTTTTAGTTAGATTTTTTTATCTCAGTGATTCAAGTAGTTTTTATCTAGAAATTTTATTTCAGTCAACCATAATGACCGTCACGCGCGCACACACACACACACACACACACACACACACACACACACACACACACAGACTGTTAAAAATCAGGTCAATCAGAACTGGATGGACTTGGACCTGGAACTGGTGACAAAGGCTACAGAAGTGTGTGATTACGTGACTTTCGCTGGAAACTTTTAGAAGCTAACTGGTGTTTTTCTGATTGTGTGTGACACCTGCGCTTTCACACTGAGTGTGCCCCCAAGTCTGAGGGTCCTCTGGCAGATTCTGCTGTCGAAGTCTTTCCAGAAATGGCGAAGTGTAGGCCGATAAATTCGGACCGCGCTGTCTGCAAAATGCCACTTAGGTTCCAGGATACTTAAGACAGAAGAACACACGGAGCTGACTGTGAATCTCACCAACACATTTCCTCAAAACAAAAAAAGGCGACGACGGAAGCGGTAAATAAACGTTCATATTTAAGACATAACTAAATGTAATTTAAGACCTATATGCAAAACATGGATATATCTAAGACTTTTTAAAGCCTAAAATTGAGATGGTTAAATTTAAGACTTTTTAAAACTCTGTGGAAACCCTGCCTCTCTCTCTGTCACCTGAGTGCAGCTGCAGCTCCCTCCTCTCTGTCTCATCCTCTCTGACGGTGTCAGCGTGTGGTGTCAAGCTGTTATATAAGCTAGGGGACCTTAACATTAGAACTGGCCTGTTAGGTTACGTTACACGTAACATCATTTTGATCAGTGGCCAAACCAGGGGCGTCGCTAGGAATGCAAAACATCCGGGGCTTTAGCCCCGCAGATAGACTCTTTTTTAAACAGTGGTCCGGGAATTTCACGAGTTTTCCCAAGGCTCATGGCTGCCTGCAAATATGAAATTTACGAGATCTCTTATCAACGCCTTGCTGCCGCCAGTAGCGATCATAACTAATGCCACACAGTCTCTGTCCTCATTTATAATTCACAGCTATAATTCTTCAATTTCTTCCCGTCAACATGATCATTTAATTTCAACGTAGTATTGCGTTATGTCGCGTCGCATTGGAACTGCGTCACTACCTCTTGCATGAAACTTTTGATGAATATAACCACCCGCCCTATCATACTTGGCCATGGTGCACAGTGCAAAATCACTGTCTCTGCTAATTCAGCATCAAACGGCTTCAGAACGCAATGGGACACAACAACAACAGTTAGAACATATACAGGAAGCATAAAACCGAAACACATCGCAAAAACAACAGTCTCATCAACACTTGAGAATTAGCTCCCATGAGTCTTTGCGCCATCGGCGCTCACCGTCCGCAAACAGTACTCTTCCAGTCACTACAGTACACTCACGGAACCCAAAAGCGGACAAACAACTGGGGCGAGGTGCAAAAGGTGCTTTATTTTCACACAGCTGGGTCGGAGAGGGGGAGATGACTAGAGTCCACGGAAAGAGGCGCTCAGAGGAGCGCAGCGCTGGAGACGGGTTGCGGGTGAGCGGAGGTGCTGCGTCGCTGTGATAGATCAGCGGAGAGTTGGTCAGGTGAAGTGCTGACAAAGGTGCGGAGACCGTCTGTTACCGGCTCAGGTAACAAAGAAACGGCGGAGAGACATTGCACCACTATGGTTTTTAATTAAATCCAACAAACATAAGGATTTGGGAGTAACCTCCACACCGAACAGAAGTACAAAGCAACGTCTTCCGCCGCTCCTCTCAAAGGCCAGGCCCCTTTATGTCCTCGGCCGGGAGACGCCCAACGCGCTGGCACATCCCCACACCGGAACACAGGATCAAGCCTACAGGATGCGAGAGCAGGGATAAATACATTAACAAATAATATGAATGAGAGGCCCAAAGGGGCGTAACACCCTCCCCCTTAACAAGAGGCTTGTAGGCCATCACAAGTCATTATGCCCACAACTATTATTACCCAAAGACCACCTCTTCTTTACGACACATTCACCCAGGTCACCAAATGTGCCTAATGGGCCATAAAGGGATTATACAGGCAGAAAGTACACGAAAAAAAAAA
>CAEMYA010000021.1:1267770-1295755 GCA_903131615.1 Diplodus sargus
ACATCCCCACACCGGAACACAGGATCAAGCCTACAGGATGCCAGAGCAGGGATAAATACATAAACAAATAATATGAATGAGAGGCCCAAAGGGGCGTAACACCCTCCCCCTTAACAAGAGGCTGGTAGGCCATCACAAGTCATTATGCCCACAACTATTATTACCCAAAGACCACCTCTTCTTTACAACACATTCACCCAGGTCACCAAATGTGCCTAATGGGCCATAAAGGGATTATACAGGCAGAAAGTACACGAAAAAAAACAAAAAAAAACTGAATTTAGGTAAAGTCCCCTTTATACACCAAAATGCCCTCTATACCCCAAAACCACTTCCCAACTGTCTTAACATCTGCTATCCAGGCCCTGGAAAACAAAGGAGACAGATATGGAAGCATGGGGTAACCACATGAAACGTTAATCTGTGGGAGCACGGGACAACGCATCCGCCATCACATTGTCCGAGCCTTTAATGTGACGTATCTCTATGTTGAACGGCTGTAGAAACAGAGCCCAGCACATTAATCGCTGGTTCGGGTTCTGGAGCGAATGGAGAAATGTCAGAGGGTTATGATCACAATAGACCACAAGCGAAACAGCCCCCCCCACATATACATCAAAATGCTGTAGTGCCCAAATTAACGCTAGCGCCTCCTTCTCAATGACTGAGTAGCTTGACTGATAGGAAGCAAACTTCCTGGAAAAGAAGCTGACTGGACAGTCAACGCCTTGTTCATTTTTCTGGAGCAACACAGCACCAGCTCCAACCTGACAAGCATCAACGTGCAATTTGAACGGTCGGTTCAGCTGCGGTGCAGCCAAGACAGGAGAGGAAGTAAGGAGAGCTTTTACACTCTCAAAAGCAGATTGGCAGAGGGGAGTCCAGTTAAACTTCACCGAGGACTTCAAGAGGTCAGTCAACGGCGCAACCACAGAAGAGAAGTTCGGACAAAAACTGCGGTAAAACCCTACCATGCCCAAAAAGCGCATTAACTCTTTTTTACTCTGGGGCGAGGGGTACCGCTCAATCGCCAAAGTTTTAGCCCGAATAGGACGCACTTGTCCCTGGCCCACCACTTTTCCTAAATAAGTGACAGTCGCCCTCGCAAACTCACACTTTGCGAGGTTGATGGTCAAGTGGGCGTCAGAAAGGCGATGGAAAAGAGCTCTAATAATGTCCAAGTGCGCCCCCCAGCTATGGCTATGGACCACTACATCATCTAAATACACCGCACAGCCCTCTAGACCGGCAACAACTGTGTTCATTAGGCGCTGGAAAGTGGCCGGTGCATTTCTCAACCCAAAACTCATGACTTTATAGGAGAACAAACCCTGTGACGTTATAAATGACGAAACCTCTCTTGCCCGGTCGGTCAACGGAACTTGCCAGTAACCCTTGAGGAGGTCAAACTTGCTAACAAACCTGGCAGACCCCACCTGGTCTACACAGTCTTCGATCCTCGGAAGTGGAAAACTGTCAGGCTTTGTGACAGCATTGAGTTTTCGATAGTCTGTGCAGAATCGAAATGTACCATCTGGCTTGTTAACAAGAAGACATGGCGAAGCCCAAGCCGACGAAGAACGCTCAGCCAGTCCATGTTTAAGGAGGTACTCCACCTCTGCATCAATGTGTTTCCGTTTTTCCTGAGAAACACGATAAAACCGTTGTCTGACTGGGGAAATATCACCAACATCTATATCGTGTTTCAACAAATGGGTCTGAGTGGGAGTATTGGAAAACAGCATGGGAAATTCATTAATCAACTTAATCAACTCAGCACGCCTGTCCTCAGACAAGTGCTGTAACAACTGTGGAAGTTGCTTCAAAGTCTCAGAATTGTTAAGGCGTGCACGCAGAACACCGTCATCCGGAGCCCTGATCTCCTCCTGTTCCTGCGCTGCCACCGTAGGATCAGCAGGAGAGACAGGAGACGCTAGTCTATCAGTGAAGGCCACAGGCTGTGCGACCGCGCCCCCTGCAGGTGTATCAGAACGTTCATGATATGGCTTAAGCAGGTTCACGTGACACAACTGGGAACTTTTTCTCCTGTCAGGAGTGGCAATCATATAATTAACATCTGACACCTTCCTGATCACAGTGTACGGACCAGCAAACTTGGCATGAAACGGTGAGGAGACAACTGGCAGAAGAGCCAGCACCTTATCACCCAACGCAAACACACGGCCCTGAGCTTTCTGATCGTAGCGCTGCTTCATCTTAGACTGAGTGACAGACAGATTTATACGGGCCAACCGAACTGCCTCATAAAGACGTCTTTTAAAACCATTAACGTAGTCACACAAAGGTTTAGGTGGCTCCTGAAGGCCTGCACCATCCTTCAGTACAGCCAAGGGACCACGCACCGAATGGCCAAAGACTAGTTAATTCGGGCTGAAACCTGTGCTTTCTTGTACAACCTCCCTTGAAGCAAGGAGCAACCAAGGTAATCCGTCCTCCCAGCTCCGTCCCAACTCCATGCAGTAAGCACGAAGAAGAGACTTTAACGTCTGGTGGAAACGCTCAAGGGCTCCTTGGCTCTGAGGGTGGTACGCAGAGGCTTTGTGATGCTTAATATGAAGTTGATTCAGAACCTGAGAAAATACCCGAGACATAAAATTGGATCCGCGGTCAGTCTGAACAACCTTCGGTATACCAAAAATGGAGATGAACTGGGACAGAGCCTTTACAATGGACCTGGTGGTGATAGAACGTAGTGGATAGGCGACAGGGTAACGAGTCACCTGGCACATGATGGTCAACAAATACCTAGAACCACTTGTAGAAGTCGGCAACTGTCCAACACAGTCTAACTGTAAATGGTCAAAGGGACCAGCCTCCACTGGTATCGGCTGCAAAGGCGCAGGTTTGATGACCTGATTAGGTTTACCAGTCATCTGGCAGATGTGGCAAGTTTTTATATACGCCGCGACATCTCTCCTTAATCTCGGCCAATAGAAATGACGCATAATGCGGTCACATGTCTTTCTCACCCCTGCATGCCCCAACATATCATGAGCGGTCTTCATCACTCCTTCCTTAGCCGTGGCAGGCACCACCACTTGCAACCAGGGCTCCCCCACTGAAGTGTCAGTGGAGGGTGTCCATTTTCTCACAAGCAGCCCATTCTGAACAGAATACCCATGAGCCAAGCTCTCAAAAGTGTCAGCAGGGACAGCACGGTCCAACAATAAACACAGGGACTGATCTGCATGCTGCTCCTTAACCAGCTCTTCATAGGACAGATTCAAAGGAAAATCGGGTAAGGCAAACCTAGACTTCTCTGCAGCCACCTTGGCCTGCTTGGGTATTGCAGCTGCACGAGTTGCCGAGCGGGTCACAGCACAAGCTGCAAACACATCGGGGAACTGCTTGGAACAATCATCAGTTTCATCTCTCTGAGGAGAAGACAAAACTACAGGCACAGGTTTATTCTGCCAAACACGTCCCCCTGCATAGTTATTCCCCAGGATCACTGACACAGAGTCCACAGGGAGCGCAGGACGTACTCCCAACTCAACCTCCCCCTCAACTAACTCCGAGTGCAGCATGATTTTGTGTAAAGGGACTTCAAAGGTAGTTAGATCAATTCCCCGAACTAACAGAGACCTGCCCGAACTTGAAGAGGACGAAAACGGCAGAACAGAGTCCAGAATGAAAGATTCTGACGCTCCTGTATCACGCAGGATTTTTACAGGAATCTTTTTCTCACTGCCCAACAAGGAAACAAAACCATCTGAAATGAACGGAGAGAAATCAGAACTCGGCTCCACCGGATGTGAATTAAGGTCCAAGTTAACAGGTGATGCTGCCAACATGTCAGGCTTCACATAAGAAAAACGGGGCCTGGACTTAGATTTCAGCACTGGACAGCTCCCTTTCCAATGACCCCTCCCATGACAGTAATAGCAGTTTTTTTGCGTCAGATTTACCAACCAAACGATCTCCAGGTGGTTGAGGCGTATTAACCCTCAGACTCTTATCTCTGCCAAAAGAGACACCACCTCTTTGTCCCTCTGATGAGCGCACGTGAGCTCTGTGAGTCAACTCATATTCATCTACCAAGACCGCAGCCTCAGCCTCGTCCTTCGCTTTTTTCTCCGCAACATATGTCGCCACACGCTCTGGCAAGGTGCTCTTAAATTGTTCGAGAACAATTAGATCCATAAAGGTGTCATAAGTTTTGACATTAGCGGCCAGGCACCATCGTTGGCACTGTAATCGTAAATCCCTCGCAAACTCCACGTTTGACTGATCCGACCGTTTTCTCATGTTCCTGAAACGTTGACGATAAGCCTCTGGAATCAACTCGTATGCTTTTAAGACCGAAGCTTTTACAGTTTCGTACTTACGCGAGTCTTCCGCACTGAGAGCCGAGAAAGCCCGCTGCGCTCTCCCTGTAAGGACGCATTGAAGCATAAGCGCACGGCGTGCACTAGGCCAGCCTTGCGCATCAGCCACTCTCTCAAACAAAAGAAAAAAGTGTCAACGTCCTTATCATTAAACGGAGGAATCAAGCGTAAACTCGCGACGACCTCCTTATTATCCTCTATTCCACCAGCTGTATGCATTTTCCCCTGTCGAACCAGCTCTAATCGCTGTGCCTCAACCTCGAGCTTTTGCTTCTCTAATTCTCGGCGAGCGCGTTCGTTCTCTTCATTTAGCCGAAGCCTATCTAGCTGCATTTGATGTAAAAGTTTGCCATTCTCTAACTGAATACGAAGCAACTCTTTTTGCTCTGCGAAAGTCAAGCTTCCCGCAGGTGTGGGAGACAGAGGATTTCCCTCCTCGTCCACAACGGGAGGCTCCTTGTCATCCTCCTCTGATGCATAATCGGACGCCTCAATCCAACTCATCTCACATAAAGCAGATTTCACAGTCTTTTTAACCTCACTTTTAAGACGTGTAGACGGGATTTCAATTTCGTAATGATCAGCCAGTTGTATCAACTGGTCTTTGGTCAATACATCAAACACAGCCCTGGAAGGCTCTTCTACAAACTTTTCCACAAGTGATGTCATCATTTACTCAGGTGCATGCCTTTCATTACTGAACAAAACAGTGTGCGAGAGAATATTCTGCAAAGTTAGAGCAGGAAACTGACCCGGGAGGTCCAGCGATAATACAAGCCACGACCAATGACCAATTCCCTAGGCAAAACAAAATAACCCACGTAGTTAACTATACGCGAAGCTTCGAACAAGCCGGTGGTGGGATGAATTAAGCACTAAGCCCGCAGGCACGGTAAAACAACCAAAAACTGGCGATTCAACCGATGCCTCGGAGTGCCCCCGATACAACTGCTCTAACCACACGGAACTGTTCAAAAATAAAAAACCACACGCCCCAAAACACGCGACTAAGTAAGCCCAAAAGGAAAGGTAAAAGGCCTGGCAAACACAGCGCTGAACTCACCACCTGCACTGTCCGACGTTCCGGCGCACAAGACTGCGCTTCACTCCTTACTTCAAATAACAATTTTCCTGTAGCTGTTGGAAAACAGAACAGAGGAGAACATGCATAACTAACAAATAATAAAGGTGTAAATAAATCAGCAAGCAATCAAGGCGTCTACACACATATATCAGATACTCAAACAGCAGATCGTTTCAATTCCTCTTATGAAGCGATCAGGCTTTAATTTTTGTTTTTGGCACAGTGAAAAACAAAGGTGCGTCTCTTGCCGCGTCGTGCTGCACCGAGAACAAAGGCGCAGGTAAGCCTGACACAGGTGCACGCGTAAAAGGCGGACAAACTATCCCGGACGAGCCCCCATTTGTTACCGGCTCAGGTAACAAAGAAACGGCAGAGAGACATTGCACCACTATGGTTTTTAATTAAATCCAACAAACACAAGGATTCGGGAGTAACCTCCACACCGAACAGAACAGAAGTATAAAGCAACGTCTTCCGCCGCTCCTCTCAAAGGCCAGGCCCCTTTATGTCCTCGGCCGGGAGACGCCCCGCGCGCTGGCACATCCCCACACCGGAACACAGGATCAAGCCTACAGGATGCGAGAGCAGGGATAAATACATAAACAAATAATATGAATGAGAGGCCCAAAGGGGCGTAACAATCTAACCTGTGGATGTATGAATGGGCCAGATCTGCACTCTGGAGTAGAGCCTTCATGAAGCCATACAATACAATCCACCACTGCATTTGTAATGAAAAAAACAGCTTCCGTGCTTTGATTAGCCGCTATTAAACAATATTACCCTTCCACTTTATGTCTAGGTGTACTTTTTTGATTATTTTGGTTCACAGAGTAAAACTTTTGTACATCTGTGAATCGACAGGTTAGCAGGAGACCAATGGTCGACTAAATAAGGACGAAAACTCCCGCACAGTGTTCACCTCACTGTAATTAAAATTAACTGATTCTTGATTGCAAGTGAGGTGTGTAGGAGCATTTCATCCCCTGGTCTCTCTGAGGCCCAAAGAGAGGATGTTGGTATGGATATTCAGTTAAAGGCAAGTTTCACATAAGGAACAAAAGACTACTCAGCTCTGCCAAAACTTCCAAAAGACGAGGGGGAACTAGACCTACTGTATGTACTGTACTGGACGGCTCAAGACTAATGCTGTCCTGTCATCATGGAGATGATTGAAACTGTCCTTTGGACAAACAGAGGTCTTCCCCAGGACGAAACGGTTTTTATGTATGTGTCATCATCGCTTAGCAAATAAGTACCTAAAGTGAGCGCTGATTTCAACTGAGCACGTCTTCTCATGCTGTTACTTTAGGTCAAATTACTAGCTGGCTTCTCGTCATGAGACCTACAAGAAATATCCAAAAGCATGCAGTCAGCTCAGTAACAGCATCCTGATAATTCCACATTGGAACAACAAATCCATGTCTAAATCAAAAGCAAGAAAGCTAATTGGCTAGTAGCAGGTGGTGGGAAACAGATTCCTGCTGTGTGTATGGCTAACAGAGCTAACCGCTAATGGCTTATTGCCAGTAGAGCTAATTAACTGAACAGAAACTCTCAGTCCTGCTTTGTGTTTTGCCTCGGTTAGCTATTAGCTCTGAGGAACATGAAGCTTTAAACAGTAAACTGCTGTTTAATGTGACAGCACAAGTTGTGTTCAAAGTACTTAAGCTGAGCACAGATTGGTTGTACTTCAGTGGATGTCAATAGTTTTGACCAGCAACTATAGATTATAATAGCAAAGTAAAGACACAAGACAACAGTTTGATTTTGGTTCACTTCAGGATGTATGTAACTGTTGTTGAGGCCATCGGTGACAAAAGTTAGTCTGGAGGACTTGTTATACGGGTCCCCACTTTCCTAAACATAGCAGCAAACAAAGCAGCAAAAGAGACTGCTGGGTCACATCAGGCTGCTGCTGAGGCTAGAGGACAGAGGGAGGGGCCCGCGCAGCTCCTGGCCCCTTTATATTCTGTAGGATGGCATAATCAGACCAGGCCAGGTGCAAATGAAAAGGAATTCAGAATAAATGCTGCATTGGACTCGCGAGGGGGGGGCGGGGGAATAGTCACTATTCAGAACAAAAGCCCCAGTGTGGTAAGCTAAAGACTATTAACCCTGCTGGATATAAGAGCGTACAGTACTTTGGCGTTATAGCCCGCACTAAGGCAATCTATTGTATCTGTTAGAAGGAGTAGCAGAGACAAACCCCAGGCTTAGAATGCAGTCGGTGTGCAGGGCCTGTATCACAGAGGTCAGACATTTCAGCTTTTCACTCTTAAAGGTGAGCCGCAATATAGTCACAGACTCTTCTGACACACGACAGCTGAGACCCACCCGGACCTCTAATTCGAAGATTTTGTAGTTAAGTGCCAAGGTCTAGCCAGATGTGTTATTTTTGTCTATCAACTCTCACCAAAATAATCTAGATGGATAAACAGCAGTACAGGTAAGAGGAAAAATGACTTGATTTGGGTCATTTTGATACCATGCCGTGAATAAAAACACTTTTTTGAAAAAAATATTAATAACAAAGTTTGACAAGATAGAAAAACTTGGTCCAATCAAAAAAAAGACTGCCTGTGATAACATTGTCAGACAGTTTGGGTCGATGGAAAATAACACACATATAGTGGTTGGGTGGTTTGTGAAGAGATGGAGAAGCATGTAATTACACTGAGAAATGCCTTTTCCCTTTCATCTGTGTCTTCACCTGCTGTACTAGCGCACAGAGAAGTGAGCGCAGCATCGCTTCTGATTCTAATTTATCACAGCGGCTCAGTGCTGTTTGAAAGATCTGTCGGTGATCCTACGGCATGAGCTCCTACAGCATGAGATGGATGTATTGTAACAGCATAATTTCATGATTCCCAACGGTATAACTGGATTTTCGCAAGCTGAGGCAGAATGTTGATGAATGAACATTAACTTATAGTTAGGAACAAGTTCACTGCCTTACACATGACGGAGGAAGGATACGTCACTGGTATCAGATCAGTCACAGAATAAAATGTTGGTCGATAACGTTTCTGTGAACTACTGACTCTGGTTAACATTTGATCTTGTCATAAGCTCCTTACCATATTGCCACTTCTCCAAAAATGTTGTCTAACATTCACATTACATGTTTATGACCTCACCGACGTATCAGGAGGTGGGGGGGATGGTGGTGGCGTTATAGGGGTGAGACCACAGGACAATGTCAAGACGTGTTTGCAGCTACAAAAAGCTGATATTTTAGACGAGAAATCCCGACATTTCCAGACGCATTTTTGGGGAACAATGTAGGTACTTAAAGCAGAAAGGTGATTTTTTTTCTCTCACCAAGTGTTTCTTGTGCATAAACCTAACCAGATCATAAGCACAGTGCTGTCAAGAGATTTGATAGAACGTGCAATCTTAAGAAGCACAAAGTTGCAACACAATGAAATGTAAAATAATCAGTGTCAAGGAGGAAAAAGCCTGGATCAGTGCAACCCTACCATGCAATAAAGTCAAATTGAGCTTATTGTTTTTATCATTATGATGATTATGGGGTTTTAGTCCTGGTCTGTGATATGAACAACCCAATCATAGGTTCAGTTGATCATGCCTGTAATGTGAGGGCAAAATGAGTTTGGTTGAGTTGAAGAGGAGTTTAAATTTTAAAATCTTGATTTAAAAAGAGGTAAAATCTGAAGGCCATTACATAAATGAGGCAGAACGTAACTACCCAAATGGGTCAGGGACAAAACAAACACAACCACGGGCCTGTGATGAGACCTTGGAGAGGGAATTCAAGGATTGAACAAGGACTTTGACTTATTGGTCATAAAGGAACCAAAGTTTTTTAACAACTGACCTTGGGATATTGGCACCGAAACAGCAAAAAAAGGTTATGGAGAATAAAAAACTTTTTCACAAGGCGACACAAGTAGTCACGATGATTTAAAGCAATCGGGGGTGTGCAGTGTGCTGTGTGAACAGTTCACACTGTGGAGTTTAAAGCTGCTTCGATAGGCTGGTATTTCTGTCGATACATCTCTTGATCTGCGTAAAAAATATACGAATTACTTCATTTTGTGTAACATAAGTGAGAATTCATATACAGTACTATATACATAAAATATTTCTGTATACACTATATGTGTTGGTGCATGTGTGTCACTCTTCTAGGTATTCTGTACAAGTGAGTTGGCTGGCTTGCAGTGTTGATTAATTTACTTCTGCTGAAACAATCTAAATGTAAATTGGACCTCTCTATCTGTGTCTCCCAGACTATAATGAGAAGAGAATTTAAATGACCTGGTTGCTTTTCATCCATTCTGACGCAAAGTTGAAATTTACAGAGAGACAACTTCTGTGTAAACAAAAAGAAATTATGTATACGGGAGAGCAGAAATTCTCACAGGCTTTACTGGAGACTTGCACAATATAAAGTTTTGTCAGGATGGTGGTGCATCGTAAGCATTTGGCAGTTGTTTGAGTAGAGCTATTGTGGGATCAGCTGTTTCAAAAGTGGATGTCTCTCGATGTCCGTCTGTTTCTGTATGACTAGTGTTCCGGCAGATCTGTTTGACTGCACTTTGGGCAAGAGCAGAGCTCATCATTGACTGCCATGTCATTTGCTGAAGATAGTCATGGTTTCTAATCAATAGTCTTTCCACCTTTGGTTGTTCCTAAGATTTCTTTTTGCGCCACCCTCAGTTAAACCCCTCAACCTAATTGCCAGAACAAGTGCTGTCAACATACAAACCACAGATTTTCAGAAACTTTACAAGTCCTTATGTTGCAACTTCATGTTTCTGTAGGTTCATTTATCAATTTTATTTTCTGACACTGCTGTGATTAAGGTCTGGTTAAGTTAAGGCACAAAAATCACTAGGATGGGGTTAGGAAAACTTCCAGATGTCTCGTTAAAAACATCCAGTGGTTCTAGGCTTGAACCATAAGACGCATACACAATTTCATCAATTCAATGTTTGCAGAACATAAAATGCCAGTTTTATTTTGGCAACAGGGGATGCAAGCTTTATATCTTTGCCCGGCTATTGGTACCTTTACAGGTATTCTTTCACACTTCTGTAGTGTGTGGTTAAAAGAAACTATCATCAGGGCTGTAAGCATGCTATAGATGCAAAAAGCGCTGCCATTACTGTAGTTTATACAGTGTTTTATACCTGCATAAAACATTGTAAAGCATGTAAAGACTTTAAAAAAAATAATTTAAGGCCGCTTTCTGCCAAAAAAATCCATCCAGCTGATCCTCTAGAGGAAAATATTATATGTTAAAAGTATAGTCATCAACTGCCATTGAAGTAAAAGTTACAATCTACCAGAGCCAGTTGTTAAGACGGCTTGGTGTATTTCCAGCTCTGCGCTGTTATCAGCTGCACCAACAAAATATTTGAAAAGGAAACACCTTTTACTTACAAAATTGTAAGGGTTCAATTGCAGTTTGACCACAGTGTGAGGACCTACCATGAGGTGTTCAGGACCAAGGAATCGAGTTAATCGTGCTTACAGCATATCTCTTTGCTAGCTTGGTTCTACATTCTTGTAGAGAATTGCGCTTTTAAAAATATCCTGTGTTTCTAACTTTGTAATAAATTATGCTTGCGTTGACAGAAATCATGGAGTTTGATGATTGTAATTCATAAGCTAGCAAAATTATTCCTGCTGGGTTTATACCATTCCTCCGCACACAGCCATAACTAATGTCAGACTAGTCTACTGAGGCAACTGCTGACTGATTGACTTCTGAATATATTCAGAACTCAGCAGTAGCTTAATGGCAGCAGCACAGCAGGCAGATTTGTGGGGTGGGCAACATTTTTTTCCAGAGGGCCGTACTGAATTACAAAATGTAAACAAAGTGCCACAAATTGGACAATGGAATCGAAAAATTAAACACATACTGTTAAATTATGTTAAACTTATTCCCAGTACCAAATACAGCACTGAATGAAGAAAAAAGATCAGGCTAATATTAACTATTCATGAACAAACGTGCTCTTTGGGCCCGTGTCCGCAAGAGCACTGAGATGAAACGTGAAAGAAAAAATTCTGCTTGTCTCTATGACAATAATATAGGACGTTTTGAATTAGATATACAATAAGTGTAATAGTATAATATGTGAAGTGCAGCTAGTCTGTCGCTGGTTTCCTCCATTCCAAACGCTACAGGGGCAGCCAGGTGAGAAGTAACACTGCAATAAAAGAGCAGCTCTTCACAGGTAAAGAATCACACAGTGGCTTTGTGAGTTTTTTTTAACTTATGAGGGCAGATATCGCAGTATTTCAAAATATCTAATATTGGTCCAAGCCTACCCAGCCAGCGAAATGTTTAATACATTCAACTCCTCTTGGTTGTTGGGATCTTACCGAACTTCTCCTCCCAAGGTGGATACTGTCCAGGACTGGTTTCTCCTCTACAATAAGCGCTGAACACTTGCTTATCATACATAGGAGGCCTTAGACTTTGAAGCTGCTCCAAACAATATTTTGTGGGCAGAATCATCACCCCATTAGGAGTGTTATGTTGTGTTATGGACCTTTTGAGTCATTTCCGTGCCATTAATTTGGTTCTGCAGCCCACAAATTCAGACAATGTTAACGGATAAAGCAGCATATTTCTTTTCCAGTGGAGACCAAATCAGTGACACAGTGATTGTAGGACTTTCATTCATCAGGTTGCCAAAAAACACAACAACAGATGCATGTCCATGTTGCTCTGTGTTACCTGGATGTTTGAAAGCAAAATCTTGTTAACAAGTTTGCCTTAAGGATGTGCCTGGCTTTTCAAAGCTGCGTAGTGGGAAAGAAGTTAATGTAGTGTATTTTTCCTTGTTGTTTGACAGATTGCAGATTGCTTTGAAATGTGTTATTTATATCCCGTAGGTAGCATAAAGATTTTAGGGGAAAAACTGAAGCAACGACAACATGAAAAGTGTTACCAGCACAGAAAAGCACCTCCATCCGCATTACTGTGTGAATATTACTGGATATTGTTATTCAATAAGTTTTACTCTGCCACTACAGTTTATTGTGAAAATATGTATTGGTCTGGACTGCCATCTCTCCCATGCTCCCTGGGTATATTTGATATATATTGCTTTATTTATTGCATAAGCAAGTAGGAAATGCTAGGTTGAATGATACCAGAGAGACATACATCACTCGGATCATCTCCAAAAAACTGGAACCACGTCAGAATATCCTCATTCGACACCACCGTCTTGGGCCGAGTCAATAAACATTCTCGGTGGGAAAGCATCGATATTTTGTTAGAGGGTGTGATGGAGGCAGTGTGGGGCCGCGGACCCGCTGAGTGCTGACTGGAACTCCTTTGGATTTACTTTCGCTTTCAGTATTCACTGTCTGACACAAGACACCTGACCCCGCTTCCCTTATCTGTCTCCTCCATCCGCTTACATTTCACCTTGTGTTCCTCCCTCATCTTCTCGTTTTGTCTCCCTTATCACACTCCTTCAACGCACCTCCCACTGTGTGTGTGTGTGTGTGTGTGTCTGTGTGTGCATGTGCGTGTGTCTGTGTGTGTGTGTGTGTGTGTGTGTGTGTGTGTCTGTGCGTGTCTGTGTGTGCATGTGTGTGTGTCTGTGTGTGTGTGTGGGTGTGCACGCATGCCCTAGCCATACACACACATTCCCGGGGACAAAAACCAGGTCCCCAAATTGGTTTCACTTCAGTTGTTTAGCCACTTAAGCTTGTGCTAAACTGAATGTCTTTATGTGGATGTGTTTTGGGTTTAGCTTGCAACTAAACAGGTTGAAGTCAAGGGAAGTCTCCAGACACTTCATGTGAATAATGACATGAATAAAATGTCCCCGAATATGAACCAATGTTTTGCACGGGTCAAGAATATATGTCTATGTTTTTGTGTGCACAGCCCTCTTGTAGGCAGGCTCAAGGCTCGGCACTCTCCAATTCTATTAAGTTTTCTTAAGAAAAAGAAAAGCAGCAAGAAAGAGAAATTAGAACACATGTAGTGAAGGTACTGGGAAAATGTGTCTTTTCTGAATAGTCATAACAAATCTTAATCAAAGTTAATTCTCGTACATTAAATTTGATTTATTTTGCAGTAATGAAGGATAACATTTTATTCCAAATGATCACAACGAGAAACATCCACATTTTCTCAGATATATAAAAACATGTTATTTATTTTTCTTGTTTACTTGCCAAAGGGCAGAGCATCCAGCTTAATGCTGGCACACTGGCAGGGCAGAGGTTCTGTTTATATTTACTTGGTAGATCACAATTTTCTTATTTCCTCAAACTTTTCTCGTTTCATGCAGTAATAACAGTGTATCTGCTTGTCACATTATGTTTTGGGGATACCTCAAGGCTCTGTTCGGGGCCCGTAGATTTACCCTGTTTAATGTCCTACTTTGCGATATTTTCTATAAATCCCAAAATCACAGCCACATTTACATTATAAAACAAAATGTTATACAGGATATGTTATGATTGGTGTTATCCCATTTTTTAAATTATTGTCAATTAATCCCATGAAAATACCAAAAATGAAAGATGTATTAATCCCCCTCTCAACGGATCTGCCCCAAGCCCACCAGGAGTGTTTCGGAGGTGGAGCATGTTGCATCTCATTGTTTCCTTGATTATCCAGATCTGCCCTCTGGAATCTGACTTTCACATTCTCTCATAATGTAAAAATGTATCTTTCACTTTGCTTTTATTCTAGCAAAACCACACTACTGAAATGGCACTGTCCAACTTGCAAACCAACATCTAGAGGTGAAACATTAAACCAAAGTTTTGTCTGGATATGCCGACAAAAATCCCCCAACTGCTTATCTCTTTCAAAACCGTATTATAAAACTTACAATATTTTACTTAGGTTCACAGGTCCAAGTGACCCACTTTCCCCACATAGATCACTGAAGTTACTTTAATAATATACCCCATTGTCATTTTCGTTTTTTTAACAGATCTGGAAACTCCATATTACAGCTACTGTTGTCGTTTTTAAAGGCACTGATAAGAGACCTCCTCCTCCTCTGACTGAGGACGTTTGACTCTGGTTTGCTGATAAATTGCAGCTGCTATTTGCTCCTCTCTCTGTGGGAAGAGACTATGAATTAACTTCATTAAAATTCCACTGGGCTAGATGACACCTTTTATTTAAGGTCTCCCATTTTCTGCCTCCCTCCCTCCCTCTGCGCTTTTTCTTTTTACACAGGGGAGATTGATTTGAACTTTAATTTGCCAGCACAATGTCACAGCGTCTGTTTGTGAAATGAGGTCAAGGAGCTCAAGTTGTTTTACAGGATCAATACGAAGAGATGTAATGTGATAAAGGTAAAACGCTGGACCTTGCCAATACTTGCTGGCCTTCGAATACAGACCTGCTATGGAACTATTTCTCAAAGACACCACGGTGATATAACCAAGGTTTTCTCATTATTTGCCTCCTCTGTCAATGGGAAGCCTCATATCACCCTCCATATTTTATTCAGTGACTATGAGGGCAGCCTGTCTGAATGACTGAACCGCAGACGGAGAGAGCACAGAGGAGGGTTTCAGGGAATTAAGTGTGTTCCCGCCGCCTTCAACTCCAGCAGTAGAAGCTCAACCTGTGGGATGTTTGTAGTGTGAGTTGTTGATTGAAACAGACATGCTCAGCTAAGCTTGAGAGAGCACCTGGCGGATTCACTTATTACTGCCTTCATGAGGCTTTCTACTCCCAGTTGACCTGCGGTAATTCACACACACTCACATACAGTCAGGATAGCCAGTGTGCAATCTCCAATGGCGTTGTCTCATTAAATCTGATCCCAGCATACCCCTTCACAACGCTGTTGCAGTTTTAAAGTTGTTGACAGGTTGCAGGTACAAGGTACTCCGCATGATGTGCTTCTATCAAGTGGGAGCACACTTTGTATGGTTGCAATTAAAAACACACATTTGCATACACTGTTTTTGATAAGTAATATGCAAAACTCGACAGTGTTTGATCAGTTGTGTTTTGGTCAATAATGTCTTCATGTAATAGAGACAATATCACATTGTTTCATTACTGAGAGTTGGGGTAAGCTGCCAGTGTGACACGATGCACACTTGCACTGTAATTACCTTGTACTGACAAAGTTGTGGTCACAATGTGGCTCCAAATAATTTCATTTAAGTCACCAACAACTTTCTTCTTCAGTTTTAAAGCATTTACATTTTTACATTTAAGGGCATTTATCAGAAGCTTTTGGCCAAAGCAACTTACATACATTCATACACTGATGGTGGTGACTGCCATGCAAGGTGCCGAAGGACACTATGATATACAGACCAGGGGAATCGAACCTGTGATCTTCCAATAACAAAACATTGACTCTACCCAAGAGCCACAGCCGCAGCCGCCGTCCTGTACTTAGTCGCAACTGCAGTCTAAACAGCTCGGTTGGCACTGATGCTGTGTTAACGTCATATTGGAGTTACCATAGTAATACATTTCCAACCTGCAAATTGTGCTCAAGTCAACATCTAACCTCGGAACTTTTCTTCTGCCGGATTGATTTGACAATGGTCTGTGCTCCAAATAAATCAGTGCGGAAAAAGCCCAAGTATTATATCCATAATAAAATACAAATGCATGCATTAACAGTAGCATCAGTATTGTGGATCACACCTCCCATTTTTTTCCAATATGACATTATTATCAAACAACAAATTCAGGTGTTCACAGGTATGCAAGAAAACAGATAAAAGGCTACAATGTATAAAGCAACTATAAAACAGGAACACCACCCAATCTGGCAACAGTGACGTCAGCATTTTCTGTGCATATGTAAACACTCCAAAAGACCCTTAAGGGAGATCCCTCTGAAATGAACCATACTCAAACTTCCTCAGTACGGGGTCAGTGTAACACTATCATGTTGTGACAGGAACATATTATCATACTTTTCAATCAGGCGTCTCAAACCACCGGCTCCCTCCATCCGACCCGCGACCTGATGCCAGAAATATGATAGAATCCGGCCTGCAAAATGATTTTTCAATCTAGCTTTTATGATGTTGTTTTTTCACATACATTTGAACTTCTTATGCAATTGAAATAAAAACAGAAGTCAATTTAAAAAAGCCACTGTAGTGCATCAGAATGCCATGTTCAGTGTTTGTAGTCAGCGGATCAATTTTAAATACACCTGGGAGCAGTTTTACTCAGTCTGCAGAGTAATGGAACATGAAGGGTTAGGCTCCAACTTCTCAGAGAGGCAACAACTCCTTTTCCCACATTAGTTATTAGCTTACCACTTCTGTTTGCATTTAAAAAAATAATAATTCACATTTAATGAGGGACATTTAAATTACACACATTTTACATTACAACATATTGTAATAACATGAAAAGGTTCACGTTATTACAATATGTTATTGTAATAATAAGCTGGCAGGGGCAAAGTACACAACCAGCTCTGCCATATAATCATACTGAGTTGTCTGATGATGTGTTGTTTCACAAGTCGTAAATGTGGGCATCTTTCTTATATGTCCCTTATGACATGGACATGGCATGAGGTGGGATGAGCGAGCAGACATCACTACTGGAATGAGAAACCTGTCTTCAAACCTCCCTTCCACAAAACTCAGTCAGTCTCAAAAATGCTGGCAGTTCATTTCAGTGAAGAACGGTGCTAGACATTCAATTTCAGTAGCAAATCGATCACGCCCTGTTTTCTTCTTCCGGAGTACAATGGACTAGGAGCTCAAGACTCTCCAAAACCACACCAGTTCTAGAGAAACAATACAAGTATTGAGTTCAAGGGCATGATGAGCAGCTCCTTCTCACTCCAAATGCTTCAAAACAGGGCCTGTTCTGTGGCCCACTGCCCGCTTAGTAGTCAACCCTGTAGCATCACATCTTGAAGCGCCCCTCTAGTGCAGTAGTTTATAGAGTGACAGCAGTCTGAATCAGTCGGTGGTTGAATGGATCATAGTGGACTTTCCATATGGAGACCAGGGATTGCGTCCCTTTTGTTGTCACTTATGTATCACAGTATTTATTGTTTCGCAAGCTTTATTTTTAAAGTTTTACTGTGCCTCGTTTAGCATGTGTGATTGTTAATTTGTTAGCGTAACAAATTAACAATCAACAATCACGTAGGTAGGTAGAACATCGTAGTTTGAAGCTTAAAGTCACTGACAAGCTGACATAGTTGACGAGCTGGGAGTGAAAACGTGTTTGACAGAGATTAATGACAAAGTTCATAATTTAACTCTGTACAATGTTAGTTTAATGCCTTTGTTTGCAGACAGCCTTTGCTAGTTCTGGCAATGTATGATTGAGGAGAACTAGATAACTAGAATTGATAGAGATCTCCGCTGACCCATTCATTTAGGGGACAAATGCTCACTGGGGGCATATACCAAACAATATTGTCCTCAGTCTTCTTTAGTTTTGGGCTAACAGAGCAGGCCTCCTTTCTGACAGACAGACACAAAGACTGACACTTTTCATTGGGTGCTCATCAAAAACAGATACATTATTTGACAGCTTTTTTGGTAATGGATGTGTATTGGTCATAGTTAATTTGGCCAGAGTATCTTCCAAATAAATCTTTTGGTAGCTGCCTCCAAGGCTGCATTGCATTTGTTTTTCTAAAAAGAAGCTTCATGTTGTCACTATGTAGTGGCGACTAGAGAAACTGCACATTGAAACACTAGCTTTAGGCCTTCACATGGTTACATCATATATACTAGTGGTAAAGGAAACAATCTGGAACTGGCAGGGTGGAAAAACATAAGAGCAGAAATTAAACCAGGTTCGTTAAAAAGACTAAACTGGGCTATTTAAAACCAAACTCGATCAAAAAATGCTACCACTTTTAAGGAACATTAAGCTAATTTTCTCCCACCTTGCTTCCATTTCCCCAAGTCTCCACACTGCTTCATATGTACTCCAGGTGCTGTTTTGATGTGAAAACTTGATTAGTTAGTTGGCGAGATGAAAAAAACTTTTCATCTTCAGCTCTCAGCTGAGGTACATCTCTCTGGATTGCAATCACTGAGCGATTGTCTGGCAAGGTTATGATGTGAATACCAAGCACAGGCCCATACTTTCATCATTAATAACCACGCTACGGATTGATCTGGACAGAGATCGGCAAGAAAATATCCTTGGGGGTGCTGTTTGATCTCCACTAACAACAAACAAGACACAAAGTCCTGATGCAATCTTCCTCTTACCCCACTACACAGATGTGTTGGGCTAAATGAAATACTCTGATGATTTGCTATTCTTAATAAGTCTTACTAGTACAGCTCAAAATGTACCATGTGTCTTTCTAGCTGGTGTCACATGAAAGGTTCACCTGGCAAGCATGACTGTGCTCTGTAAATTCCAAGGCAATGGTGTGTTAGATTAGATTATGAAGTAGGTGTGATAACCGGCAAAGAGAAGTGTTGCACTGTTCATTTGAAAACAACAGTGGCTGCTCCTCCAGAGGTTAGCATAGATGCTTGTTATGCTCTCAAACTGATAGCCTCAGCCAGCCTGGGTGTGATCAACGCCCCAGTATCGTCCTGACACTCTGCCACTGACCGTACACAATTAACATATATCTTTTCCAGGGCGTAAGCTGAATGAATAGTGTCATCCCTCTGGACTCATAGCTCTGCTCTCCTTCGGCCACTGAAACACCCACGGTCTCCTTCTCTGCTGCAGCTGCACTCTAACATAGTTTATACAGACCCTAATGTGACATTTTTTTTTACTCTGTAACAGGTGCAATGTGAAATGCAGCAATATACAATTCACCCTCTGCATGCCATGGATATTTACTGCATGGCAATCTGTCCAAGCTGTTGACGTTTTTCTGCGTTGAGGAAAGTGGTGCACCAGCCAGCTGAATGGCATTGCCATCCCTCCGGCTAACAAAGCATCCACTGGGTCTGTCCTGCAGAAATAGTCTGTGCCTGTGTAACACCATGAGTAAAGTCACTAAAGTCACAAAATAGTCCGTACCAGCCAACATGGACTCTACAGAGCACTCTAGTTGGTCCACAAATCAGGTAATCACAGGTTCCCATGACATCAGCCTGGGATCTGCGCAAGGATAGGGCCATCTATTATCTATCCTCAAGTTGGCTAACCCAGGACTCATGTCTTGGCCACCTCTGTCCTGGCTGCCAGATTTGGACCACCTCTGGCCCATAATTTTTTTCGGTATGTGTGCTGAGTGTAAATGACTTGTAGGCCCATCAATGGCCCAGGCCAACTTGTGTTCCAAGCTACAAGGCAGCCATGCTACATATGTGCTTAACATAAGTGTGAATTATGGACCACTAATGAAAAAGTATTTAGGTCCAAAATGTTCAAAAATATTTCTAAAGTAAGTTGACATCACATATATAGCAAACATACCAAAAGTGGAGAGCATTGATTCTCCAGAAAAAAAAAAAAGAAAAAAAAAATTGTTGCATCCATGTCAAGATGGAAACTGTATATCATAAGCTAATGAGAATCTATATAGTTGAGTTTACTTTTAATCGGTCAGTAATCCTTCCATAACTCATTCGTTCAGTCCTTCGCGTGCACGTCCTGACCACTGCTTCAACTGGCAAGTTATTTGTTCCCTTCATCCCCCACTAATCCAACCATGCACTTTTCCATCCATTCATCTCTTAATCTATGCATCCAAGTCTTCCCAGCGTTCTCCCTGCAGGCTCTGGTGTCATGAAGAGTTAACAGCATTCCCTTTGAATGCCACTCAGCCCTTCCTGGTGTAGCAGCCATTGAAGATTATTAGGCCCTCATTAAAAGATGATGTAAGACCTCCGGAAGGCCAGCGTCTGACTTCTACCGCTCTGTATTTCTCTGTCTTGCTTTCACAGACTCACTCAATCACACTTTGACACTCTTTCATCCATCTTTTTATGCTTCCCATAATCTGTAACCTGGATATGCTAATGGAACCTGGACATTGTTGTAATTTCATAAGGTCTAAAACGACCGTGGTATTTAACGTGTAAGATGATATATTGCAAGTTATCACTGACATATTACGGATCTTTCCGTCATACTGAACCAGTTCATTAACACATTTCAGTCAAACTTTCACTGCATTCCAAACCTTTCTAATTGAGCTGACTCATAACAAAACATAAGTATTCAGGACATGGTATTCAGGTGAAAACTGTTGGCTGCTGACCTTGGCAGTGATTTCAGGGGTGCCTTGGCTACTCTCCAAAAATGGACCCGATCGATCACTGTCAGAACAGGCTTGATCATCGTCAAACGTTTTTGTTTGTTCAATTGTTTTTGTTCACATATATATTTGACACCTGGACACAATCCTAGGTTTGTTGGTGTCATTCAGAATGTTATGCAGTGTTAGTGGTGCACCGCTTAAACATCTGATGGCTGAAATAAGTAGTGCATACAAATAAAGTCATTTTTTCAAGTATGATTATCATTCAAGTAACGTGTCAGTATCCGTAGTAGTGATCAAAGAAAATCGGCATTAGGTAGCTGGCTGAAGTTTTTTTATTCAGGTTTTTCAAGAACTTGAAGAAATGTTGTGTTACTCTTATACTCTGATTTTTGGTCAATACAAAAAGCCATTTACTGATGGAGGGGTTGTCCAGGCGTGCACAAGTTCAGCAGCTGAAATCTTACTTGAGGGAGAAACAGAAACAGAAACAGAAATGTTGTTTTTCAAAAATGAAGTTCTTTATTTTAAGAATCAAAATTTTTAAAAAGCTATTCTATTTATTTTCACTATTTTACTTTTAAATGCAGCCCTTCTTTTGCTCAAAGAGAGAAGAAAATAATTCATTTCTACAGTATTATATATCTGTATAAATGTTAAGTGACAATACATATAGTTGAAATGTTTTTGAAATGTTCTTTCTCTATTTTATTTGACAGTCAGTTCTTGATTACATGCAGACGTTGATACAACTACTAGGCTACTTCATTATATATCACACTGATTCAAGTGTGGAGACTGCAATAGTTTAATTTAGATGTTAAGCTGACTGTGACATTGTTTCATTTGTCAAACTTCATTGATAATTTGTCAAGTTTCATTTTGTCAAATGTTAAGACAGTGCCAATGTGGAGGCTTTTTGTTGACACAGGTAATGAAGATTATTTATATTAATTTTTATTTAATTTATTATTATTTGTTGAAACAAACAGAGAAGAAAAAAACCCTGTCTTCCAATTCAGTGCATCTGTAACCTAGCAGTTATTGTTGTGGTAGAAATATCGGTATCAGTATCAGCAAGTAGACAAATGAAAATACTCGTACTCATACTTGGTTTGAAAAAAATTATATCGCCGCAACCTTATTTTCTAATAAATCATAAAAATAGCATCTTTGGACTGACATTTATCAATTTCAGGTGAAGTTAAGAATTTCTGGTTAGTCCCACAAATTACAGGTATAAGCCCCGCCTGTTCTGTATGCAGATATGGATATAGATTTTTAGTTGATTGGACAGATACACATGATGGTTTACCTGCTCGTTCCTGCTTTCCATTATTTTTCCAATTCTAGATCAGATGCAGACCCATGTAGACATTATAATTTGTTAGTTTTGTACAAACACAAGCAAAAGCTGTAGGTCGTCCAGTCATTGGAAGGTCGCTGGCTCGAATCCCAGACTCCCCTGGCTGCATGTCCAAGCATCCTTGGACAAAATACTGAAACCCAAATTGTTCCTGCTGAGTAGGTTGGCTCCTTGCACCCAGCCCCTGCCATCAGTGTATGAATGTGTGCATGAATAAGTGAATTTGACAAGTGTTGCGAAGTGTTGTGAGCAGTCAGTTGACATTTGCATGCATACTTGTAGACGCAACCGTCACTAATGCTAATGTGGCTCCTCAGGGATTTAAGCTGTTATTTTTTCTGATTTTGACAATCCAACCCATGACAACATATTCGTCAAGGTTGTAAGGACTATGACTGTTGGTTGCTGTTGGTAATTGGTAAATGGTAATTTTATGGGTTATTATTCTTCAGACAATGGGGCTAAACTAGCTAAGATGTTCTAATTGCAGTTGCCACTTGTTGTCATAGCAATAGTAAACATGACGTAGCATAAGGGCTGATGGAATGTAAATGTTGTAGAGTAGAATCAGACTACATTATAAATACAGATAAGATCCCTTGTATTCAGCACAGTATGCATGATTTTAAAGGTAAGTAAACCTGTAGAAAAGGATACTTTTTGATGTACTAGAATGAATACATTTATGAATTTAGGATACTGTGATTTTGATACAATGCTGTGATTGTATATATTACTATATATTATTCTTTATTTTTTTTATTTCTGTCATTATCATGGTAACTAACTGATAAAAAACTACTAAGAGGTCATCTGAATGTGTATGAGGAGGCGCTACATGTTTTGTAAATGCAATTTTAAGGTCATCAATAATGCTGAACTTTGTTGAAGCAAAAGGCAAAGGTTGGTGAAAGGAACACCTGCACACACTATGAAGGGATGAAATAAGGTTTTTCAAACTACTTGCGGTTTTAAAATTTAATCTGAATTTTAATTTCTAAAAATCAGATTAGAGTGGCGCAGTCCATTTATGTCTTCACAGACTCACAGTAAAAGCCAAGAAGCGCCAAGATAGGTCAACTCTCAGTCGAGCAGTAGCCTGGCTGTTCACACCAGAAGAGCATTTCTCTCTCAACGACCAACTAGCTATAGTGCTGCTCTGCTCTTTTCTAATCATACCTAGAGCTAATCTTTATAATAACCTCATGAATTTATAATGTAAACCTTTATATGTGTTTCTGGATAAGCAGGACATCACTTCTTCTGCCACAATGAAGTTAAAAGGACTGTCACCGGAGACATTTTTGAGGAGACAAATCACTCATTTTAAATAGGAAAGTCTGTGATGACAGAAATGGTACGTATAGCATACTGTATATCCTGTCCTATCCCCCCATAGTCGCATACTCTATCAATGGGTAGCAAGGAATATATCAGCCAGTTGCGTTGTTGCATTGACAGGAGAGCGCATTGTAATCATCAGACCTTCATCATCATCATTAGACTGATTATAGGCAGTTTTAATGTTGCAACGACCATAACTGCCTGGGGATGTTGCCAAGATGTCTGCCCAGAGGCAAACAAATGATTTATTTGACAAAACAACATATCTTTGCAACATGAAGGTAACACAAAGGTTAAGCTTAAACAAGTTCCGTTTTATCAGTTAAACCAATGATGTGCATGCTTGTGTGCATGAGTGTGAAATATAGTGTGTGTGAAGGATGTTGGATGGCTGAAAAACAAGCAGGGAGCTGTCACCTCCCCCTCCATAAGAACCGGGTCCTGAAAGAGCTATGGCACCAGGTTACCATGACTTTAATCAAATATACATTATTTATCAGTACACCCAAAAATAACTGGCAGCTGAAACCCCGGATACCAACTGTTACATTTAACAAGTGGTTTTACTGCCAGCTGAACTACACAACTGAGTGTCATCACCGATAGAAGATGTAGAAGCCATGCACTTGATTGAAGGTTATTTGGATAAAGTAGATATTTATTTCTCTACAGCTTTGAATTTCAAATATTTAAATTGAATGAAAACGTTACAGCTGTTGGATCTATCTGTGTGTATATGAGGCCTAACAAATAAATTCCTCTGGGGTATCTTTAAACTCGATGCATTTGCTGTTTTTTGCTTTTCTAATAAGAAGTGCTGTGTGCTTTATTTGAGCCTTATGATGTAACCTTAAACACAATACCAGCAATAATAATGATAATATTAAAACAAACAGAGCCCTGGTTTGGAATCCGTATCAGCAGTTGTGTATCAGAATCGGACTGGAAAAAATGGATGTGGATAGGTCCATCTCTAGAATCATCTCTTTACTGGGAAGAGAAATATAGCCAATTCAGGCTTGGAGTAAGCATATCTGTGGTTTCAGAATGTCCTAAAATTGGTCATGGCAAAGCAAAAGCAATCAAGATCGGTCGCTGTGCATCCCGCCCCGACAGGCAGTTCAGTAGCATTTTGCTATCCTTTGTCTTAATAGGAGCTAAAGAATCCCCCACCGGCATAGTCAGAGACAGTGGTGAGACAACGGCAGCTACTTGGCCGAGGCTAAATGGCATGCATGAGGCACTTGGGGAAAGGCTGTCCATTCATTCTTCCACACTTGGAAAACCAGGGTCTGACTTCTGCTGAAGTCTCATTCTCTGAATTGTGAGGATCCTTCTCAATTGTCCCTGCTGCCTGGCACAGATAGCGAGGGGGAGTCCAAGCCTTCCACCTGCTCTCAGCCAATCATTGAAAGGCCAAAGGGGGGTGGCGCATGTCAGCCTTCCTCAATAAACAGGCTGAAAGAGGGAAGCGAGTGATGCCGCTCCATGCAACCAAAATGAACGACTATCCCTCCTTGTCAGGGACCATACAGGCAGCTGAGATGTGGCTGAGCAACAGGTGATGTCAGCCCCACAGCTGGTAACATTTACAGTAATTCAAGTATAAAAAAATCCTCTGATGTCATCAAGGTGCCATCTGCGACTGTTAATGAACAAAGAAATTATAAACGAAACAGATAACAGTAAGACTGCTGTGCTGGAAATATCTCAATTTCTTTCCATATGTTTACATCTCATTACTATTTGATAATGCTGGCTTTATACGTTATATAGTTTTAACTCCAACAATTTTTTAATAAAAGAAATCCAAAATCTAAATCACGTTTTTTTTCACTTCCCTCTTCTACAAGTTGAAATAAAAGATCCAAGACTTTTTCTATGCGCATGTAACCGGGTCAACTTGTGTGTTGAATCAAATGTGTATATAATTACACAAAACCTGTTACTGCCTGACAAGACAATGCTTCCAAATCCAATATGTGTAAACAGTGTGTGGAGCACGGAGCTCCTCCTCTTTAATTTCTTCTTCTGTGGTCCCTACTATAAATGCCTCCTGGGTCCCCCACCTCTGGCCTTTCGTACAATTCTCCTGTGGGAGAGGTGGGTGTCATTGTTTCATTCAGTTGATAATCATAAACCATCCTACGGTTTCTCTTTGTTTATTATATGTATTTCTGGTCTCAACGTTATTATTATGTCTGTTCCTGCCTAACAATGTGTTCATGCCAACAGAGTAGCATTTAAAAATAGTAGTTTTAACAGTTGAAAGCCGCTAGCTTGAAGTTAGGACAAACCAGACTAACTTGCGGGTTTGTCAATATCTTTATCTTTATTTTTTTGTATAGTGTTGCAGTGGACAGTATTATTTACATAGAGGTTCTGCTTGTCACTCATTCTGTCAGAATAAACGGAGATTCATGTTGGTGAGCACGCCAGCATGATCCATCCACCTGACAGGTGTGGCATATCAGGATGCCAATTAAACAGCACAAGTGTACCTTGGGTTGGTGACAATGCAAGGCCACTCTAAAATGACCGTGCTTTCAAAGCGTTCTTTCAATAGGTTCTCTATCTTCCAGAAATGGGCATGAGAACAGACTGCAGGCAGAAAAAGTCTCTCCAACCATGCACAGGGTCATGAGAAACAGACGGTATCCAGCCAGTACACATCATAGCCCATGTGAGGGTTTAAACCTCAGACTGTGAGGAAAGTCCTTCCAATCAAGGACGCTGCAGTCCTGACCCCTCCACAGCTGAACAGTCGGCCAGAGCTCCGCCAGAACCACAGGTATCACCTTCTGCAGCAGCCTCATCTAATCAAGCCACGTCCAGCCAAGCATCAGGTAAGAAAAGAGGAAGCAATGAAACCCCAGAGTCCCTCAAGGAGTAATCTGAACAACAGATGCAAAGGGAGCCGGGGGACCAGGAAGCAAGGAGAGAAAATACAAAACAAGAGCTCGACAAATCCTTGTATTTGTCAAAATGGTAGAAAGAAATGATCGACTTCGTTTTGTGTTTAAGAAAGAAACGTAGTATGTCCCTGTTCATTTTGTTCAGCATTGTTTTGACCATTGTTGCTTTTTTTTTTAACCACATTACACATTATAAAGTCCCATGGCATGAAAACAAAGCTTTCCCCTTGATTTATCCAACATTACACAGTGAATGGTAAGATATAGAAAGCACAGAACTAATACAATCATGCTGTCTACATGCCTGCATAACAGTGGTCTCTCAGCATGGCTGGCAGTTGAGCTAATGCTGAAACCTGAGCAGACAGTATTTCCATTATGTAGACTTACATAATGGAGGAGCCTGGTGTTCTGGCAGAATGTCCTCCTCCACGGCCATGATACATTGTTACTGTATATTGTGCAGGAAGGCAAAAGCAAGATTGACCTTAGAACAAACTCCAGTTTCTACCTCAGAACATGAAACAGCGATGCCCTTCACCTTGTTCTCATCAACCCAACAGGCCCTGTTCAAACACAGAACGAGCCCAGGCATGGTGTCTGTCGAAATGATCTTGTGTTCTGTCTCTTAGCAGCTGCGTTTTAGAATGCATGAACCTGAATGATTGGGTCAGGTGAAAACAACCCTTGCTCCAAGGCATCGTGTAAGGAATAGAACGATCACATAAGTAAGTGATACAGTAAACACCGTGAACAATGTTGCAGTGGTTGCTAGACGGTTGCTTCAAACGTTTCCGCCACAGCAACTATAACAAAAGTGTAGCCTGTTTATCAGCGGCTTTATACAGAGGAAGTAAAAACACAGTTCAACTCTATGCTTGTGTGTGGTTCTTTCAGCGACACATTACATGGTGTCAAAAGTCTGAAGTGCAGAAAATAAAACATCGGTGATGGCGTTCTCACAGTTTGAGCACCCGAGGATCGACTGGGATGCTGCCGACTTATACCAAGGGTTTGAAAGATTCCAAAGTCATGTCACGTTCGTCTTTGATGGTCCGCTCTCGGAGCTAGCAGCTAAGCAACAAGCCGGCTGGCTAGGCAACGTGGCTTGGGGAGCAGGGCAGGGAAGTGTACAAGACATTGTAGAGGTGAGGAGCTGACACTGCCGAAAGCTATTGAAATTTCACAGCAGTTTGAAATGTCACAAAAACAAATGAAAACTGTCAGAGAAGAAGAAGCAAAGGTGTCTGTAGTGACTGTGAAACCCAAACACGCAAGGCCTAATAAGAAAATGCACAAAGGACAGGCAAAACCCACGCACTAGAAACAAACACCAGATAACAGGCAGAGGAGCTGCACAAGCTGTGGGAAAGATCCAGAGCATAAATGGAGCAACGGAAAATGCCCAGCTAAGGCATCAATCACTGGGTAGCTGTATGTCGCAAGCGTGCTGTCAACACAGTGGATATCGAACCAGACCAGGATTGTTCAGAGGAGCAGATACTGAACATCAACCTCAGAAATTGCTGCCATTTTGCTGACTTTCAAAACAAACTGCCCAGACATCCCCTCAAACCGACAGAAACGCCAGAGCTGCCATTTGAAGAGGTGGCATCAGATCTGTTTGAGTTTGATGGAAAACAGTACATTCTGCTTGTGGATTACTACTCAAAGTTCATCGAAGTGGATGAGCTGAAGGACATGAGAAGCCACACCGTCATAGAGACTCTGAAAGTTTTCTGGACATGGTATCCCGTCCT
>CAEMYA010000021.1:1296990-1314053 GCA_903131615.1 Diplodus sargus
AACTCCAGTTTCTACCTCAGAACATGAAACAGCAATGCCCTTCACCTTGTTCTCATCAACCCAACAGGCCCTGTTCAAACACAGAACGAGCCCAGGCATGGTGTCTGTCGAAATGATCTTGTGTTCTGTCTCTTAGCAGCTGCTTTTGGAATGCATGAACCTGAATGATTGGGTCAGGTGAAAACAACCCTTGCTCCAAGGCATCGTGTAAGGAATAGAACGATCACATAAGTAAGTGATACAGTAAACACTGTGAACAATGTTGGAGTGGTTGCTAGACGGTTGCTTCAAACGTTTCCGCCACAGCAGCTATAACAAATGTGTAGCCTGTTTATCAGCGGCTTTATACAGCAGAAGTAGAAACACAGTTCAACTCTGTGCTCGTGTGTGGTTCTTTCAGCGACACATTACATGGTGTCAGAAGTCTGAAGTGCAGAAAATAAAACATCGGTGATGGCGTTCTCACAGTTTGAGCACCCGAGGATCGACTGGGATATACCAAGAGTTTGAAAGATTCCAAAGTCATGTCACGTTCGTCTTTAATGGTCCGCTCTCGGAGCTAGCAGCTAAGCAACAAGCCGGCTGGCTAGGCACGTGGCTCGGGGAGCAGGGCAGGGAAGTGTACAAGACATCGTAGAGGTGAGGAGCTGACACTGCCGAAAGCTATTGAAATTTCACAGTAGTTTGAAATGTCACAAAAACAAATGAAAACTGTCAGAGAAGAAGAAGCAAGGGTGTCTGTAGTGACTGGGAAACCCAAACACGCAAGGCCTAATAAGAAAATGCACAAAGGACAGGCAAAACCCACGCACTAGAAACAAACACCAGATAACAGGCAGAGGAGCTGCACAAGCTGTGGGAAAGATCCAGAGCATAAATGGAGCAACGGAAAATGCCCAGCTAAGGCATCAATGTGTTCATACTGCCACAAACCGAATCACTGGGTAGCTGTATGTCGCAAGCGTGCTGTCAACACAGTGGATATTGAACCAGACCAGGATTGTTCAGAGGAGCAGATACTGAACATCAACCTCAGAAATTGCAGCCATTTTGCTGACTTTCAAAACAAACTGCCCAGACATCCCCTCAAACCGACAGAAACGCCAGAGCTGCCATTTGAAGAGGTGGCATCAGACCTGTTTGAGTTTGATGGAAAACAGTACATTCTGCTTGTGGATTACTACTCAAAGTTCATCGAAGTGGATGAGCCGAAGGACATGAGAGGCCACACCGTCATAGAGTCTCTGAAAGCTCAGTTTTCTGGACATGGTATCCCGTCCTTGCTCCAGTCAGATAATGGCCGTCAGTACTCCTCAGAGGAGTTTTCTGTGAAAGCTTTGGAAAAGCACACAAAACATCGTCACCACACACGCCGCCCTCAAATGGTGATGCAGAGCGTGGAGTGCAAACACTGAAGAGACTTTGGAGTAGAGCAGCAGAGAAAAAACACCTTGCACTGATGGACTACAGAACTACTGCAGTAGGTCTGTCACCCGCACAGCTGTTAATGGGCAGGAGACCTTGCGGTAAACTGCCAGCTGCTCACTCCAACAGCTTATAATCCCCTCAAAGTGAAGCGCCTACTAGACAAGACAAAAGACACTCAAAAGCTCTACTATGACTCCAAGAGAGCAGGAAACCCTCCTGTTGCTCTTAAACCTGGTGATGAGATCAGGATGCAGCCGTATCCTGGCAATAGCAAATGGTCCTCTGGAGTTGTGGTTAAGCCATACAGTGCTTCTCGATCCTACGTGGTGGAGTGTGGAGACAAGCCAGTACCGCCACAACAGCCAACATCTGCGCAGAGGCACAGCAGCAGCTAACAGTCCCCGCCACTACATGTGTGATGAACAATGGACTGAGCCCTCAAGTCTGTCTGAGAAGGAGTCACATCCTTCCTGCCCCCCGGAACTGCCCCACTCACCCCCTAAAAGCACCTGTGAGCCCCACTCAAGCTCAGCCACAGCGCACCACTAGACTCAGTAGAGTTGTGAAGCCCCCGGATAGACTGACTCTATAGCTGACTAGAGCTTGTCAAGTTATGTTCATATTGTTAAAGTAAGGGCAAGTGAACTTTCCTCCTAGTTGTGTAAAAAAAAAAAATACAAGAAGTAATTGTATGTCTGTTCTGTTTATTCCTTCCTTGTTATTTGCCTTAAAGCTGATATTACTGCATATGTTGAACAATGAATGTTTGATGTCATGACTCTTGTATGTCCTAGCAGGCTGCCATACATTGTGCCCAAAAGCGGAAGTAAAAACGCAGTACAGCTCTATGCTCGTGTGTGGTTCTTTCAGCCATACATTGCATTCTTTATGGATGCCGATGATCAAACTTATCGGCTGGTAACCATCTATGGCCTATCAACTGTAGCACAATTATTTTACTACTACAATCTGTCTTCACTCTGTTGTAGAATCTGGCAGACATCTTCATTCTCGAAAACTGAGAAAACTGAGTCTAACTGTGACCCTGAACTTTCTACCAACAGACTTCAGATCATTTATCAAGGTGTTTCTTTGTTCTCCCAGTAATCTGGTTGCGAAGAATGGTTGCCATTTTATATTTCCGACCCTTCAGTAGAAAGACGGAGAGCGACTGCATCTAGGCAGCTCACATATGCCAAGTGGTGGATGCTGGTTGCTCTGCTGCTAGGTCGAAGTGTCTGTATGCAATAGGTGAAGGCCAAATGGTAGTCCTGGGAAATACAGAAGATAAATACACTGACCCATAGACAAGAAAAGGAATCTAACAGTAATGGAATGCATGTAGGCTAACTAGATAGGAAATAGCCACCATGCTGTCCCCCATGTTACTGATAGTCACTGATTTTAGTGTTGCTAAGGCAGCCATTGGTCTTTGTATGTCTCAAACGATGTGTGAATAAAAGGGCATGTTTTTGATTAATTAATGTGCAAACTAAATTTTGATGAAAAGAATTGAATTATTAACAAAAATAAAATGTTACAGGAAAGCCCTTCATTCGTTTAACCAAATGAAACTGTCATGGTGTTGCAGAGGTCAGGGACACTGGTTTAGGGCTGACACTTTTGCTGCCAGTCTGTCCTTGTAATACGGAGCTCCACATTCATATCCTTGCACAGGTGGTGGTACTAGCACTGGATCCTGGTCAACTCCAGGATGTCTCAGACAGTGAGGCAGATGGTACCGAGCACTTCACATGCTGCAACAGCATCAGAAGTGAAGGTGTGATCCACTTCCAGGGCATTAAAGACGATCCCTCACCACCAAGTCTTTATCATGCCAAAGTCCCTCTACGTAATGGACCAGGCCATGACACCATAACATAGGAACAGCCATGACAAACACTGGACTATTTCTTAGCACCCTGTGTGGTAGACTGAACCAGTTTAACCACGAAATCGAGTAGGTCCAAGAATTTAACATTGCTGTTGTTACGTGCCAACGAAACAGGGAACCCAGATGCGGACACAGACAGGAGGCAAAGGGGTAGGGATCAAACCAGATAGTTTATTGGAACAAGGTAGGATCAGAGGCTGGGCTGGGATGGTCCAGGCGGGGAGAGTTCCAGAGGGGGGAGAAGTCCAAGAGGCTGGATCCAGAGCGGGGTTCACAGAGCAGACGAGGAGAGCAGGTCCAGAGTGTCAGGGGGCCGGAGAGCAGAGCAGGGACCAAAGTCTGCAGCAGAGATCAGGGTTACAAATGGTTCAAAGCTTGAAACAAAGAACAAGGCTGGAAGCGCAGTATGCTGACTTAACAGTGGCTACGATCTGGCAGCGTGGAAGTGGCAGGGCTGAGCATAAGAAGGCAGGCGGATTGCAGGATTTGGTGCTGGTGGTTACTGCTCTGCCCTGTCTCCAGCACACCTATAGCGCACACACACACACACACACACACACACACACACACACACACACACACACACACACACACACACACAGAGGACAGGGAGAGAGACTGGGGAAAGGACAATGAACCCCTGAAGGTAGAGGGAGTGGCTGAGGCAAATGTACCAGCTGTCACCAGTTGCCTGAAGCTGGATTTGCATGTGGGCTGTGTGGAGCCTTCATGTGGACGTTGCATCAATCAATGGCTCTCAGCAGCCAGTAGACCACCAGGTGGACCACCATGTTCTGCATCTTTTAACTACACTAATGGAGGTAGGGCATTCTGTCAGGTATTTTCCTGACTTTGGAAGCATTAGCTAATTGGGCTAAGTAATAATCATTGTTGGGCATTGCAAATTACTTGTTACCTTCATTTTAAAGTATATTACATTACAATATTTCTGCCTGCGTGGAATAATACATTACTTATTACACTGCTATTTAGTTACTTTCACCAAGCAGCCCAAATAGCCAAGATCTTTTTAAATAAATGAATGGCCTCGGACACAGGGATGAGCAGGCAGACAGAGGATAAAAGGGTGATATATGATGAGATAGGAATACATTTTTTTGAATTGTAGGCTTAGTTAGTAGACCTAAGCCTTCTATAAAGTATCCTATAATGATACGACAGGACCCTTTTTCTATGCCTTTTTATTTAAGTCCACAGTATAAGGAATGCACGGACATGTGTGATTCAAGAACGTAAATTACAGTGTGCTCGGAGGCTTCCTCATTAGGCCTATGAAATACGGCTCAGTTCAGTCCCACAGAGACTGAACAAAGAACTTATAGGCTCAGCTATATGAAACACATGCAGAGCTTATATTAATATGGTTATTAGAGTTTGGACGGGCTCTTAAAAAGACAACAATAAACGCTTCACTTTGGTCGGTAATGCAGATTGTTAAACGTTACATGACATACCTGTAGTAATTCTAACAGGCTGGACACACTGGATGCCTGTGTGCTGCGTTACTGAGCTGCTGCTGCCTGCCCCATCTGTTTACATGGAGTTTGACTTTGATAATTATCAACAGAAAAAGAGGATGACACAATTTTCCTTCAGCACGCTGAAAGGGCGAGAAGAAAGCATGAGGGGCAACACGAGGGAGGAAGGAAGATGAAAGAGAGTGCACAGAAAAGAAACTGCTCACCTGTTGTGTGTATTCTCTTTATGTATGTGGCATATTCTACACATACACATGTTAAACTAGAGTGAAACACTGGTGTGATGTCCAGTATGATGCCTATAGGTCATTTTCAGGCTGATTTTTGCTGAGAAAGGTACGCTTGTTGTGGCAGAAATCTTCAACACTCCGAATCTCTAGATGATGCGATGCAGCAGCCTCGCTTGACACGTAGGTTATAAGTGTGACTCGTCTTCCAGTGTGAATCATCTAACCTGTTAAAATGGATGCCGAAATGAAAAGCAAGCGGTACAGCATGCAGCAACGCAGTGTGTGTAGCCTGTACATTCTATATCGTAGACAGCTGGCCTTCAGTTTCTTGAAGATGTTTAGCCCGTCATTGGAGAGGCTTCTTCAATTCTAACTAACTGGCGGGGAGTTGCAGGCTTTTACCCCCTGTGTGGGAGTGTCCTTACAGAGTCGTTTAGGTAACCTGTGAACTCTGAGCTTCAGAGTCATTAGGGCCACTTTTGGGTCGTTGGCACAATGCTGATGTAGCCTGTCAATACACAATAAATCCCTTTATCATTCACAGTCCACCAGTTTTTAATTTGGAGTCTGTGACAGCTTTCCTGCACTGGCGTTTCATATGAACAAGCAAGCAAAAAATAGGAGTATAGTGGAGTAATAATAGGGTTAGGGTTAATTAACCTGGATTCTTAATGCATGTGTGCTTTTTCTTTTTTGTGTGTGTTAATAATTGTTTTTAAAGGGCCAGTTCATCCAAATACAATTACAACACTTACCATCTAATCACACAGATTGTCCTGGTTTAATAATACTGGACCATCAGGAGTGCTGATGTCTGAAACACAGTCTACTTATGTTCAGGATGAGTAGTTGGCCTAAGCGTCATCCACGCCCAAGAATTTTGTATTCCCGGGGTGAGTGTTTTCCTTTCTTAAGATTTCTGTTCTTTTATAATCTTACAAACCGGTGACCTTTTTTGGGATTCATTAGCTGTCAGAGCAGGTAGCACTGGTGAAGTCGTACAAAGGTCTTTCTGCTTTTGAATAACTGCGTCTACAAATGGGAAATATGGATCTATATGGAAATGAGGGAACAAAATGGAAGGATTCAACTGAAAGGCTTGTAATAGTGATGTGTTAGGGGACAAAAATGTGTATTCATGACTCCCTGTCCCTTCTTTAACTGTATGACATTTTGCTTTTCAGTGAACAAAACAAACCTGAAATAAAAATTGTACATAACTGCAGTGGGAAAAAGACCATGATGGCTCATTTTTTTTTACACAATTCTTTGGGACATCAAGATAAAGATAAACTAATAATATCATAAAAGTAATGGAATGAAACACATTTCACATATTTATTAATTTATTAATAGTTTTATTAGATATGAATCTATGATTTATTTGTGACATGCAGTTGTCAGTGACTTTGCCATGTCAAGATATCAACCACTGCTCGTCTCATTAAAGCTGCAAAAGTTTTCCACTTCAGCGTATTATTATGATGTAAATGTTGATTGTGTAATGTAATGGATATAGAATAATTAAACCATCAGGGCTTACTTTGGTGCCTTATAAATCTCGCTATCACTATACAATTTTGCCTGCCACTGGGCACGCAGTCAGCTTGAAAAAGGAAGGTTTACTGGTGATCTATTTCTTATATAGACTAAATGACTGAATTAACTCATGTCTCTGCGGAAAACTGAAACAATTGTCTTTGCAAGAGCGACACCGACAATAACACCACTTGGAAACATGGGGCAGGGAGTGGCAACAGACAACTTGTGTGAAATCACATATAACCATCATGGTCTCCAGAGGATGAATCCTGTTGGTTTCCAAGTTCTGTATTTCCTCTAGTGCCACCGTGAGGGAGACGGTTTTGTCTCGAAATCGAATCGAAACGTCTTGTCTGTCAGATGGATTCCCATTAAATTTGGTACACACATCCATGTTCCCCATAGGATAACATTTGTAAATATTTGTCATGCTCCTTTATCACATCTGTATCATGCTTTTTACTTTAATGAATCTAGCACCATCTTCAGGTTGAAATTTTAATTAGTTGGTAAAACTAATGACATTCCCATCAGCTTCAGAACTCTACTTTGTGTATGGCGTGTTTCTGTGCTCATAGAGTAATCCAAGAAAAGACACAGCAAACAGAATGAACAGCCTCACTTGTTTACATCAAAACTGTTACAAACTGTTACTTGAAATCATTTCTGGTTTTCTGCGATAGAGATTACCGCATGACAATGTGAGTTCGCGCCACAGCTAGAGAGATGGAGGGGGCTGTATTGTCCTCTGTCTGAACAACGTGATAACACCTGATACAATCCCTCTTATTCGTAACACTGCAAAGAAACCATGATGCAAATATCAAAGGTGTATTATATATTGTGCTTGCATGTGGCGGCTGCCTGTGCCGCACTGCCTCTCAGCTGCTGTTGTGTATCCCCTGTTGTATTTGTTTTGTTACTTGGGAATACATTACATATTCACATTTCTGCGGCAAGAGAATCCTTTGAATATTAGCAAGGCAGGGAGCTGTCTGACTTGATCAAATATTGCCCCGCAGTCGTTTCTTTATACAAGCCGGGCTTTTATTTTTTCCCTCACTGTGCTTTTTTTTTTTTTTTCAAGAAAAGGAGCAGAAAGAGAATATGTACCGTACAGTGTATGAGTGCGTATGTGATAAGGGTGTGTGCAAAGCATGAGTCAGTTCATGTTTGTACTCGAGCGGGGTGCAAATGGAGGCCCCCCCCCGAAAAATCTTTCATCTGACTAATGCATAATTAATGTCCAGTGTGTTTGCATTAATTATGGCAAGGTACGGTGGTATGGTGGTGGCTGAGAGATGACTATTTGTCCCTCAGTCAGAATGTATTTTCAAACATCTGAGGAGGGAAACTGTTTGCGAACAGTCAGTCTATTACCTTTTCAATCAGGTATAAACGCCCGATCCCAACATACCCCTTGCTCCTACCACCTGTCCTCACCTAGCTGTTATACATGTCCATGCCTAGTAGTAGGGTGTTGTGTTTCTTGTAAGGATAAAAGGGTAGGGTAAAGGGGTCAGGCGACATTGCCCTCCAAACGGAGATTTTTCAGAGGCACGCTTCAAACCGATGGTGATAAGAACTCTTTAATGTGTGATGATCCTTGTCTTTAAAACAGCATTAAAAAAATAGCAAGTGATATGTGAGGAGATGGTAACTGGCGTATCCACAGCTGCATGTAAGATGGAAGATTAGTGCAATGTTCATTATCAGCAGCCATGTAAACAGCTGCTAATAACAGAGGGCAAAAAAATGAATATTTTGTTCCTGTAAACATGGTCTGCATGGTGAAGGTTTTATATAACACATTTGACCCGTTCAAACAGCTCTCTCATTGGATGTGTTGTGCTGTTATTCACTGTACAACACAATGTGTGTATCTGTGTCAGCAGTTTTTAAAGTAAACCTCCATTAACATATCTTTGTTTCTCTTCACTGCCCCTATTTGATATGCACGCATTCTTTCACAACATCTGCTTTGGCCACACACAAATTAGGCCCAGCCATCTGTTACCTGAGGAATGAACTTGCACAATCCTCGCTGCAGTCACATGAACGTTTGCGCTCTGTTTTTCAGAGAGCCGTGCCCCTGCTGACCTTTTCACAGCCATACCTCTGAACAGTCCTCCAACAGCATCAACAGAGAAAAGAGCCTGAAAGCAACTGAAAATCAGCCCCTCAATCCCTTTTTTTATGAAAATCAGGATCACGTTGACATTTGCTGGACTGTGGTATTGAAGAGTAAATTATTAATGCATCTGCCTTTTGAGTTTGTAAACTATGCGTATGATGTATTATACTATACTTTAAAGATCCCATACTGTAGAAAGTGAGATTTCCCCATCTTCTTTGATTTAACGCTGGTCAAGGTGCAATATTAATACTTTCCTGGCATCAAACAAGTTTTCAGGAGCAAAATATCAATGTCACTGTATTGTTGTGACATCACAACTTCAAACCATGACCCCGATGACCCCTAATGTGTGAGAAACCAAACACGTGCTGACTCAAATCAAAAGACCTCATTATATGATTAAAATAACCAACCACAATGCCTCTGTCAAACTTTACAATAGAGGACAAATAAAAGAGAAAGAAAAAAGAAAAGAAAAATCAGATACAAAGAAAAAACCTTGGAATCAATGAATGAGTTCAAATTAAATGATTAGGTCCCACTCCCTATGCCGTATTTTGTAGGATATGGTATGTATCACCACACCTCAATGCACATCATAACAATGGCTTTAAGTTGGGGTTCCGCTTTCCACTCTGTTAACACTATAACAGCAGTTTTTCACGTTACTTTTGTGCCTAATACATGTACTGTAATCACCATGCAGCTGAATTTGCCTGAAGAAAAGAACAGACAAAGTTTACACGTAACAGAGTGAAGCAACCTGTGTGTCTGAAACAGTGGAGAGTAGAAGGGCCCTCCCTCCAGAATATTAATAACTTCCCACATCCATCCTGACAGCGGTGACAGCAGCACTTTCTGTTCCATGGATCAGGTTCAGCACAACACACACTCAGCTCTGTGGTCAGAATACCTCAGAGGACCGTTGACATGTGTACACACAAGCAGATCCCCGCAGCATTGTGCGAATAGATGCATTCAGCCTCCACTGTCATTGAGCAGCCGGCAGAGGTCTAACCAGAGCTTCATGAATTGGACGTGGGTACTGTTTGTTGCACGTTACCTCTAAGGAATTCTCGTCCGTTATTATCCAGGTAAGTGCGATGAACACTGCAGGGTTTTTAAAAAATGAACCAGGGTCAGCACGTGACACCTTTATTCTGGAGAACTCCTGCAGATATGCGTGCAGTCATTCAGCAGGGCACAGCAGGAAACCGTTAGACGCGTGGCTACAGATGCCTTCATTGACATCAAACATAAAGAATGTGCTTTAATAGGAAGATGGCCGTGAAGCAATCATACAGAATATGCAGTAATAAAAATGAAATTGTCTGACTATACAACCTACTCATTAACTCTGTTTTATTCACTTTAGCGCATCAGAATACTGCTGTGAGTCACGGTTTCGACTTGAACTGAATCCAGTTCTTCGATGCAGTCTAGTTAGATTGCATACATTCACTCCTTTATCATAATTATTCAGGTTAAAGGTGTCATTTGTAAGAATCATCAGTGTATTGAAGCATTCCATTATTTTTTTGATATTTGCCTGATATTCTCTTTGAGGCACATATGGATACAGAGCCACGTGTTTTCCCTTTATGGAGAAAAACCCAGCTGATTCTATACCTATAACCTTCGGGCCGGGGCATATGCAACTAGGTGAAATAACTTCATGTGGTTTTGTTTGCAGAATTTAATGATGAGAGCAATGCAAAGTAGAAGAAAAAAAGGACAAACTCCGGCCTGAAGACAAAAGAAAACAAAAACAGTGAATTTCCTCTAAACAATGTTTTGTCTGTGTAAGGAGGCGCTTGTTCCTTGATTTAAATTATTTATGTCGAAATTGGCACTTTGTGGGACTTGGCGCCCCCCACAGTGTGAGCGCAACACTACTGTGGTTAAATACAAATCTCAGGTTTGTGACCATTTGTCATGAGTAACGTAGGTGCTAACCCAAATGAAACGCAGTGTTTAATTAGTAAATCCAAAGGTCCCAGAACACAGACGGTGCTGTCTTGGCGGGTCGGGGGGAGCGAAAACAGTCAGGGAATGCATTAGAAATCCTCAGTACCTGGAGCACGTTGGACAACGCCTGGAGGCAGTTAACAAAACTAAAGCTGTTCAGAATGAATCAGCAGGCAGAGGTGGGTAGTAACATCTGATGAACATTACTGTTTGCACGCTCTCTCCCTCTTTCTCTCTCTCTCTCCTTGACTGTCCCTTCACTCCCTGTCGACTCGTCTCCTCTCTGTATGTGGACGGCTACAATAGGGGGAAATGGAAATGGGGCCGAAAGATCTACTAACAACTACTAAAAGCAGCAGGCTAAGAAACCAGACAAGTGACATGTTCTGTATGTTGCAGTAAACATGTATGTGATGCTGTGATCCTCCCCTCTCGCTGAAGTTACATAGAGCAGACGCAAGTGATAGAGACACCATCACCCTTTTACAAGATGCTGTACCACAAACATGAGTCTGAAGCTGTTATTGTAAGGTGAAACATTTACATAATGGTGCTTTAAAAAAAAAGAAAAGAAGGTTTGGTAATTTGCCTCCCAATGCAGCGTTTATTCAGTTGGACATTCTGATTAAAAATATCGCCCATAAAGAAAGTATTCAATTTAATTCAAACAGCTCACCATGGAAACTTGTAAATCATGTAAATCGAAATCCATTAAGTCTTCCAGTTCATTTTTAGGAAAAAACAGCATGATGGTCTGGCAGTTTTGAATCTTGTATTCTTACAATTTACATTTTGTTAGGTTAAGTTTGTACAATATCAGGTTCAAAAGCAAACACATGAACGAAAAGAAAAATGTCATGAACCCCCCCAAAAAGAAATGTTTTACCTCCACAACGATGGAAAAATACAAGAGACACACTGTGTATGAAAGGTTGTGTAATTTAAAGAACTGTTAGGGGTGTGTGTAATGTGCAGCAACCATCAGCAGCAGACAACAACTAAGTGCTGAATTAAAGATAAAAAAGCAAACCAAAACCTCAGTCCTTTAAAGTCCATAATTTCTCAGTCCCAGTGGTATAATAAAAACAACAGCATTCCCTTAATAAAACAGTAAAACAGAATAGAAAGTCAAAAACAAACAGAACAGATTTTCTTTGAGCGCTGCTGGTTCAGCCTGTGGAGGCAAGGTTAGCTCCCGACCACAGTGACCAGCCCAGGACTGATGTATTTTTAGAGGAAGGGGCAGAGCCTGAGCTGTGGTTCATTGCATCCACCATGTGCTGATGTGACAGATGACACTTACCTGGAGAGCTGACCAGTTCCATCTGTAACATGTCAAAGCTGGAGCACTGGACGTATAAGAAACATTTCTTGTGTGGGCTCCCGGTCAGACCATGACCACCTCTGCCCTTCAGTGCTGTGATGGCACGTGACAACGCTACCTTCTGCACACCACCTAATTCTTTCTTCCCTCTCCTCTGGTGTAGGTTCCAGGGAAGCCAGCGAGAATATTTTGAGTAATAGTGCTTGTCAAAAGCTCTGGTTGTCCTTTAGCCATCACCCGACTAGCAACGCATTGAGCCCATCCACCATATCCGTGAGGAGGCTGATTGCTTTTTTGGGCAATTTCAGTTACGCTGACGCCTTCCCTTTTCGGCAAGTGCTTTGGGTTGCAAGGGATACCGGGGCTTTTGCTTTCCAGTATCAGCAGAGAAGGTGTGTGTTTATATTCTTGGAAGTAAGTCTTGGTGGTCCTTGGTAAGGGTTGGACACAGTTCAATTAACCTACACTTGATGCAGGTATTTAAGGCCAGGTGAATCACGCATCATCTATCAGTCCTTGTTGATGGTATAACACATGTAAACTTGTTTTTTGCCTGATAAAAATCAACAGATATGAAATAGTTGAAGTTGGTGACATGCTTTAGTCAGCCAGTGACTCAGAGGCTGAATTCAAATGTCGTTCCAAACCCAAAATTCATTCAGAAGGCTTCCAGAGAGTCCGCTTGGGAAACAGACTTCACTCATTTAATAACCCAGAGCTGCAATATGGATGCGATGCACTAGTATATCCAATTGCAAACCAACAAAAACAAAACAAAAATACACTTTTGTTAATGTCTAAAGCAGTTACTTGACAGAGATACACACATATAAATCATAGAGGTAACAACAATGCATGTTATGTTATTGTAATCTCCCAATCACACAGACATACCGTGATGACATCACACATCACAATATACATTTGAAGTCTGCAAGGGCTCTGGCTGCAGGTCCAGAGGATGGACATGTGGTTTCAGCCAGTCGGTCACGGGACCCAGCCATAGGAATCGGACCTAAACCGAAATGTGAACCTGTAGAGATGCTGCGTCCGGTGTCAGGTCTTAGGGTTTAGGTGCACAGGTAAGACCTCTGGCACAAACTGGGGCTAAAGTTAGCCAGTGTTCTGTTATTCATGCTGCGGCAGCTGATACTGTACCACAGTTGTAGGGGTCAAGGTAAATATATATATATATATATATATATATATATATATATATTGTGAGGAATACATATTAAACCAAGTCACAAAAGTAGGCCCTTGACTATATACAAATACTCCAGCTGTTTGTGCATTGTGGCAGACCCTCTATATATCATCTGAGCCAGGAATTTCATGGTACCACTAATGAAGAGATGGAGTAAACAACTCGACAGGTAAATGGGCTACTCTACTCAGCTGACCATCACTGTGACCAAGAGCAGGACCGGTGGCACAAAATGGACTGTGGAGTGTCCGGAGGTAAATATTGTAGACTTTAAAAAAATACATTTAAACTCTGGAACAATTGGTAGCACAATGGAGAACAAAGGCAGCGCTAATCCGATCTACTCAGACCTAAATGGTGTCACACATTCGAGCCAGTTCTCCCAGCAACGTTCACACTCGCCAATTAAATCTGAAGGCAAGGAACACGAGTCTCGTTGGTTTAATTTAATTTATGAAGGAACTTTATTATCACAATTATTATCATCATCTGCTGCAGCCTCCAATTATCACATTGATAGGATCCAGGATAAATCCAGTCACAGCAGATGATCCGTCTTATTTGACATGTTCAGCAGATACAGAATATTTTTTGTTTAGACATTTTGTCCTTTTCTCCTTGTCTGTTCTCCCCCATTTTCCCACACCTCCCATCTATTACTGCAGCCTATTTATAGCCAACTAAAATATTTCTATCCCACATTATGGGTTCGTGCTTCAGACGGGTGACTGTGATGTGAAGTCTTGTTAGCGTCTGACCCTCGGGGAGTTTTGCACAGGTGGGAAACCATCAACATGAATCTGCGCTGACAACAGCCACCATATAGCTAGACTCCTGCTTTCAATTTACATCTGCTCCCTGCTACTCTCCAAGCCCAAGAACATAATGAGCACAAACAACTCAGAGGGAAATGAGATAAATGAGGGCTATAATTGTGTTTGGAATTGCAATTACTGTTATCACAGCCTTTTGTCGCTTGGATTTAGTGTATCCAGATGTGCAAATGGGAACGACTGCCATTGTTTGAGTGGATTGAATCAACCCTACTTCAGACCTCCAGCTCTATCGACGTGTAATTACTGATTTTTATTGACCAACCACAGCTGGTGCTGAGAAATAACAGGTAGTCTAAGACGTAACGGTCCTGAGATGACTCGTATAGCCTCCAGGCATGTTCGCTGGCCATGAAGACGAGGACCAAGACAATCTCACAGTGGAGGAGCAATTACCATTTTTCCGTTTCACTCATTTACCTAGAAAACAGTGAGCCTAGGAGTGTGAAATTCAACGTCATACTTTTACATGTCAACAGTGAACGCTCAGTTTAATAACATCCATACACTCATGCACACATAGACCTTATGGGGTTGGGGCTTGAGTTTTAACCTTGTCAATTGACCTAGTCCGTCAGTAAAGATGGGTTACTTCATGGCAGATGGCAGATATCCTGGTATGTGGCCAAAGTACAGAATAGGCTACTGTTATTGCTGCGCTTTAAGACAGGTTGGTAAACAAAGTGCCAAGCAAGTTAAAGAAAAAGGAAAAGAAGTAATACACTGTTGAGTAGTTTTTTTGTTTTATTATATTTTGGTGGGAGGGGAGGAGGAAGAGATAAAGGAATGTTAATGATTCAATGTTTTACCTTAAACCACTTCAATAAACCCGTGTTGAATATATCCTTATAGCATATAGTAAAAGTATCTCGTATCAGAGTAATAACAGGACAATATCAGCATCTTCTTATTTCCCATTATTACTGAGGCAGTTTATCTGTGTGCTTTGTATAGCACTAAAATAGTCAATGGCTTGGATCCCTGAGAACCTTCACTTCACCATACTGAGGCAGTTCTGTCTTTTTATGTAGAGGTGGTAAAGTAAGTCTGCAAGTGAGATGTCAGTCAGAGAACTCTGCAAGAGATGGGCTGATGAACGTGTGAGGAGAATTTAATGGAAGTATTAGAAGTAACTATTACTTTAGTTATTTTTTTTATTTTCAGTGCTGCAAAGAGTACTGAAAATCTGTACTCAATTATAGTTACACTACTGAAATAATACTCAATTCCAATTCCCTGACATTGATGGAAAACTTGAGTGACAGTACATAGTCTTCTCAAACACTACTCAGAGATGTATTTACTTTTCAACCCTTGATGTTTAATGTGTTATCACTTGCAGGCGTTCAATCTAAGGGGATTCTGTTTCTCCAAATCTTAATTTCAATCTAAATGACTCCCAACTGATCATGGCACCTCTCTAGATCTGCACCTGCTAAACTGTTTTTATTTTCTTTGTCTGTTTGTCCCATTTATAATTATAATAATAATAGATTTCATTTATATAGCGCCTTTCAGGGTGCCCAAGGACACTCGACAAAGTGGAATAAACATAGGAACACAAACAAAGCAAAGATATAAGAATAAATGGAGCGCCCGTCAGTCAGCATGGACGGAACAGCCGCACCACCGTCAACACCGCCACCAGCACCGCAGGGAACAGCACCCTCCGTCCAGAAGCGAACTTGCGTCTGGAGGTCCCATGCACACAGCGGAGGCGACACAGGAGACCCAGAGATCCAGTCCCAGTGACAGAGCCCGGGGCGAAGCAACAGCAGAAGTCCAGGAGCTCCCGATCTGAACACCTGAAGACCCCACCAGCAACGGCGGCGCATCGACCATCCAACATCACCGCAGTGCGAGCCGGGGGAGACCAAAGCAGCAGAGGAGAGCGAGAACGGAGCCAGGTGGTGAACAACCCAGAGGCCTTGGCAGATGGAGGACCAGCAGAGCAATGATGGACATCCCACAGAACATCGAGTACGTCTGCTTAAAAGTTGGCGTTGCTATGCTAACTGCTGATTGGTGACGCTAACAGCGGACCAACGGGGCTAACAGCTGATGAGCGGAGAGAGATGAGTCCATGGAGCCAGTTCTTCAGGTGTGCAGGCTTCAAAGGTAGTAGCACAGCCTCAGAACTTACAAAAACAACTTGGCTTTCTTCTTTTAGCAGAAAAAAGCTGTATTGTCACGAATCGAGAAGCGGCGATACTCACGCCAGCGTCCTCTCGCATCCGGATTGCCATGGAAACTTTATGATCAGATAGTCTTACTGACTACAGAAATGCAGATGAAAGGCTTAAATATTAATTTGCATTGTACTCAGTACATGATTTTAAAAGTAACTGAGTAGATTGGATGGTGTCTGCTCTCAGGCTGGATTTTTCCCCAAAAAACTTAAGGACTAATCACACAAAGGAAGCACTTTTACTGGATGGAGAGGGCTCCGGTGTTGTGTCAAAGTCTGTCCCCCCATTGATATGTGATTCCTCTTACTATCGGGACTTGAGGCACTTCACGACTGGCATTTTGTCTCCTAGATCAGTACAAACCTTCCCACTTATTAATACAGCCTGGTGTTTTTTAATTTGGACAATAGCCAGCCGACTAGCAATAACTATATTGCTAAACCTGCATCAGCAGTACCAACAGTAATACACTGACTGTATTAAATAGCGGACAGAGCCACTATTATGTCACCCACAGGTTTCTGAGGAGCCGAAGTGATGCTAAAAATAGGTGGTCCTGGCTGTCGCCATCTTGTCAGTACTTGATTCCACCTAACTCCCAGTTAATCAGTAATAAAAGGTGGTGTGTATAGGTGGAGCTGAAGCAAAAAAAAAGTGAAACTCTCACCAAAAAGCAACCCAGGCTCTATTTGTGAATGTATATGAGTCAAACCTTTGTGTGAAAGCATAATTATGATGAAAGAGGCACTTTAAAGATTTACCATATTTTCGTCTTCGGGCAAGCTCATTTTCAATGGAGTGCAGGGGCACTC
>CAEMYA010000021.1:1314911-1346041 GCA_903131615.1 Diplodus sargus
AGTGAAGTCTCACTCCTGCACCTAAGATAATCTCCTGTGGACCAGCACCCCTGTGTTGACAAGTGAAAACAAGTACTTCTTTTTGTATTATTAATGCATTAAGGTTGATATTTGTCAATAATAAATTCATGAACAATACATGGTGTTTGCTTAAAGCTGAAACACATTTGTAAACTTTGAACAATAATTCCCATAAATTTTGGATTGATTGATTGATTGATGGATGGCTTAAAGACGATGTTAGCACACAGCTCATCTGCCTCTGCCATAAGGTCAGGGTGCACAAGCTTGACCTGTTGTTTAGGATGTAAAAAACATATTTTCAAATCTCAAGGCAAGCCAGAGACTGGAATTATGCAGGACGAGCTTTATGGAATTATTTTATATTTACTTTTTTTTTTTTTTTTTCCTGGGTGTTTATTAAAGATTTTAGAACAAGCCCCCATCAACTTCAGTTGTTTGCTTGAAGGCTGTTTTACTGTTAAGCTCAAGGGGACTATTACACCAACTGACTGGTCGTAAGTGCTAAACCGGTCTGAGATAAAAATGGATTCTTAAGTCGGTTGCACCAAAATAACTTAAACCTGGTCCTAACTAAGCCCGGCCGTAGTGATCCATGCTCCCAGAAATGTTTTGTGGTCTAGCAACTTCACCTGACTTTCCGTCAGCATGGGGGGGTACGTTCTCCCACAGATCAAATGTATTTCTAGTGTGACATAACTCCTCATGCAAATAACTGCTGTCTTGTATTTATAGCTTTAATTTTAGATTTATTTTTTCGTTTAAAATATAAAAACGAGGGTCGGTAAGTTGTTGTTTAAGCATTTTTTTTGTTATCTATGTAGTTAATATTTCAAAAAATCAAATGCTCTCACTGCATTTGCTGCTGTTGCAGGGCATGCATGTGTTTCGGAGGAGTAACTTCTTCCCACCCAGCAGGAGGAACTTTTCCAGACGGTTACAGCCGGCCCTTGCTGGTTTCTACAATCTTAACATGATGCCGTGCCCACGCTGCTGTGTTCTATCCTGCTGCAGTAGCTACCTGGAGTGTAGTGGAGGTTAAACAAATTATAAACATGTTTGTGTGGCAAATTTCTGAGTTTCAGAAACCACTAGACAGATTAAGGTACTTTACAAGAGTTGGGAGGTGAAGGCTAGTTCTGAATGCTCACAGAGACCTCTATGACTCAAATGGGAACTACAAAGTTTCACACCAGAAACACTGCACAAAGTCATTAAAGAAATGATGAAAAGGTGATTTGTATCCTTGTGTGCAGCCATACTGCTGTGACATGAGGTGTGTTTGCTCCGTCTGGGTCTTGCCTTTGCTCTGATTGTGCTGTCGCACTTTTCTGTGTCCGAGATTTCACGTCCAATGGATTGCGTCATCTCTATCTTTGTGTATTGTTGCTGTCCAATATAGGTATAAATGCCAAAAGAAGCTTAATAAAAAAAAAAGTATGTGATATACTATAGCATTATATTGTGATATGACATATTTTTGTCTATTTCTGGTTTTAAAGGCTGCATGACAGTAAAGTGATGTAATGGCTGTTCTACTTGTTCTAACACTTGCTTTTACCCACTCTGTCATTATTTCATCGTTACTGTGTATCAGACATCACATTGTGTTCGTATTATGTGAATGTACCAATAGTCATCAACAGTATTCTTGCAATATTGATATCAAAGAAGGGCCTATTGGGCCAAAAAACATAGTGGTATTTGATTTTGTCGCCCAGTCCGGCAATTATAAACTCTTTTAAAATCACGTGGGTGCAAAATGTAAACAGTCGGAACTTATATGAGGTAGAATTTTTTAACGTGATACCATACCGCCAATAAGTACAACAGTCGCAGTATATGTCCTTATTTTTCTTTACTTGCCGCCATTTTGGCTGCCCAAAATATATATTTTTTTTTAATGGTGCATAGTTAGCCACTGTTAAATTTAAATGGAAATTAGCTGGATTCGTCAGGTTGCTCTTCTCTGCTTAGCATTCTTAGTTAAATGCTCCATCATAGTATGATTTTCTTGCAGTTTCAGTTAAGTATAGAGGGGAATCTCCATCTAGACAGGGTCCTCAGGTAATGCTTCAAATTTGTACATCCTACAAATTGTGTAGTTTAAAATGCATCTTGGTATGAGCATTTAGAGGTGGTCAACAGGACATAGGACATGTTAGGACAGGGAAATTAGCTTGGCATCAAGAATGGAAGCAGCTAACCTGGCTTCAAATTGAGTATGTTCTTAACAGAAGTTCAAACGGTGCATGATGGTGGTCGCTTTAGTTGTCACATGGTGATCTTTGAGACCTTGTATCAAGACTTTTAATATTTGCGTTTTTTCAAGTCTTGCCCCTATTGGATAAGAACCCATCCCTTCAAACACACTGCATGGACGTCTATTAAAACACGAGAAACGTGATTATAAACATCAAAATAGCATCAGAATCCGAACCTAATCCTCGTGAATTCACAGATAAAGCAGGTGCAGCAAAAATATTATTGACATCCACAGTGCAGACCTGTGTGTGTTGCTGAGTAGAGTCCTCCAAACCAAAGTACCTACACTAGAGCTGACCCATATCATTAAGGCGGCGCCGGGGGGAAGGGGATTCTCCAGAGATCACAAACCCTCTCTGAAGCTGCCGGGAGGATCGGCCATCCAACTCCACTAACAGGGTGCCAGAGAGGACCTTTTCTGGGTTTTTAATAGAGAGCCCCCTTTATTCCTCGCACACACTCACGCACACACACGGACACAGGCACACACACACATACCTCTATGATGAAAGCTTTTGGGGAGAATGTTTCATCTCAGTGTGCCTTCAGTGAGATAGGAAGAACAGGACTACAAGTTTGAAGATATCTTTATGTGTGAGGTCTGTCTGAAGAATGTGTCTGTACCTAAACGTGAAGTGTGTGTGTGTGTGTGTGTGTGTGCGCGTGTGTCCGCATGCGTCTGTCTGCTGACGGCCCTGAGCTAGCTCCTCACCAGAGTATGAGTTTCACACACATTTCATTTCCTGCAGTCAGCATCAATTCAGACCCTCCAAGGAATTAACTCTATCTACCTGCTTGTCGTCTTCTCCTGTCGCTCCAGGTGCAACCTCGCACACACACGCACACACTCGTACGCTCGCACACATTTTCCTTTGAAGGTTTTCAGTCTCCCCGCCAGTCTGCGGGGGAGATAAGACGGCGCTGGAGAAAAGCGAAGTCACAGTGATGGATAGTGTGCACAGCCCCCACACAACGCCATACTATTAATGTGTTATTGATTAATATCTGCCACTGGCCTCCCACTATAAGTACCCGCACACGCTCCTGCAGAGCACCACATCTCCACGCTATCATTAGCAACTGACACTAATTTGCCCCTCAAGGGTTACATTTGCACAGAGTTATAAATAGCTCCACCTACGTGGGAGTTGGCTGCTGCCAGTATTTTCAAGCTGAAGCTGCTGATCCAGCAATACCTTCTGTATTAGTTTTTAATTTCCAGTGCGAATCACTTTGTGAGTCACCCAAAGATTCCACTGGATGCATGTTTGTTGCGTTCCAGCTGTCGTTCGCCCATCTCCACCTGCTGCGTTTTGAATCCGGCACTGCCAGACAGCCGGAGTTGCGAGACAGAGAAGTGCCTGTGATAATTACATAATCACTTGCGACTGCAGTTATAGGTATGTGCTATTAACACAAGAAGGGTTCATGACCAAAGGATTAGATGAAGTGCTTGTATGTGTCTCTTTTTTGAGATGTTTGTGCTGACGGAGTGTTTTATTTTGAAAATTAGCTGGATGTACCCGGAGCAGGGACAGTCCCAGATACGCAGCGCAGTGGACCCGGTGGAAGTTAACACATAGACCAGAGTGAAACCTATCAGCTTTTTGCCATGGCGGAGCTGTGATGGAGTGGAGCCAGCCCTTGATTCTGATGGAATCGAGGGGTCAGTATTCTTAAAATGACCGTTTGGTGTGGCTATGATGGCTGGTTGGTCTCCATCCAACGATTCAGTCAGAGAAAATGAATGTTGGCGTCCGCTGTCAATATCATCATGAAATTCAGTGTGGATGAATGAAGTTATATAAGACGCTTTGTCAACAAGAGAGAATTAATAGTACTTATGAAATAATTATTCGCACTCACAAGGGACACTTTTATGAAAGAGTTTGAATCAGACTCAGAAATTCCTCTATTACATTTGTGCATTGCAGCAGCCAAAGGACAGTAATATTACAATAAATAATAATTATAGTAAAAAAATAGACAATATAATAAAAAGGTAAGAAGAAGAGGAAGAGCAGAAAGAGAATTGTAACTGAGCGAATATCTCCTATAAGATAAAGGTTTTCTACATATGTAACAAAAAAACAAAACGCTTAAACAACTACTTGCTAACCCTTGTTTTAAAAAATGTTTTCAATGGAATTAAAATAAAAGATATAAATACATGACATCAGTTTCTGTGTATTATATCCCATTTTGAAAAAAGTCCAAAGTCATCTTTAATCCAACACACCTGACCTTCAAGTTCAACATCTGAGGAACAACAGACTGTTTTTTTTAATTGAGAACAGGCCTTAATTATCTTACTCTCAGGGGCTTTTGAGTATGTAGTGTGTTCACCAAAGAAAAGTGAAACAAATGTACAGTAGGTGTATACAAATAAGAATAAATAAGGTTGATCAAAGACGACTTTGTTTTTCTTTTGAGAGTGCTGTTGATAACACTACAGTGCAGCGGGTTAAGTAAGAAGACAGGCTGCTCATAACTAAAACGAAAAAGTTAAATAAAATCAGGGCGGCGGTACGCCCACGGAAAACAGAAACCAAAATTTAAATCCCAGCAAAAAACATTTTGATGTCTATGTAGGATTTTTAAATTCTAATATATGTTAGCATGCTTCCATTTGCTTATTATCGCTCAACACAAAGTATTGCTCAGGATGGTTTTTCGTCAGAAAACCAAAGAAAAAGTTTTGGTAAAAATATTTTTTTTCACTTTGCACTAGAAGAAGGAGATTGTCAGAGTCAAAGGATTTCAGCCTCTGGGTACATTAGTATCTGTTCAACTTTTTATGGTGATCCATTTCAAGACATGTCACTTAAAAAAAACAAAAATCAATCTCAAAGGAGCGTCAGGGGAGGTGTAAGTAAGCTTCATCCCCTGGGCCGAAAGTCTAAATTAATGGCGATTCGTAAAAAGCATGTGAACCTTTTTGGGTAAGAGTGCAGAAAACCTTTATAAATAAGTTTTAGACCCTGACCAGTAGTGATAATGCAGAACATGTATTGTTATAGTGTGGTAAATAACCAAAAGCAATATGTGAACTCAAGCCAAAATAACAAAATCCCTTGAACAAAATTTCAAACAGACCTTTGTGAAATAAATCTACAAGGTCTGGAGCCTGAGGACAGACTGGGCTGCTGAATTTGATTGGAAATAAATTTGAAATGGAAAAAAAAAAGTAAGGGCTCTCCACACTTGTAAACAAGTTAACAAATTCAAGAGTCTAAGAGCCCCTGGAAATCCTGGACTCCACTCCGGGAGCTTCTGATTCAGGCAACATCAACTATGTCTTGGCGGCATGCACGCCCATACACAATGTGCCTCTCCCTCGTTGTGCCACAAACACACCGTGGTGCCATTTGATTTCTCCCTTCAGGAGAGGGGATAAATCAGCTGGTTTGAACCTGGCAGTGTTAGTCCAAGAGTTTTCCCTCTTGTGCTGCTCTACTTCCAGCTCACAGTCTGTGCTCATAACGGCAACTCGAGCTAGAATATATTCTTTCTCTGTGGATGCTCAAACATCCAGTGCTGACTCTGGGAAATGAAATGCTGCCACTGAAGCGGCAAATTCTATGAAAAATGGAATTCCTTCAAAAAGCAACTAACGCATGTTCTGGGTTAACCTTTGACTTGAGGCTCTTTGCTCTTTTCTGCTCCTCCGATTAAACTTTTAATGTATTCAATTCCTGAGAGGGGTTCTCGAAATCAGTGCCTGCAGGTAGTTTGAAAAGCAAACAAAATATGTACTCAACATCAGCATGGACTATGTTGTAAACTTCATGTAAGAAAGTTAAATCATTTTAGTACCATATGTGTCCATTTTCACTCAGATTCTTATTGTACCAGTGCTTCTAACTTGCACAAAGCAACAGGATCTGGCAGGTTAACATTACATCTATAGTACATGTTTAAAATTGTCTGCTACAAAATATGTTCACTAAAATCTCTAATGGTTTCAGGAAATGTAATAACTTTCCATGATTGTGTTCAGTGGCAATGTTTATTTTTTCAACCCAGCCAGACATCCATAGCCTGATGTCCACTGGATGTGGAAATCCTAGTCCTGACACACTGTACTGTATATTTCATTTAAGCGAACAAATGTAATTGTTTAAATTGTTTTTGTTAAATTATTCTAGTGTCAGAGTCATTTTCTTGTTTGCTATTGTTATTGTAAACATTGTTTGCCACAGTGAAAATGTTATTCTTGAAAGGCTAAACGCCAGTAAGCAGAATATTTCATTTGGTAAAAACATGTTGTGGATTTTGTACATTATTACATTGATCTTTTTTTTCAATATATTTTGACTTTTTGGACTTTTCAAGTGTTCTGCGAATATAAGAAATGTTCGCAATACATGAGTCAGCAGCAATCCTACACAAAAAAACAATTTGCTCATTTATCTGTATTTCAGCAAATGTGGAAGGCACATTAGAGCGATTTTTGGTGAAGCAATGATGATATCTAGTCCCTGCTGATGAAAACTTCTGCTTGAATATGTGTTTAATGACAAAAACAATATTTTCAGTGTGGCAGAAACAGAGTTTGCTCTTGGATTTCCATATGCATCTGACAACGTCTCGCAGTAATCTAACAGCATGAGAAATTACATTTATAAAACTACAATACAAACAAGAAAGAAAAAAAAAGCTCCTATACTGTAATAGTTTGTCCCGCTCTTGTTAAAACATTAATTCCTCAGACACTTTCACTTCCATGCAGTACTGTTGAAAGTACTGCTGAAAGTACTGTCGGCTGGCAATCGACTGATGACCAGTTGTCAGCTGAAAGGCTGTAAACAAAGTAAAAAACTATAAATTGTGTTGTCCTTTAAGGAAAGTTTGTTTATTCTGTTTAATTATTTATGAAAACAAAGAAGTTGTTTATGTAGTCAATTAAGATCTTTGTATTCCTATTAAAACTACAGAATGCACCTTTAATGTAATCATACTAAAAATATTGCCGCGGGTTGTCTTGGCTCACTGTGACTTGGTGAAGGGGTGATGTCTTTACTCTCTATAACCTTACTAAAGATGCACTCTCAAGTACTAAAATTTGGCACCAAATTATTTAATATGAATTCGCACCAATCTTATTGGGTCACTACGCTTTAAAGTTCTGTGTTTGGTATCCAACCATAGAAATGGTGCCCATGCGTTCAGAAAAAAAATATGTTGTAAAAACCTACAAAACCCACTGAGAGTGAACAGTGTGCAGTTTATGTTCAATAAGAAAACATCCCTGGAAGAAATGAGTTTCTTCCATCTGCAAAATTGATTTGTATATGAATGTATATACTACAGTGGGAGGCAGGGTTGACAGTCCCATCTGAGTCTAATGTCGTGTGGTTTAATTTTTAGTCAGCACCTCATTCTTAAGTGGTCAAAGCTGCCAGTGTTATGATGAAACAAATTTCCTGCTGCACCACATTCTTATGAAAATACCTTGAAATAAACAGCTTTCTCCCTCTGGGATATTGGAAGGTAAAACATCAAAGGAGTGTGATGCACTGAAAGAAAGCGCCCTGCTCGCATTAAATAATACAGCTATAAAGATCAAAATTTAATGCATCTCCTACTCATCAAGACTCATTTGTGAGTTAAAGCACTTCTCCAGGAATAAAAACAGCCTAATTTCAGAACGAAGATCATGCCCAGATTGCCTGAAAGAAGACTGAGAGCATGTTTGAACTGTTTTTTTTTTGTGACAGAACAAAGGTAAGATATTCTGAATCTATTTTAATGTCTCTTTGAAATAAATTAAGCCCATCAAATATGGGGGTTTATTGATGCAGAACTTTTTGCCCTCCAAATCAGTGCTTATTTGATCTTACATAAAGGAGTTATCTCCCTCGCTCTGGCTCGGCTCAGTTCATACACGGAATTTAACAAGTATATCAAACGCATGAAACTCATCATCTCAACAGTTTCAGCCGTGCTAATGCTCTAATCCAATTAGCAAAGTCATGTTTGTAGATTATGTACACTCACTCTAGACTTCCAAACTATGTTAGTCTGCAAATATACACAGCATTAAAGCAATATAAAGATAACATCGACTATCTCCTACTGTGATATGTATGAGCCTAATAAGACAACCCCATTTTCCAACGCTTTTTTTCTGGAAACGACCCTTTGAAGATAAAAAAAGACATTATCAGACTAGTCGTGTTGGTAAAACACTCTGAGGCATTATTCATCTAACAGTGAGACCCCCCTCACCCACGAAGACATGCCTTTTATTGTGAAATATCAAGGTGAACTTAGGTGCCAGGTGAATCAGTCACATACTCACATACTCCTTTCCAGCTCAAACCGAATCTGGTTACGTTTGCTGCCAAATGTTATGTCAACTGGCAACCTCAAACTGGACTTCCTGGATTTCACTGTCACACCCCACCTGTCCCACATGAAGAAGAATCAAATAGGCCTATACTGAATAAGAATTTATGCTTTTAAATGAGCAACCTAAATGTTATACAGTTAATGGGTCACATATATAATCTGCAATAAAAATGTAGATTGCAAATGTTGTACATTGTGTAAAGTTACTGAGAGGTGATGTCTTTGCAGCCTTGGATGCAAAAATCTTTGGCCATAGCTCCTCGTTATAAGCTTTATGCACAATTCACTCGCTGTAACATATGTGCTCGGCACTGACTTTCACTGACTTTGTGTTGGCCAATCAAATATATGCACCCAACATTCCTGGCAACAGAGTTTCAGTTCAACCACGTGTACCATGTGATCATTGCCTCAAAGGATGTAGTTTTTACTGCTGTGAGTTTCTGCAGCTGTAACCCTCTGTATTGCATGTCTCCAAAACATGAATGAATAATAACTGATGAATATTAGTTCATGCCAGATGGAGGGGATTTATTGCTGTTGCAGTGGTCTTATTTTATTTTAATTCTTTAAAAGTCATCAGAATTCAAGGTCACGGTTCATTGATTCATCATTGTATAATACCAGGTTTTGAGTCCCTTTATGACACATTCCAGATGAACAAAACAAACTACTTTATATCATGCAGCGTGGACGATGAGTTCAGGAGTCTCACACTCTGAGGAGTGAAGCTGCTGTGTAGTCTGGAGGTATGGCAGTGGATGCTTGTGTGGTGAACAGACTGTGGCTGGGGTGGGTGTTGTCTTTAGTATCCATTGGGCTCTGTGCAGAGTCTCATGATGGACAAGGTCTTTGAAACGAACCCCCAGAGCCGTGCTTTGGTCACATCTGAAGGTTGACAAGTATGATGCAAGTCCAGTTTTCACACTTGATAAAAATATCTTGGCCTTCAGCTAGCTAGTTCACTCACTCTACACAGATTGTGACTTTCTTAGATTCCGTTTCCGTATTTTCTCACCATCTGTGGCTCAGGAGGTAGAGTGGGTTGTCCACTAATAAGGATCCGAGGATACTTCGACGTATATATGCTGAGCCAAGCTGCTCGATGACCGCTCATCAGTGTGCGAGTGAATGGCTGAGCATAGAAACGTGTTGGGGCGCTTGGGATCGTCAGTGCTGATGAGCAGGTTGGCACCTTGCACGGCAGCCTCTGCCATCAGTGTATTAAATGTGTGTGAATGTTGCAAAGCACTCCATATAAATGAAAGTCCATTTACCATTTACAACAGTAGTTAATCTGGCAGGTTTTTGGGAGAGGCACTCCTCTAGAAATTGGAAGATAATCACACAAGCATAGATAAATACAAACACATCAGAGGCACACGTACACACTTTGCATTTCCATAGCCCTGTATGTCATTCAGAGGTATGCAGGCATTTCAGAAGTATTCAGCAAGGGAGAGGGCTGTTTGATAATGGTGCACCAGAGAGCAGCATGAGACAAATGAAATGAAAACAGTCGAAGGCATACAGTTCATTTCCCTGTGTTTATTCACAGTGGGCTGAGCTATATGCAACATATTGAGACACCTGCTGAGTCAGTGCTGGAGGGTGGGGGGTCATAAATTATGAAGTGAGACCTTGAAACACAGTGTGATGCATTTGAAAACATTACACCTCGAGGCAGAGTATGAGGCAGGGGATATGCATACTGATGGCACGAACACTGTGTCTTTGACATGTTCAACAAGCTCAACATCCCATCACCTCAGAGTACAATACGACAAAAAAGGATATTTTTAAAACCCTACTGAACTGGCAAACACAACCTCTGTATGATTATCAGAGTCCTTACATCTTAAATATTTACCAAGTTACAACTTCTTCCTAATCAATCCAGTGTTCTTTCTGCATTCTTTCAGTAAGATGCATGAAGTAAAAACTACTCTTGACACTAACTCAACACTGCATGTGCATCGTAGTGAATGTATTCCACTGTTAAAGGGATAGTTCGGGTTTTTTGAAGTGGGGTCATATAAAAGTACATATATATAGTCGATCCATTTCCTACCGTAATCACAGATCAGCGCAGCCTCAGTTTGGAGGAGTAGAGGGCCGCTCCAGCCAGACACTCAGCTTTGTACTGCAGTGAACGGGGTCCAGAGAAAAAGCGAAATAAACCACCTAAAACAAGACTCACCTTAACAAATCTATAACAGTTCAAGTGTATGTTGTTTAGAGAAAATTCACCAAAAGAAAAAGAAAGCGCGGTCTGACGGCGATGTGAAGCGGTGTGAATTTTCTCTATACAACGTACACTTGAACTGTTATAGATTTGTTAAGGTGAGTTCTGACTATCTCAGATCTCAACATGCACATTAGAAAAGCAAGGCTTGTTGTTGATCCTTTCCAAATCACTTTTCTTGAGGGAAGGCTTTCGAGCTGCTGCAAGGTCTAATAACTTTTGCAGGGCAGCCTCAGCCAGCAGGGAGAGGTGGTGTTAAGCAAACTTTTAACTTGCTGGGAAGACTTTTCTCAAGACATTGTCATGTTACAATGTCACGCCCTGTGCCGCATTAAAGGACCTGATGTCACATTTCTGATGCAGATAACAAATAAATATTGATCACAATGATCACAATTTTCTCCAGTGGCTAGTTGACACCAGAAGTACTAATTGGTTAGATTTTGATTGGTTAGACATAATTAATTTTATTTTTATCATTTTATTCAGGTACACTTTTAGATAACCGATATGAACCTATATAGTTAGAGTAATTTGCATTAAAATAAGAAAGCACCAAACATTTCAGCAGCATTTGAAATAGAATTGAAAGAATGTGAAACAGTTTTAAATGACTGTACAACATTGTTCTTACTTTCAGACTAGTCGTAGAGACTAAGTCTAAACCCATAAGGGACAGCATAGCTGCTGCTTAGAGCCAGCCAGGTCTGGAATGATACGGTTCTGAAACACCCTGTAGTAGATCCAAACGCACAATTCGGACAGTTAAAGTTTCCAAAAAGTCTTTACTGAGGGCAGGTTCAGTACACAGGAAATACAGTCAGCAAGGGAACAATAAATATACAATTGAGGTGGGGATAATGACACACAGGTGAAACACATAAGTGAGGTTCAGACAATCACAAAAACGGGAAACATGCAGGGATAGGAAAAAGATCTGAAACAAGAGAAGCATTAGTCACAAAATAAAACGGGAAACAGAACTAAGAAAATTGAAAAAGCGAAAACATGACCTTAAGCCAAAATGAGACATAACATGGAGTAGAGAGTTGGTGCAGATCCAGACCTTCTGGGAGGAATAAACACCAAGAGTCACATCAGACTCTGTTCTGAAGCCTCTTACCGACGGGAGGAGAGTTGAGAGATTACATTTAAACTTTTGGGATTAAAAAGGGGTGAAGATAAAAAATAATCTTCACTCCTGTTAATCAACCTGACTGCAGCAGTGACCCACGGAGGTGACTTCCATTGTCAGGTGTTTATGTTCTGTAATGTTAACTGCTGACTTACTTCATGAACGTTACAGTGAGAGAACCAGAGTCTGTGCCGAGTGCTGAGTTTAGCGAGAGGTTGACCTGAATTCAAGCGCGCATACACACACACACACAGCATGTTATGTCTTGTGGATTTCTCTTGATTTGAACGGTGTAAACATTGGAAATAGGCAGGTGGTGGTCACTGAGGTTAGATAAGAGACCGAGCTATGCATGTTGTGGACTCTCTAGGCTATACAGCTGCCTTATTGACTCATTAGCATGGGCCGTGTATGAATGTATTTCTTTACTTATGTATTTGAACAACGGGTCGAGTTAATTTTCCTTTTCCCCGGCATCAGTGCCTGCCCCAACTCGCTCGAGGCCTGGAGTTCAACAGAATGCTGGACAACTCAGCTTGCTTTTAGTAACTTCTTTTATTCATCACGACTGGGATGCAGCAGTAGCAGCAGCACGTTGAAGACCTCAAAGAAAATAAACAAAGAATTAGGCAGTCATTAAATAAGTACAAAAGAAGAATTAACTAATCAAATGCACTAATACACTCTTAATTTTTAAATCAAATCATCTTTCTCTAAATCAGATGGTCTATGAGTAAACAATGAAATGGAATATGAGATAAACCCTAAGATGTGTCAGACCTCAAACCACCAGTGCCATTATATTAATCAAACACGATCATTTAAGCCTCGTGCATTTAGATAATAAATAAACACAAACAATTTAATCTCTCATTTGCTAACTTAAAGTTATTTTATTTGTCAATGTGATTAAATTAAAGTTTCCTCACCACTGGCGTCTCTGAGGTCTCCATGCAGTGATGCCACCAAACACTGTCTGTGTGACAAAGAAGTGACACACCTGTTTCTGAGCCTACTTATCACCTCAGCCCTACCTCTCTGGCCTCAGGCCTCCCTACCTGCATTTAGGAGTCTGGTCTTCACATCACCCCCTAGTGGGGAAGACATAAATCTCTGCAAAATAAATCCAAACCCTTACATAAACACAAATGCAGAATTTCTTTAGATTGCCTTAACACAACGGATGTACTGCATATTCTCTTTTTGTCATACCAGCTGAGCATGCTTGTGACTTGTTGTCTGCATACTTTCATCTCTCTGCGAGTCAAAGAGGCAATTATCCCCTCATAACTGAGCTTGCTGACGGGCACAATTTTTCCACCATGCCAGACATAAAGTCTATCCTGCAGACTTGGCAGACGACGAGAGTTCTATATCCACAGTGCAGATTCTTTTGTTGTGTTTTTTTCTCTCTCTCTCTCTTTTGTGTTTGAACAGATTTCACTGAAGTATCATTGAAAGCCAGGCAATAATCAAGGAATGCGTTATTACTGTTGGAACCTCATCCACATATTGCAAACAATAGAGCGGCCTGTAGGTAAAACCAGAGGCCTAGATACAGGGCCCTCTCAAACCAGCAAAGCCTCAGAACAAAGGAACTGTGCCAATGCCCAATTGGGCGATAAATTGCACCGAGGTGCAAATTCCGTCAGAGATTCAAACCCCAGCTCTCCATTGGGTGAAGGCTGCCGCAATCAAGGTAAAATCACCATGACGACGCTGAAGGCCCTGCAAGGTAACGCGTCACTGTACAATCCAGCTGTTCCTCAGCGCCTGCAGCAGGAAGAACAAGTTCTTCAAAAGGAGAAGGAGCCACGGAGGTCCATTCCTTCAACCTGGTTGACCCCACTGACAGGGGGGAGGACGGCCTGTCATCACTTCAAACATGACTCCCTTAAATCACAGCCGCCATTTTTAATTTGTGTCTGAATGTGACTTCCCCCAATGACATCTGACATATCTTTTGATTATGATAAAAAATCCCAGAATGAAAATTACTGTCAAATCACAATGTTTCTTATTTCTCCATGGCCCAATGCGGTTGTTACGAGGTTAGCACCTATAATCTTACCCTAACCCCTGGTGGCTGTTAAAAATAGGAAATTGCAGTAGGCCCTCTCTAGAGCCAGTCTTTGGTTTGTCCATTCTGGGCTACTGTAGAAACACAATAGAAGAAGACCCACTCCCTCTGTAGATATTAGTAGGGTTAGTTGGTGTTTTTTTTTCTAATGTAACAAAAACACAACAGTTCTTAGTTTCAGGTGATTCACTAATTACAACATAACTGTGATCATTCTTGACCATAGGTATAATTATTGTACTTCTTTCTGCCAAAAAGAGTTAACTGTACTACTTTTGCATGCTCTTAAACATGCAGAGCAATGCCTCCCTTCATGCGCGTGCCCGTGCCAAAAGCTGATGAATCACTGTAAGCTCATTTTGGTCTAGTTGTGGAGTAAAATCACAGATATAAACGCACAGAAAGACCCTAAAACCGTCTATCTTATGGTCTAAAATCCTGATGTATCTAAGTCTTATTGTTCAAGAGTGCAGAGCTGGTGAGGGCTGGAAACTTGGACCTGAAATTTTAAGTAATAAAATATTATTACAAGGTGCCATGAATTATGCTTTGTCAAATATGCATTAAGGTCTCAGCTGCAGCCAGGAATGCGTTGCATGATTTAAAGACAGATTATTACCCTGATTTTGCCCAGACGACTGATTTTAAAGATGGAGTGTCTGCACTGGGCTGTGTAAAACAGAGCACGTGACTGTGCAGTGTGTTGCCCTTTTCATGATTTAATGCTCATATAGCAAACTGAGACTCATCAGTCCAGTTTTAAACACTTTTAAAACTGTGTAGGGATTTTCAGAGAAGGAGGACGGGAAAACATGCAAAACATGCAGGGAAGGAGTATTGAAACATTTGGGGAGGGAAGAAAGCAAGAGTAGAAGGGATGTTGATTAGTCGATATGGACTGAGGAACGGAGGAGAGCAAAGTGAAAAATATGGAAGAGGTATACAGTCGCACTGCAGAAAGAAAATAGAGCAATGGCAAGAACCTTTATCTTTGAGTTCTACTCAAATGATCTAAACGGCAGATTTCTGTAACACACTTTCCTTGTTGATTTGGAACAAGTAACGCTCAAGCTTCCACTGCAATTAACAGGAGGAAAATTCATCAGGAGTCGAACGCTAAAACAGAAAAACAAAGTGCACGATTGTCTCAAGAGCATAACAAGGAAAACGTGTGCCAGAAGAAAAAGGTGAAATAAATAAAAAGGTAGTAGCGGTTGGGGAGGGGGAGTGAGAGATATAAATAAGGTAAAAGGAAAGTGTGAGAGGAGGTGGGAGTGGATTGATTGTTGCCCTGCAGCTCAGGAAACAATCATGGAGCAGCAGCGTTCATGACCTCCTGCAGAAGGCTTTATTACCCAGTGTTATCTGCTGTTGAGAGGAGGCCCCCCACCACGTGCTTTGCTGCTGAAGCCTCTCTGTCCATGCCCACAGACCACAGTCTGCTGACATGTGCTACGACTGTGAGCTGATGGTTCTGATTTGAAATAATGAACAAACATGATTAACAGAATAAAGAAACAACAGACGTTACAGCAGTGGTGTTGCGGAGATGTCTCTGGAAGTTGCCATGCTGACCAGCTGTCCCCGGCCGATCCTGTCCTCTAACTTTGTCCAGGCCCTCTTCGCTTTGATTGCAATAGATTAGCAAAACCAACTTACATTATGTCTATCGAAATACTCTTCTAGTTAAGCGTAACTGCCCTGTTAACTTATCATTACACTTTCTAACTATTCAAACTCAACATAAACAAAATCAGACTCACCAGAACAGTGTTGGTTTATCTTTCCGCAATAAATATTCAATTCACATTTAAGATATGTAAATATCTTGCTGATGCCGCTGCTCTCGCTCTGATGTCTTGTGCAGCTTCATGCCTCTCCTGTCCCCTAACGCTAACTGCGTCTGCAGTGGTACCGACAAACTATTATGGTGTAAGAGCTGTTTTCTTGTTTGTTATTGCAGTTATGTAAATGTAATTTCTCATGCTGTTAGAATACTGCTAGAATGTAGATGCACATTATTTTTTTTATTTTTTTTGCCACAGTGAAAATTTTATTTTTGGCCAAACACCGAAAAGCAGAATATTTCGTATGGTAAAAAAACATTTTGTGGGCTTTGGAAACTATTACGTTGATCTTTTTTCAATATATTAGGTTGGCGACTGCATATCTGCACACTTAATGTGAAGAGACGTCATTCCCAAAATCCATAACATGTTTTACTTAACAAAATATTCTGCTTCAATATGTGTTTAATCACCAAAACAATATTTTCTCTTCATGCAAACACATGACACTGTGGTCTCGCAGTAATCTAACAACATGAGAAATTACAGGTAGACCCCCAGGACGAGGGGGAGGACTCCCCCAGTTCTTACGGTTGACATAAAATAAATACCTTTCACTGTATTTGTAACCATGCAAAAACTGCGGGCCTCGGCAGAAGAGAGGGTCAGTCCATCAGTTCACCACTCACCACTGGTCCAAATATCCTAAAAACTACAAACTGGATTGCTATGAAATTTTATTCAGACATTCATGGTCCCCAGAGGATGAAGCCTACTGGCTTTGACTCCCTTCCACTTTTTGTTTAGCACCAACTGTCGATACACGTTTTAACTCCAACTGAAATATCCCAAGATCGACCAAATATGTTTCCATGAAATGTTGTCTGGGAAGTTATTTTCCTGTTAAGTTGAACTGTGATTATTTTGATAGTGCCATCATCAGGTCAAGTTTGTGTTTTGTGTCAGTATCTGTATTTTAGGTTTTAGGCTCTTCATGGGAAAACCAACAAACCCTATTTGTCAGCTGGTTTCAAAGGTAGATGTTGGTTAGCCAAGGTAAACTATTGCAAGTGCGATTCATTCCTTGGCGAGTCCAACTTGCAACCTGCACTGAACCCTGGGACCCTGGAGTCTCAAAGTCACACACTTTGACCATCCATCACATTTCATCTTCACAACAACAGTCATATGTCATATTTCCTTGCATTTGAACAAACAACCATTTCTGCCATTTTGCTCGTAAGACACATAAGGAGTTTTGCTTTTTGGCCAATAGTCTGGTTAGACACTGAATTAATCCCAAAGAGAGTCAGCACAGCCCCAGCACATTTCATTTTATACTTTTATACTTTCTTGACGCAAACGGCAGCCACAGATATAAATAAAGAATTTTCCAAGAAATGTTAGACAGCTGTACGTGAGCTAAAAGTTAGACAGTAAGTTTGTTTTTTTCTATTCAGTCTATTAAAATTAAATCGTACTCATCATATTGTCTCTGTATTTAGTCTGACAAGCACTTATCTGATGACATTTGTGGTGACAGATACACTGGTTTCCAAAACACTGCGGGTAATGTTGGCCTGTAATTAAAAATTGGAAATCCATCAGCAAGTGTTGTCTCACTTGGCCTTTAATGATTCAACTTATGGTAAAATTAATGAGTGCATTAAGGTTATCTGTGGTTTGACCACAGAGTCAACGCATTAAGATATTTCGAAAGAGTTATGGCGTCCCACGATCCGAATGCTGCTTCACAGAACGTGCCAACCCCAAAGCGTTAGGGATTTTCTGGCTTGGATACAGTCAAATATAAACCTGAAGATCAGCACAAAATATTGTCTCTCAGCATCCTCAGCCTTGAAATATCAGCATCTGTTCTAACTTTAAAGAATCTCTTATCAGTCAAAGGCACAGTTGCACCCCACACTTGGAAAGCGATTTTAATTGAGAGACTCTTCAATTCTTAAAGTTTAGGAATAACAGTCTTTGTTTGCAGAGAGAGAAGGCAGGGATGGGAAGCAAGAGGAAGTGAGTGAAAGTGATGATTAATCAAAGCTAACATGTGTCCTCTGATGTCACAGTGCCGTGTTATAATCCTTTTCAATGAGCCACGGCTAATGAACGACGCTCTTGCACTTGTCTTAAGAAGTGACAGCTAATGGCAGCTGAGTCTCTTGCCAGCAGTTACAGAGCGGCCCAGGATATTTCTCTCTTTCTCCTACATGTCAGCCTGTCTCACTGTTTCCTTATTGCTTCCCTCCTCTTTCATTTTGTCCCACTTTTCCTTTTCCTCCTTGCCTTGACTTCATCTCGAGGAGAGGAGAGGATTACCAAGTTTTGGCTTATTTTTTGAGGCTCAAATGTTTTGATGAGGTTGAGGTGGGAGCTGCTCTTATCAGTTTTTCTTTATTGAATTTGGGTCAAATGATCACAAGGTGTTACTCATAGTGATGAGCACACTGGCTCTGAAGTCGCCCCAGCAGTACAGAGCATTTCCTTAGTTGTATGCCCACAACTTTACTGTTTGGTTCAGCGATCATTAACCTTGTTTCCAGCAGCATCAGGCTGCTTTTGTCAGTGATCTGATAAAAAACACTGTTGACCACCTGCTCAGCACCAAACCAAAGAGCTAAGCCACATGTTGCCCTCGGTTGGTAGTGAGTAATATTGACCTAAAAGTAGAGTTAATAAGGGAGTTTTCACCAGAAAACTGAAAAAATGATTCCAGGTAAATGCTGAGGTTGTGTCGGTGCAACTGAAAACCAGTCGCTTGTCTAGTGCAGATGAGAGTTGGTCTCACACCAAGCTACGACGCGATATCTTTTCTAGACGTTCTTTATTGTTTGCAAGCAAGAGTCACACACCAGCAGAGCACACATGTTGACTGAGGAGAGGCTGTTTCTCCTCAGCCTTTGTAACAATAAGAGACAATACATTCAATTGCAACTGCCACAAGAATACATATGATCTTTCTCAAAACACTATTCCACTCACCTCCATCTCATGATGCACATAACCTTTATATACACTTCAACAACTGTTGTGTGTCATACGTCACTGATACATAGAAGAGGCTTCACAACCCCCTCCAGGATGAACTCCTTGACCTAAGTTCCTTTGTGTTAGTTTCCACGGCTCATTATACCACATACAATACATGAATACATCCATTCATACTGCAAACACGTAGCTATCACAAGACAGAACTCATGTTGAAAGCACACAATCAATAAGATATGAACTTACCTTACTAATAATGTTGTATCAATTGTTAAGTTTCATATGTAAGCACAATGTATCAAAATAAGAAGGGACATTTGAGAATTTCTCTCACAATTGCTAAAAAAAGAACAACAAAATACCAATCTAAGTGTCTTCGAGCAAGATACTGAAACCAAAATTGCTCCTGATGAGCAGTTGGCATGGCAGCCTGTGTGTGTGAATGGGTGAATGTGACACTTTGAGCGCTCAGTAGACTGGAAGTATGATAGACATGCAAGTCTATTTAACACTTTTACAGCTTTTTGCACTGCCCCCAAGTGGTCAGTTAATAGCCTACAATTGAATTGGTTCTTAGTCCAGTTATCCTTCCTGTAAACCACCCTGGTTAAAGGACAATTCCAGCTTTTATGACCACAGGTCCTATTTTCATACCTTTGATCGTCATATCTTTCAGTTATGATAGCATGTGGAAAATGTGCATTGAAATTACTATGACAGTGCAAATAAAATGTTACAAAGCAATGGTTAACTTTGTGTGTGAACAACTCCAGGAAGTACAGTGGGGCAAAGTTAACATCTGCAAACTGATTTTTACACATGACAGTTTGGAGAAAGTTGAAGCTAATTAAAATTAAATCGTACTCATCATATTGTCTCTGTATTTAGTCTGACAAGCACTTATCTGATGACATTTGTGGTGACAGATACACTGGTTTCCAAAACACTGAGGGTAATGATGTTGGCCTGTAACATTAGTTTGTTTAAAACTTGTATATCATCGCTGTGTTCAGTATTTCTTAACCAACTTCCCGACTTCTTCTAATAAATGGGTCAACATGATCCAACATGCATTTTTTAATAACTGAACTTACCCGGAGCATTTCCCCACTTTAACTTTTCCTTACCCTTATCCATACTTTCCATGCACAGATACTATAGGAAGTCGTATTTTAAAGACGATGGAATTGGACGTCATGTGTCGTTTGCAGAACTGTGGCAGAGAGATGTGCTTTTGGACGAGGACGTTTCCCCATGAGAACTTCTCATTCTCACGAGGGCGCCGTTGTCATTCATGAAACAAAAATGTTTGCCCTTGCCTTGTCTTGTTTCATTCTTGACATTTTCTTGCATCTCCTCCTTCACTTTCCTTCTCTCCCTACAGCCTCACTTCACTGTGATGGACAGCGCTTCATTAGAGGCTCTCCTTCTTTCCCAAATGTCTCTACAATGAGACATCAGGAGTAAAGAACCTATTTGTATCCATGCTAATGAGCTGAGTCAGTCCATCCCTCCTGTTGAGCTTGCAAGTACACACTAATGCACACACACACACACACACACACACACACACACACACACACACGCACACACACACACGCACACACACACATCAGCCCTCTGCGCAGTGAGAGTCTACAGACCAAGGGACTATAATATTCTCTTTTTTCTCCATATCAGGCCTGTCGGAGGCTCTCCTCGCTGCTATTTACTTTAGTTGAGGCTTTTCAAATTGAGAGCATTATCTGCTGGTGATGGAGCTATAATTACAGGGCCTCCGCTATAACTCCAGAGAGAGGCCTGCCCCATTTCATCATGGCTGGAGACTGGCAAAGTGCATCAGTGTTGAAACACCAGTGAGAATTCGCTCTGTATTGATAGTATATTCCTTGTAGTTTAATACAGAGTTTAAAGAGTTGTGTTAGAGTAAACCCACAATTACGATTATTGGCAACTAGGAAAAGCTGGAGCACCAGTGGTTTCTAACTACCAGTTTGTAGCTGCCAGATCTGATCGCTGTTATGCCGCCTGTTTGCTAAACTGTTGTGACTGGCACAAAAAAATTGATTCCCATGTCCACGTCCAAATCTTTTTCCACAGTCATATATTTCATAGTAATGTTTTCTTTTCTTTCTTGCAAGGCTACAAAATCAGAACATGAATTTGGCTCTTTATTTGACATTTAACATTTTGCAATACGTCAACAACACACCAATATGTCTCGTTCTACAGCCAAAGCAGGTTATTGGTGGTTTGCTTTGCAACATGGCGAAGTTGATTAGTTGAAATATGCTTCACACAGACTCAGGGTCTGTTTGGGTGGGTCTCTTTGCACGCAGCTAACCATCTTTCACCCGACTAACCACACACACACACACACACACAGACACAATCCTTCATGCTGGACGATATCACACCTACATGTAATATCAGTGAGTACATGGTGTGAGCACCACCACAGTTTCTTTGTTTCTCTCCTATCAAATAAACAAGTGGTGATCCACCATCTTGGACTGGAGTCCAATCCCTATTGGCCATGTTGTAGTCCCTTTTGATAAGCCATTTTATTTGTAGTTTTTCTTCGTCCACACCATGCAGCCATGAACCCCAGTTACCATTTTGCTCTTGTTCTTCCAGACACAGACACACACCCACACCTGTATATAGTACATGTTAGTTAGATTTTGTGTTACATAAAAGACTAAACCTACATGCTGTCTATTTAATATTGTACAAGAGTGAATGTTGCCAACCTCTACTCCGTCAAAGACTTCAAACTCCTTCGACCATCACTAGCTGTTGTGGTAATTTTGGTTGTAGTTATTAAGTTAATTATTAATCAGAGTTACGAACTGACAGTTAAGTACCTCTATATGAGACTGATTTGGTGAACCCTTTTCTCTTCTTCAAGGGTGATGCCCGGAGGTCATCTGAAGTGAATTCGATCTTATTATTTATCATAATTAATAATTATCCCTGATTATCATTTATTATTTTTGATAGCCTTAATGCAACCCAAATTCCCTATTATTGTGTCGTAAAAGCACAATAACTTATGAAATAAATAATAAAGTGATAGCAACACTTTGTTTTCAGCCAGTTTTAGGCTAACTCTAGTGCAATTACAATGACAAATGTCAAAAAAAAGCAAAAAAAAACCATAACATTTGCCTTTAATGTAGCTGTGTAGCTGCAGTGGAGATACGCACCATCAACAAACAGAGCCTAAAAAAATCCGAGCTGCATGTGCATCCTCTTTTTTTTATTACTTTTGTTATATAGTGATGCCAATCCCATAAAAGGGTCCCAGGTAAGTGAGTACACAGACTGATCTGTGTTTTACTGCTGCGTTCCTACAACTTTATTTTATTGATCCCGAGACAGTTAATCAGCATGAGATATAGGTATCACGCTGAAAGCTCTTTATTGAAGGCAGCCCAGACCCTCCTCTATAAAGGTGACAGATGACATTAACATCTTCACCCCACTCTCATGTCTTTATGGGCTAAAAGCATGAAGCAAAAGCCAGTAAAGTGATATTACCACTGAGCACCAAAGAACAGTAAATGTGCCTGAACTAACCCTTGCGAGGAGGCATCATGTGTATTAAAAGTCCTATGATACCCTACCAACGTGAGTCACCATTTGTGCAGAGTGCGGAGGCCGTGGTGACAGGGTCTAGCACTGCAGTCCCAATTGCATAAGTAAGAGAGCGATCTTCTTCAAAACCCTTCATTTCAGCTGGTAATTGCAGAATTCTGGCCCGTGAAAAAATGATAAAAATCTGTAGAACGAGAAAGCTTTCAAGATGTACTGTGGGGCAGGAGAAAAATCAATTTTTATAGGCTTGAGTGTATAGATAGATTGTGCTTTGTGACTGCAAATGGGGCTCTGAAGCTCATCATTGCATGGTTATCAAATGTTTGTAAGAAGAAAAAAAATAAAATAAAACACATAAAACCACCAGCTGTCCAAAAAAAGACCCGGAGTCTGTCTGGTCCTACATAAAAGCTTGTTGCTTCAATCACCAGTATAGTTAAATTTTTCTCTCTCCACCTTTCCTGTGTATCCTCCCTCGTTGAAATTGCAGTTATTTGCGGAAGAACAGTTTTCACTTTCACTGCTCCTTGAACACTAATGCAGACATGTTTTTTATCCAAATCATTGATTGGGCATGCTTCAAAAGGATGTTGCTGAGTTGTTGGATGGGATCCAGGCGGAGGCTTTCAGAAACTCTTCTGTTTACAAGAATGCCAGGACGGACAAAAAGAAGAGAGGCAATGCAATGTGGGAGCGTAATGTTGTTTTAGATTCAAAGAACAGTTCGAAAAATCTTCAGTGGTGTCGCGTCCATTGTCTCAGTTGTGAGTATTTGCTGCTTTTCTATCTTTGTTTGGACTTTGTTGTTGATTTTTTTGTGTGTATTTTCTGACATGTTACGGCCTGAGCAAAGGCTAACAGGTTTCAGCTTTACTGTATTCGGTAACTACGCAATATTTTGAGTGTTGCAGTAGGTTTTGTATGGTCGCATATGAATGAGTGTAGCGGCAACACAAACCATCAGGACAGCTGTGACACAAAGGGCCCTGTTTAAATGATTAATGGTCTAAAGGGCTTTGCGCAGGTGCATTTAGGGCGTGTGCCACTGAAATGGCAGATAATCTGGTAGCAACTTGAGGAGCATGCCACAAACACGTGTTGCCTCCCATTCCCTCTAAGAGCCGGGTGCATTTGGACCTGGAGCATTTAAACTGTAGCACTAGTCTTCACCGAGGGACATGATGTGATCCTCGGCTGCTGGACCCTCTGCTCCGGCATATCACAATCATCTTTCGCATCAACAACTCTGACTCGAAAAAATGTTTAAAAAATACACTGATATTTACCTGAGGAGGAGGAGGAGGAGCTCTGCTGCGTCCCTCTGGGTGTGAGGATCTCAGTCTGTGGATCAGACTGACAGGTCATAAAAAGTCATCCTGATCAATAACAGGTAGGATGAGAGGGAGAAATACGTCCTTAATGAGAAAATATTAATGACATTACCTGCAGCGATCCTCCAGCAGCAGAAACCATTTGTGTAATCTGTACATTAACATTCGCATTTGCACAAAAGGAACAGCTGAAAAACTTCATTGATTATTTAAAACTCCTGACTCGTTTCCTCTGGAGAGTTTATAACTACAGCGTTTAGTTTTCTTGGTTAAATGAGCCCCGATATTTTATAACAGTGACATGACTGTGTTCATGGAAATGTTCAAGATAACTGAAAGCAGCCTCTCATATCATAAAATCAGATTGTATGAACAGTGTGAACCCAAACACCCATTATGCAGCGTGTGTCCCTGCCACCTTTTTTATCTTTTTGAATTTCTCAGTTTACAGAAATGCTCAGCTCAGTATCAGGTGTTATAACCCCGTCCTAGAGATGATTAAAGTGTTGCATAAACATTTTCATAAAGCAAGCATATTTGCCCTTTCTTATGTTGTTAAAAGTATTAAGAACATGAGTGAATGTTGCCAACCTCTACTCCGTCAAAGACTTCACACTAGCTGTTGTGGTAATTTTGGTTGTAGTTATTAAGTTAATTATTAATCAGAGTTACGAACTGACAGTTAAGTACCTCTATATGAGACTGATTTGGTGAAGCCTTTTCTCTTCTGATGTGAATTCGATCTTATTATTTATCATAATTAATAATTATCCCTGATAATCATTTATTATTTTTGATAGCCTTAATGCAACCCAAATTCCCTATTAATGTTTCGTAAAAGCACAATAACTTATGAAATAAATAATAAAGTGATAGCAACACTTTGTTTTCAGCCAGTTTTAGGCTAACTCTAGTGCAATTACAATGACAAATGTCAAAAAAAGCAACAAAAAAAACATTACATTTGCCTTTAATGTAGCTGTGTAGCTGCAGTGGAGATACGCACCATCAACAAACAGAGCCTAAAAAAATCCGAGCTGCATGTGCATAAAGCAAGCATTGTTAGCATTGTTTTATAGCCTTGTGCATCCTCAGCTTTTGAGTGTATTTTGATTTGTAACTTTTTCTAGCTCAGGTTAAAGACTAGCCAGATTAATATCCTTTGTTTTCTCCAGGTTGTGGAGCTCCTACCGTTGGTGGTGTTTTCTGTTCTTTTATTTTCTTTTGTTTGTTCTTTGTTTGCCTTGAGTGTAGTCAGGTATTTGTTCCATAGCCTGTTCCTTTGTCACTCTGTCCTGAAGCAATTAATTTCAGAATAAAAGCCTGTTGAATTATTGTACTCTGCATCTGAGTCCTCCTTTTGTCTAGGCCTGACAACAGGCCACTGAATCAAATGGCTTATGGTAGCATAGCATTTAAGTGTGCACAACTCTCAACTCTAGTGAAGAAACGGCTAAACATTGAGCTGCCACCCTGTTGCACTGAGTTGGTTGGCTAAGCCAGGGCTCCTGCTAACTGGCTACATAATGTGGCTCTCTCCACCAACACCTGACAAATGTTGGTTTTGTAGGTTTATATAAAATTAAACGTGTTTCAGGTTGGACACCAGACCACCAAAACCGGAAACCTCAAAAGCCGTGTAAGCTATGGGCTGTTGCTTTATTGTGAATGGGATATAGTGTTGCAGCCCAGTGAGCTATAAGGAATTAAAAGGCTCACAGGAAATGTCAAAATGGGGAGACTGGAATGCGATGGCTGTTGGACGTGCTAGCATGGGATCCATTGTTGTATACCTTCTGTATACTCTAGACACAAACAGTACAACAACGTCAGAGCAGAGTATTTAGATTATGTGTTCAACGCAACTCACACAGAGAGCTATGTCTTTGTTTCTGTATGTGAGATACAGCGTTGGGGTCTGCAGCCATGCTAACAGCTCTGTGGCGCCGTACTTATGCCTGGCAGGGCTTTGAGCTAAATGCTAATGTCAGCATGCTAACATGCTCAAACTGACAACACTGAATGAGGATTTTTATTAGGTTTAATGTTTACTATGGTCCCCGCCAAAACTGAACTACAGCCGAGGCCGATGTTGCTTTTTTGTTCAGTTAATTGGTTGTGAACCGAACTCATTGACAATCCATTCTGTAGTATATAAACTCTGCAGGCTAGTGTCACTATAGGAAAATTCAGAGGATTGCCAAAGTCATTAGGATTTGCCCCATTATGCCATTATTCATGGCAGTCCGTTCAAGCTATCCCAAAGATCAAAGTGGACTCACCAACAGACTGACTGACATTATCATCTGTAGACATAACATAAAGTGTGTGTGTGTGTGTGTGTGTGTGTGTTTGTGTACCATGAAGCCCCCTCAGTGTTTTAAAGGTGCAGTGTGTATCATTTTTAAACATCACTACATCACTGTCAAATTATAGTACCATCTTGGTACACTTACTGTGAACAAATGGCACACCGTGGAGGAGATTGGTGGTCTCTGTCTGTCACTGTGTGGTGTTTTTAATGCTGGTGTTTCCCCAAATTATCACCTCAGCTACTACAAACCCCTTCTGTGCATTTATTGTCATGCCATAGATTTTAAAGCTCAATATTTCTGAATAACACTGTATTTACAACAATTCATCATTCAATTCAAGTGTTTAATGTCATATGAACATTTAGGAAACATGTTAGACTGTGCAATGAAATTCTTCCTTCCATAGGCTTGGACATGTTGAGTATATTACTGTTTCTTATTATTTATAGCAAAGACAACACAAGGTTTACATAATATGACATGCTATCCTTGGAAAAATACATGCAACTATGTATTAATATGATAGATGTACCACCTGTTACATATCCATCGAGGTCAATGCTCAGAGGATGAGGAACATGCAGTTTATACAGACTTAATAATATGTATTCTGAATAATCTATTCACAAAGACTATGCCATCATATAGCATTAAAGTCGTTTTCTTTGAATTGATAGAAGGTTTTTAAAGAATAGGAATGCAGTCGTGTTCGGTGGATGGCGGTTGTTGAGGCCATCTACAAACCTGGATGGTCGAGACCCAGTGGTGGGGGCAAGTCTGGATGAGCACCGCATCTCCCATGGTATCACAAAGTGGTCAATATTTTCAAAGGTCTTCTATTAGATTTAGAAAACTGCAGTATCATGGCAACACCAGAATGCATACATCAGCAGGGTTCGGGTGCACATGTACTGTATGTGTTTGTACATGCTTGTGTTTATGTGTAATGATTATCATGAATGTCTCTCTTATTTTATCTGGACATGCCTTTGATGATTTTCCAACCTTTTTCTTGCTTTTGTTTTTGGGACCACCTATGGTCTGTGAAGGAAACAATGAAAATCATAATTTAAAAAAGTTTAAAGCTATTTCAAAACCTATACATGTGAAGAGACTTCTCAGAATATTTTAGTATCTGGTATTGGTGCATGACAAAATTAACAAGTGTCTATCTGGCCACAATGCTGACTATCGACTGCTGCTTCCTGGCCTTACAAACACAGGTCAGACCTCATCTGTGTGCTGTACTGGGTCCTGGGACACTTTCTCAAAGATGAGGTCTATCAGTGCATCGATTTAATCAGCACAGGAATGAAAAGTTAGAAAAGTTTGTGTAGGACCTGAAAACAAATCTTCCTGAATTCCTTCTTCTTGGCCTTTGGAAAATGTATTCTGTCGTTGCTTGGGGGCCGCAAGCATTTTTTGTCCACGTGCAGGGCTGGCAGGTAAAGGTTTGGGTGGAAAGCATCTCCTCACTAGAACCCCATGTAGGTCAACCCCTCTCTTACAGATATACGTAAGAATTCAGCTTTTAATTGACCTCAGTGACTTTCATATAAATGTTGTTGAGTTGTGTATTTACATTATCCCAGGAGTTTCCAACAAGGTTCAATTCAGAGAACTCCACAAATGTACTCAAGCTAACAATGTTTTTCATTTGGTTCCACTTTTTTCCCCTTTCTCTTGTAAGTGTGTCTTGTGTGTGATCATCTTTAACTGTGACAGGTGGTTGGTTACACACAGTCCAGACTTTGCTAGCACACGAACGTGTCATATTCATTTTCTTATTTGCATCTACTTTTTTGATATGAAATTGGCAGAACATACGCAGAAGGTTTTTGACCTTTTTTTTTTGGTGCCCATGTATTCTGCATGACTGGGTCTGTTCTAACACAAGCCCCTCGCCCACACTGCTCTTCTCTCTGGTTCCTTTTCGTGGCTCAGGAATTTAAAAAGTGAATATTCGAAGCTGCTGTCTTCATTTTTCATTAGATGATGGTTCCTTCAGGTCCCTGAACTACACCACTTCGCCATTGTTATTCACCGACACTGACGAAAATAGACGTTTCAGAGTGATGACCTGAATGATGTGCAATCTCAACGCCGGCGACCTCTTTCTATGCAGGTCTGCCTATTCTTATGCGCATTCATGCTTGTGTTTATTCAATGTTTTGTACAGACTCACAGAAATAATTAATTTCTGCGTGTTCCGGAGAGAAATGTGTGAAGTTGACCTGAAGAATTTGTTGGGGTGACGGTCTGTGATATGATAGTCACACCTCCTGATGTCTAAGTACTTCACTGCTCTAATTAGACAGGAGTAAAGCAAAAGAAAATAATAGAAATGTATTGGAGCTGTCACGGATCCTTACTCTCACAACCAAATTAATCAAAAACAGCAGGACTGAGAGACAGGTTTTATTTGAGAAAAATGATCACAGTCAAGCTCTTAACTTATAAAAACACATTCAAATTGACCCGATGAACAGATGGACAACAGCAGCACAGAAATGCAACACTTTTCTGAAAAGTTTCAGCTGGGAATTATTGACATCTTTCTGGACAATTATGCTGAGTAGGAAGGCAGGTTGGCTATTCAAAGGCTTGGAATGTGCTGAGAGCAAACTGGTCTAAATTTGCTGTACAAGTCACGTTTTTTGACCCATGCATCGATTTTAAATGGGAAAGCTTTTTGTGAATGGAGGTTGGGATGTTTGTTATATTCAGCTATTGATTAGCACTCTGTATGTCAGCGGCTGTAACTGTGCAGCACTGTGTATACGCCTTCCTGCCAAGAATGCAAAGAGGTGTCTGAGCAATGTCACGATAAGATACGACTTGCCTGTGTACTCAGAAAGCATCTATTATGACAGGAAGAGTGGCATGTCGGGTATAATAAAATACATGGAAATGCAGGGATGACTGTCACATACACATTAACATGTAAACACAGAAAACAATGTTCTGATGTCCATCCACGTGTTGAACATACATATATATACATCAGCTATCATGGCATGGCAACAAGTTTCTACTCACCTGCTGTTGCACATCCTTCAATTTAAAACTTGTCAATACACTTATCTGCACTTTCAGAGGAAATGTAAGCTGTCATCTAATTTTTAAATGTCTGGCACATAGCACATCAAAATGTACTCTGTGGCTGTTGCAGGCCTCTAATAAGTCCATCCAGTGGTTTCCTTTGGCCCATATGAAAAACACTGGACACTCGCTGTCTGCAGGCCTGCCTACATGCACTCTGCACCTGTTGGGCATGACCAGCCTCTTCCTCAAGGCTAGTCGTTGTAATGCTAAAGGTATTAGCGAGCAATTTGCACAAGAGTGGAAGAGAAAGTACAGCCAAAATATCCCAATACCAGCATGCTAGCTTGACAGCGGTGAGTGCTAACAACAGTCATGTTTGATGTCTGTGGATGTGGTCTAAAAGAGTTCAAAATGCACTTTTCATTTCAGCTTGACTTAATCATTGGATTCTCTTTTTATCAGCCTATTATTCCTTCGCAAAACACAGTGGCGAGTATGATTCCATCTGCAGTGTTCGTTGTCCTGTGGTTGGCTATCACAGGTCTGCTGAGCTTAAATTTTGGTTTTCATTTAAAGTGATCCAGGTGTGGGACCCACAGTAATGTTGGGCATATTAATGGACAATGGACAGTGTACACAGACAAAGACAAGTAAAGCGATTTATTTTAAACTCATGCACACCTGGAAGTTCACGTTAGTGTCCAGGGCTATCAAGATTGATATTTGATCGGGCTTACTGTATTGAAGGGGCTATCTGGTCTACACAGAGATGTGCAATCTATCAAGCGCCATGCTATCTCATGATGCATAAACGGCATTGGCAGAATTTTTAGGTTTGCATCTGGTGAAGGTGGAACAAATGTTAACGTATACACATAATGTTGACCAATTGCATTTATAACACTGCATTCCCTAAACTAATCATATGTTTGTACACTTAAAATCTTAATCTGCAAACTCACTAATTACTTTAATGGTCACATAACGGTAGTCAGTGAAAACCTACTATGTATTTGTTTTTTTAAATGTAGCGTAGCCCAAACATAAGGTGGCATAAAATTGCAATACTTTCGTGTGAGTTTAATACTATACTGTAGCCCATATAATGAGCAGGGGAGCACTGTTATACATATTTATTGTTAATCTTTATAACATCTTATCATAAATCAAACCAATTAAAACACATGCTCAGACGTCCTTCACGTGCAAATCATCCATAAGCAGCTGGCTAGTCTGCGCTCCAAAAACTGTGAACATCCACATTCACACATAAATTAAATTGCGTTTGGTTTGTCTGTGCCTCTGCAGCCAGCACAGCTCATAAATCAACACGTAAGTCATTTATTTTATTTACATACCTCCTCACTGTGAATTCAAACATGATGACTCGCTTGTTCCACAGTGTGGCTTTACGATGCAGAACCTACACAATCATTCTCCTAATTATCAAGAGACAATACATTTCTGTCAGTTACTAAGCAACAGTGTCATCTGAACATGTTATATATCATGTACTTGAATATCTATGAAGTAAGGACAGGAGACACTTCAGCAGTGTATGAGTTGGTTTGTATACTATACAGTAAATAGACTGCACCCTGTGTGTGTGTGTGTATGTGTGGGTGCTGTTAGCTCCAGAGTTAGCCATGATGAAATTGTCGGGCTATAACACAAATGGACCAAAATCACATACACACACCTAGACATTAACACTCTCTCATGCTCACTACTGTGCAGGTTCCTCATAGAAAAGTCAAGCTCGTGTTTCATCATCTCAATTTCCCCTGGCTGCGACTGCTCTCCAAATCTCTATGTTGGGGAAAATAACACAGATTTATGGGTGGGGCGCTAACAATATCCTCAGTTATTGCCAGAAGCAAATAAATAAATCACCATGCCAAGATGCTTCGGCTCCACTGCCTGGACTCATAAGAACTGTGTGTGTGTGTGTG
>CAEMYA010000021.1:1348916-1370015 GCA_903131615.1 Diplodus sargus
CCGGCCTCCTTAAACCTTTCCTTGTGTGATTTATTCCGTTGATTGTCTGGTTCTTAGAGGTCTGATCCGACCGGTGAAATGCAGTCAGTTGTGAAACTCAATTGCAATAAACTAAATGTAATTCAGTTGAGAAAAATCTGCTCTCAACCGTCATGCTCTCATTTGTTTAGAGATGCATTCAATTTTTTGCAGGGCTGCGCGGAGAAACAGGTGGCGGATGTGCAACTACTCAATGTATTTTAAGTCAACCGTAAATCTCTCACACAAAGGAGGAAATGCGTAATTTATATTGGAAAGCCACTTTGACTCGTATCATGAATACAGTACGGAAATCCAAATTTAGCCGCTCAGATAAGATCAAAAGTAGCTTGTCTTAATGATGTAAAAATCTATAGTAGGCCTTAAACAAGGTGCCTTCAGTGTTTAACATACTGGATTATTAGTAGTATTATTACTGTTGCTGACTTTTACTTTCATTTCTTCTTTTTAATGTGCAGATCATTAGTTCTGTTTACGTGGGATCACTTTTTTCAAACTGTGGCACAACGTGAAATAAGTTCATTTAAATACCTCTGAATAATACCATCAAAACACTGCAGAATTTTGAAATAAAATGCTGAAAAGCGTAGAGTAAAACAAAAAAAAGATATTTGTTCCTGTGACATTTTTGCTCAGCCTGCTACACGCCCCTCGAGCATATGTCACCCATGATTAGTTAAGAGGTAAACTCATGCCATGATTGCAAGAGTGTAAGCAGAGGTTCAGCAATGGTTTCATTCCCGGGGCCGTTAGCCGGAAGTAGAAGGACGTGTCTTTCCTCCGAAAAAATCACAAGCAAGAGCGCCATTGTGCAGTCTAGTTTGTGTAATTATCATGTAAACCATATATGAAATGTACAAAGATGTAGCTTTGTATCGCTCTTTGTACGCCATCTTTCTCGAATACCAAGGTCGAGTTTGCTGTTGCTGGTGACGTAAAGAGGTCAGCCGGAGGTGGCTGTATTACCACTAGTTGAAATGGGTACAGCACCACCTATCGTACCGGGGTATGACATGCTTCGGCCAATAATTAGATATTCTCACCGTAATGTATACTCGGACAATTGCAGTTGTATGATTGAGTAGCATAATCGAACGATGGTTGTAATCCAACTAAATTGTGCATGTAAATGTACTGATTGTTACCTACACGGTAATGCACCACATAGCTCCATAAGAATGTGTGTATTATAAACTGTGTGGGATACTGCAACTATCCCTTAAATTCTAAAATATTAGCTTTATCACCCACTAGGTGACAACACATTACATTACATCTCTCCATGCAAGTGTGTTTTATTATGTTATCTGCAGATCCCTATACATGACACTCTGAGGTAAGCCCTGTGACAATACACTGTGTGAATAAGGAATCATTGAATTAAAGTATGGATTAGCTATTCTCCTTTAGGTTGTCAATCGTGCCAAACATCCTAATAGCCCTCAGTCAGTAAATTGACAAATGGCTGAACTGCGAGAAAGCAAACTGCTGTGCAGTAGAAGATTTTTACTCTGTGGAAAGTACATTTACAGAAAACTATAATAAATAAATTAAACCTAACAACAACCCTGCAAATCCAGTCATTTTCCTGGTCTTCTGATGGAGATAATGGCTTATGTCAACCTACAACTGTAAAAAATGTTCACGAAATGCTTTCTCCATGATGTGATCAGGATGATGCCGACTCAGGTGCATGTTCTTGTGTTGCCCATGTACTCCACTTTCACCAGACAGTTCTTGAGCATCTTCTGCATTTGGCCACAAATCCTCATCATCACATCCAAAATCTTCTTTGCAGAAGCAGCTTGCAAAGTATCTTCAGGGATGTCTCAGTTATCATTAAAGGATGCACATCTCACCTGTTTTGCTGGAAAGTTTGTTCTATTGAGGAAACCGTTGACCGCAGTAGATTTGGTTGCACTCCTAAACCAGCCTCTATCAAAGAGAGATCGAGGTTTACAGTAACTCAGTAACTCTTGTTTTACAGCAAACCAGTCTTCTTTCTTCCATGTTTCAAAACAAAATAAATCCAAGAACATCTCCTTTATTCAGTTTGGTAACAAGACTCTAGACCGCTCTAAAATCTAAAATCATGACACCTTTACAGGCATTCAGCTGAAATTCCAATCAGCTGTGTTTGGAATGATTACTATTTCCTTTTTATCTCCACAGAGGAGCTTACTTGTCCATTTGTTTGGTTGGTTTGTTGGTTGGTTGGTTGGTTGGTTTGTCAGCAGGATTACACAAAATCTACTGATCAGGTTTTAAGGAAACTTGGTGGATGGAGAATGTGTCTCAGCCCAGAACAGACCAATTCACTTTTGGTGCAGATTGGGATAAAGGGACAGATCCAGGAATTGTTTTCTCACTTTCTTGAGGTTGGGTGTTTTACAACATTTGTTAATGTCTCAGTGTGGCTATTGATGAAAAAAAGTCAGCCATTACTGGTGGCTGGTATTGATGAGTGAGGAAAATGATGCAGATCCAGATCTGCTGAGCTTTAATTATGGTTAAGCAGTCATGAATGGTTCAAAATTTGTGACACAGGGCTATCAAATTAGAAATTGGATTAAGCTTCATTGAACAAAAGGGGACTGTTGAGCCTTGGCAAAGGTATCCTCTATGTATCTAGTATCATAAATATTCTGCTTAGATTTTATTGATGAAAGGCAAGACATTTTCCATTTACCAACTGTTTTGAACAGTTGTGAAAACAGCGTGTGAGCATCAGACACATGCACTACAAATAGTGTTTTGCAGGTGGTTTAGTATGAATGAGTAAAGAGTTAATGAATTTGAAGAATGTGGTCACTGAATGAATTTTGTGTGAAAGTGATGAAAAATGATTCAGTTTAGTGCACATGGACTTACTGACTGTGTTTTGAATAATGCATGAAAGCAGTTGACAAAAACTGAACTAAATTGACAAGACAAAGGGAAACAAATGACCTCCATGTCTTTATACACACCCTAATATTTGGTTGGAACGCCTTTAGATTTGTTTGCATTGCATGCATTCACCGTGGCATCGTTTTGACAGCCATGTGCAATGTCACAACTTTTATTTCCATCCGGAGTTGCATGCATTTTTCACCAAGATCTTCTATTGATAATGGGAGAGCGGGCCACTGTGTAAAGCCTTTTCCAGCACACCCCAAAAATTCTCAATGGGGTTAAGGTCTGGATTCTATGGTAAATCAAAGAAACGCCTTTAAAAGCAAGATGAGAATGGAAAACAACCTCCCTCAAAGTCTTGATTACATCAGCACCCTGGCTAATAGTCAGTCATTTGACTTGAAAAACATCTCACATGGAGTTCAGAAAGACGGTATCAACTGTAGCAGTGCTATTGAAGTTGAAACTTAAGCATGTCACAGTTTGGTTCCAAAGGAAATGAGCCAAAGTCTCAGAAGTCTAGTCACTTATGTAACATTTAGAAAAGTCAAGAAAAGGAACACTGCCATTTATTTTAACATCTATCTCTGCAGGTGGTTTCACTCATTGCCAACTTTAACTTTGCAACATTTTACAAAGTAGGTGTAGAGAGACAGTGTGTTAAGTAGTTTAAAGGATCATTATGCAACGTTTTGACCTTAAAATAACAGCTTCAGAATCATGTTGGATGTACAGTGTCTTGTAACAGGGTGAATGGTGTCTCCGTCACTTGTTTCTGCTCTGTGTAACTCCCGTGAGAGGGGAAGATCACAGCGTTGCATACATATTTACATCACATACAAGTTTTCAACGCTGATCCTGATCTCAGGGCTGTGAAAAGGCAGAGTATACCTCTTCCTGTTTTGATTGTGCAAACTCCTAGCTCGGAGTAGATGATATAGCATAGTAAAAGTGAACCAATTAATATGTGGACTGTGATCCATAACACTGTGCCATGCGTATATACCTCGCAGAATGATAAGATATAGCAACAAAAGTTTTCTATTGCCCAGTTTGAACCCACAAAATTCATTGTGAGGGAACCAGGAATGTCTGAGCAGAACTTAATGACAATCCATGTAGTCGATGTTGAGTTATCTCATGGGACTTACACGTTTAAATGGCTGGTGGAGTTAGTTGTCGGATGACGCTGCATTGTTCCACCAAAGTTCTTTTTTTTTACCCCATAACCACCAAAACCATGTTTCTACCTTTAGTTCATACAACAACATGTGAACTCCTCCATTACTCCATTACCACTGCTCTGTTGATTATTACATTTGACTTGAATAAATTGCAGCAAACGTCAACTAGTTCAGTTTACGAGACATGACATGAGCTCAGCAACTTTGAAAATAAGGCCGGAGAATCGTGTTGTGAAGTTATAGTAAAATCATTTCTTCAGTCAATAAATTCAGGAACAAATGTTATCCACAGAGGCTTTAATGATACAACTTTCGTAGCTGATGCCCTTCAGCTTTTAGTTGCAATACTTGAATAAACATATCGAGAAAAATCCATACTAGTAGTCGAGCTGAAGAAAAACCGAAAACATGTGTTCTGTTTTCCCTTCAAGGGAAGTTTGATGGCATATTGATTTAACAGTATGTATGAGAAAAAAACAATCCATTTGTCATGCTGTATTTTTTTATTGTTGGCCATTTGTCTTTATAGGTTTGGGCGTACTGTGTCTTGTTGCACATTTCTTAATTATATTTTGATTGGCACTCGGAGAGACAGTTTGGCTTTGGGTTTAGATGTGAGTCTGTGTGTGAGTGGGTGGCAGATTGTCAACTCTAGCTCTTTTAAAATTGAGCAGAGTGATTTATCCTGTGGTGTTGGTTCAGCGATCTGAACACTGCTAGTGTGTACCCCACTGAGGTACAGTACGCCTCCAATCATAGTGATCTGTGCATATATTAGAGATCAACAGGATGTCAATAAAAGCTTACTTGACCTGAAGTACCTTTCAAAGGATAAGTTCACCCAAAAATAAGTGAATAAATATCACATGTAATTTGTCTTTTAAAGGTCCCATATTATACTGTTTTTCATCAATTTCACACAGCTGTCAGAGGTCCAACAACACTGTATTCAATATGCATTGCCGCAAACCCATCCGTGGTCCTGAATTTCAGCTGTCTAAAAATCACTCGCTAAGCAACGACGTTGCAAAACACTGCTATCTTACCGCAAAACACACCAAATTTCACCTCGGGGATGAACGCCCCCCTCTCAGATATCTCCTATCACCCCATAGAGGAGGCCTGCATATGTATATGACTCCTTTCGTTAAATAACGACAGGAGCAGAATCTGAACAGCCTGTAGTAGCGCCGTTTTACCAGTGGGTGAGCTGCAGAGACCATGCAGGAATCACTTGTTTTCCTCATTCTGGGAGTTGGCAGGCTCAGGGAGGATCAGTTTATATATGTAGAGACCAGAGAAAACGTGTTTTTCATAATATGGGACCTTTAAGCCGTGTAAAATGTCACAGGCTTCAGCTAATAATGGTGACTCGTGAACACCAATTGTTTTGTCACCTTGACAGTTAATATCAATCTGTATTTTATACTTTCGTCAAAGTTCTTGTAGGTAAGTCATGTGTTCTCCAAGAAAAAATGGTCTTCTGTAACTGTGTTAAATGGGCAAATCATATAGTCCCATATTGATCACAGGCCCCTGAATTGAATTTAAACTGTATTCATGAGGCTTTGTGATTTCAGCAAATACTTAATTGTTAACTATAGAATGAATATAATTTTGTATCATGATGAAACTGGACGTTAACACCCCTACTGTTACCCTGAGTGCAGACTGTAGGTGACTGTGACAAGGCTTATAACATTACACTATATCATTTTTTTTATATATATACTAAATTTTCACACAAAAAAAAACCAACAGCAAAAATTGTCAGTTTATGTAACCAGACACGGCCCAAATCCTTACATAATTTGTTAATTTTGTCCAAACCAAGCCCAACCTGTCAGGCTCCGACTGGCGTTGATTGATTACATGCTGTGATCTGGCATACATTAATGGTGCCACTTTGTCAAAATGTGAGCAACACCTGTCACAATATCAGATTTGCACTACACATTATTATGGCCAAAAGAATTCACAACTTGAATGGCTCTCAATAGAGCACATACTTCTGCCAAAGCCCGCTCAGAGTCCTTAAATCCATGCATATCCAATATCAAATGATATCAAAAGTCCTGTATCAATCTTTTTTTTTGTTATTGGCAAAATAGTGTGACAAAAATATGGGTGTGTGTGTGTGTGTGTGATGTGTGCTAACATCCGTGTAGCATCATGTTAAGTGATTGTACTGTTTACAGAGGACTCTTTCACCGTGTAATAGTTTTAGTGCATGTTTACCACTCAAAGCAGCGCTGCGTCTCCCGGGAATGATTGTGTACTATAGTCCGTGAACGCACCATCCCTCAGTAAGTGAACGTGAACCTCAGGGCTGAATCACAAACTGAATGACGGATCGTTTGGCTGTTTATCAGTTTAGGGAGTTGGAGAGCACTGAATGATTCGGCAAACAAATCTTTTGAACGAATCATTTTAATGAACTGATTCTAGAGATTCAGTACAGTAAAAAGAACTGCCGTTCCCATCACTATTTCAGATGCAGAGAGGGGGCAAATTTTGCTGCAGCTCTGATCCGCCTCTGGAGGTAGTATCAAGGCCGTATTATTGGTGAGCTGTCCCAGCAACCTCTGCAACCTCAGGTGTCAGGCAGATCCCCCACCAGTGCCATGCCCCCTACCGAAAGCCCAAGGAAGAAAAGGCAGAGACAGAGAAGTGTTTGCCTCTTTATGATTAGTGTTTTTGTTGTTGTGTGTACTGTATATTGTGTACTTAGTAACGTGTTACTCTAATCTGACAACTTTTTTCAGCAAAGAGTAATCTAACGCGTTAATATTTCCAAACCAGTAATCATATTAAAGTAACGTATTCAAGTCACTATGCGTTACTATTATTTTTGTCATTGTCCTACGTAAAAATATATATATTTGCTTTCTTCCTGCATCTCGGGGAGCGATGTCACGTACGCGACAAGTACGCAACGTTGTCAGCATGAAGACAACCCACATGTGACACCACGCAGCGACACAAACAACGAAGGAGGGAGGCGACAGATGCGCGTTTTCTAGCTGGAGATAGTCATTATTTTGAGTTTGTGACAGCTAAAGATGAGAATATTAAGGTTCGTTCTACACTCTGTGCTGGCCACCAATTCACTATCAAGCTTCAAAAACACGACGTCAAATTTGACATTGCAGCACAGCACAGTTAAGTTTACAGAGCAAGTCCCACCAGGTGGTGTTAAGCAGAGAGCTGCGGCCTCCACTTCTGCAGGAGGTCATTTTTATTTTGAGGTGGCAGGGGTGTTGTCGGCAACTGCTGAATGTAACTAATAAAGTAACTTGTAATCTAACCTAGTTACTTTTAAATACAAGTAATCAGTAAAGTAAACAAAGTTACTTTTTTAAAGGAGTATTAAGTAATCAGTTTTCAGATTATTTTTTTCAAAGTTACTGTGGCAACACTGTCCGTGACAACAGGAAAATGACCGTCATAGGGCCGGTTTTTTTTGTACTCATGGTGTAGACACAACATCTGATTTTTTTTCAAATAAAAAACTTTATTACAAAACAAACTTTTTTATTGTCTTTCAGTAGTGAGCCCAGTGTGGATCTTCCCCCTCCTCCTTGTCCATGTCCTGTCCTCTTGTACGCCCTCACTTCACCTTGAATCCCGATTCCTCTCAGCATGCCGACACCTGAAAAAAAGTGACAGGCTTCACCTTAAATGTATGTAAACTATACAAATATGAGTCTGCACAAATTGGTTTGACATTTCCTCCGTAACGTACCACCGTCCATCAACGCTTCAATCCAACATTTCCACGTTTCAAGGTGTTTGTCAATCGTTAGCTTTTCTTCTTTTTCTTATCTGTTTTTTCTGCTGACATTCCGGTCACTCTGCTGTTGTGTTATCACTGAGCTGTCATCTCAGTGAAAAAACTTCCCTTCCAACAGCAAATTAGCCAGTCTCATGTGATTTTATGAGCCTTCCCCAGACCAACCTTACCAGCCGAGGTGTGAAATCCCTGGCACTTCTGAGTCTTTCTTCTCCACCTCCCTCTCATCTTCCATCTCCTCTACTGTCCCACTATCCACTGTCAGAGCTTCCATCCATCGTCACCTCCACACAGGTGGTCCATCTTAGTGCCAGCCAGTGGCCAACAGGCGACTTTTTTATTTTGAAAATAAAGCTCCGCGTATCTGCTGTAGAGGCTCGAAGCACTGCAGCTGTGACGGAGCCAGAAAGCAGCGCAGCCGCAGCTGGTGGAAGCACACACAGTGACTAGAATTATAAAGTAGAATAAATATTTAAAGTGTTATAATCATGAGTAAATAAAAAGCCTACAGGTAGTTTGTTCCTTTATATACTGACACTAAACATTGCAATGGACATCGGACTTTGAAAAAAATCCTATACTTCACCTTGAATCCCAATTCCTCTCCGCATGCTGACACCTGAAAAAAAGTGACAGGCTTCACCTTAAATGTGTGTAAACTATACAAAAATTAGTCTGCACGGATTGGCTTGACATTTCCTTTCTGGAAAACTGACAAGGAGTACAGGGAGAAAAAAGACTGAATACAGAAGAGAACTGATGAAGAGACGAACAGCTTAACAGCAAAACATAAGACATAAGTACAAATATGAGGCTGTGAGGATGAACGACCATGTCCATCTTGCCTGTAGCTGCTGCCTCCTCTGATTTTGAATTGATAGATTAAACAACCGGCTCTGATGAAGCGGGTTTCAGGGAAAGGGAGGGAGAATGTCTGCAGTGTCATGGCTCACCTTAAGTGCTTTGGAATAAAAAGTCAGAACAGATGCATTAATTAATTGACACTAAAGAGGAAAACCAAAACCATATGCTGACTTGGCTTAGCTAGCTAGCTTAGCTAGCTAGCTGGCAGGAACAAATTTCAGACTCAGCTTTTGTGCTAACTGGCTTGACTTGAATAAAAATTACAAAACAGTACTTACGCTCAGGAATCCTGTAGTTCTCACAAATTGAAGAAAATAAGCTTTCCTTCTGGTTTAAAATGGTTGTTCAAATCCACGGGGTCGCCTCCCCTCTAAAGGAAGTACACTCTCCTTCCCCCGTTGTACTCACCCGTAATATCCCAATAGGGTTGGCAGGTGCGTTTTCCACCTTTCCAGCTGTTTGTCAATCGGTGGCTTTGCTTCTTTTTGTCACCTGTTTTTCTGCCTTCTCCAACGGGTTCTCTCCCCTTGCTAGGGTTACAATTTTAATAACAAATAATTCAGCCACTGCAGATGTACACGTAAGAGACGGCTGACATTCTGGTCACTCTACTGTTGTGTTGAGCTGTCATCTGAGTGCTGCGCGGCTTGGGTTAAGGTAGGGGACTCTGCACCCTCTCCTGAAGCCTTTTTTTCTTCTCTTGACTGTAGGAAAGCATGAGGTTTATTAGGAGGGAAAACATGATGAATATGACAATAAACTTTTTAAAAAAAAACTTAAAACCACATACTTCACAATTAACATCCTGGTCTTTGGCAAATGGTAAAATTGTTCTGTAAATGCTCTAGAAGGACCAAAATGGTGACATGTAGCCAACAGCTGCACGTACTCCACAATCTACAGTAGCTCAATGCCTCTTATGTCCCACATGGCAACCATCCAGCAACTTCCCTTCCAACAGCAAATAAGCCAGTCTCGTGATTTTATGAAGCGCGTACGAAACTGGCACCTGCTTCCCACATATACATTCTACTATACACTACTCTCTATTTCCGGCTGGACTCACGTGACACGTCCCCTGGTTCAAACACATCTCCACTGGCATGAGGCTTCTTAGACCTTGGGTTCGTGCTATCAGTGACAACAATAAAGTTGGTTTGACAAAGAAAATATGCATTCCTTCTGTTTTAAAATGGTTGTACAAATCCATGGGGGAGGCGATTAAGCCTTCCCCATACCAACCTTACCAGCCGAGGTGTGAAATCCCTGCCACATCTCCTCCTGTCCTCCTCTGTCACTACACTGTGTGTCTCTTCTTTCTGATGCTCATCTGCCACATCAAGTTCTTCTGGCATGTATATAACCTCTCCACTCTCCCTCTCTGAGTATAAAAACAAAGCAATCACATTTTAATTCAGCTTATTTATTCCTCCCCTAAATTCTTACGCATTCCATTTAGATCTTACATATACTGACAGGATTCCACTGGATACGTGTGCGTTGCGGAACGGCTGCGCTGCGTGTCCCTTCCGTGCGTCGCCTTCCATCAACACCCACTGGTTGCGTTTGCGATGTGCAGCAGTGCAGCTCTGCCGGACAGAGGGAAATGACGAGGACCCACAAGATCTTGCGAATTCACGCATAATCGCATGATATAACCGGAGGTAGTTTCTATAAAGACAACCACAAGGCCTGCCTCTACCCACTATGATGTTTTCAAGGTGGAATGCAGGGAAATATGATCCTTCATGAACACGTATTTTATTTTGAAAATAAAGCTCTGCGTGATGGAGCCAGAACGCAGCGCAGCCGGTGGAAGCACACACAGTGACTAAGATTATAAAATAGAATAAATATAAGATAGAATAAATAAGTGTTATAATAATGAGCAAATAAACTGTGACTCCATACTTTACCTATGAAAAGCTTACAGGTATTTTGTTTCTTTATATACTGACACTAAACATGTGAGTGTAAGCTAAACCCACCCAACCATGTCAGCCATGACATGATTGTGATTGGATAATCTGAATCCAATCAGTAGCCAGCATTGCTGACATCATTCGATTACAGAGTATTTATTGGTTTAGAGACGGAAATATGTCATGACCATTCCAATGGACACAGGGTCCTAAGGAGTTAATTCCCAAAGAGTTTGTCTCTTCCACTATTGTGGTGTTGTAGTTACTGTCTTGAAAAAAAATCACCACAACAGTCAGCCCTCCTGACTAGATTACAGCGAACTTTCCCCAGAAAACAGCATCCCTCCACGTGAGTGAAACAGTCAGAGGGTACATTAACAGGAGGACACCGGGGGAAACACATCGTCATGATCTGTATCATCATGCCTCTTTTGGATCTGCAGCGCTGGCTTTCTGTGTGAATTACACACTGGTTCTTCTTTACAATGGAGCTGCTTGGTTCTATGTGAACAAACAATGGCAGAGAATTGGCGAAAAGCCACTGCGGCGATAATGCGGCGTCTCTGTGTGAAATAGCCTAGTGCTTGAACATGAAAACAATGATCTCACTACTGATCATCTTTATTTTAACTTAATCCAGGTTGTTCCTTTCTTCAATTCTTAAATTAATATTGTTTTTTTCCCGGCTTCCCTGTACTCCTTCACTTTCATAGAGACTGAAGCTTTAACCTGGGAAATCTACTAAAGTTGAGCTTAGTGTATTGTTTTAAAAGAAAACAATATTTGAAGACACAATTCAGTTGAGTTTGAGACACTCCATGTTGAGTGTGAGTGTTGCTCCATGCTATCCAAGAGGGAACCTGTGCTGTAACAAACTAGCTAACAGGGGACTCCTGGGTATGTTTCTGTAGTCCCATCCTTATCGATCCTGCACCAATTCTCTGAGTCCTCCTCTGTCAAAGTCTCTGATGCCATAAGGGGAGAAATTACGCTGTGATCTTTGAGATTCAAATGTGAAAAAGGCTTGTGCTTAAGCATGAAAACAATGATCTCACTACTGATGATCTCCATTTTAACTTTATCCAGGTTGTCCTTTCTTAAATTCTTAAATTAACACTTTTTTCCCCGCCTTCCTTGTACTTCATTACTTTCATAAAGACTGAAGCTTTTACCTGGAAAATCGACTAAAGTTAAACTTAATGTAATGATATAAAAGACAACAAAATATGAAGAGAGACAATTCAGTTGAGTTTTTGTTTTTTTTTCACAAGTGTTATTAATGCTGCTGTTTTCTTCTATTCATCCATGTTGGAGTGTGAGTGTTGCTCCATGCTATTCAAGAGGGAACTTGTGCTGTAACATACTAGCTAACAGGGGACTCCTGGGTATGTTTCTGTAGCCCCATCCTCATTGATCCTGCACCAATTCTCTGCATCCTCCTCTGTTAAAGTCTCAGATGCCATGAGGGGAGAAATTACGCTGTGATCTTTTGGATTCAAATGTGAAAAAGGCTTGTGCTTAAGCATGAAAACAATGATCTCACTACTGATGATCTTTATTTTAACTTAATCCAGGTTGTTCCTTTTTTAAATTTTTAAATTAACATTGTTTTTTTTCCGCCTTCCCTGTACTCCTTCACTTTCATAGAGACTGAAGCTTTAACCTGGGCAACCTACTAAAGTTGAGCTTAGTGTATTGTTCTAAAAGAAAACAATATTTGAAGAAACAATTCAGTTGAGTTTGAGACACTCCATGTTGGAGTGTGAGTGTTGCTCAATGCTATCCAAGAGGGAACTTGTGCTGTAATATACTAGGTAGTAGGGGACTCCTGGGGATGTTTAGAATAGATCCATTCTTAGCAATGAATTAAAAATGAAAGGAAACTATATTCCTTTTCCTCTTGACTTTATCCTGATTGTTTTTATCCTTTATTGGAAGTACTTGTTACTTCCTTTCATTCTGCTTGGCTCCTCATTTTAATACAGATAAGATCTGGTAAATGGTTAAGTCATCCACTAGAGCTAAGCCTTAATATTTTGATATTAAAACAGAATGACAAATCAGGTTTAAAGAATATAAATGGTATTATTTAGTAGATGAATATGCATTCCCCTTAAAATTAGTGTGCTGGTATAACTGATCTCTAAAATGTAACTATTTACTATTTACTATACTTACTTATGATTTACAGGCAAAACGTATTCTCCATTTTCCAGAGAAATGTTTAAATATTAAAGCCATCAAAGTTAATTATCAGTTTCAGAAAGAAACAATGAAAATCTCTTTAGTAACCAAACTATCATTAGGTGAAAGAATAGGTGCAGACAGCTCCAATGCAGGATATGGGAGTCCCCTCATTGATAGGTAGACGTCGCTGAAGGATCCAAGTCCCCTCTTGGTTTTTTCTTTAAAAAAAATAAAAGAACACATTTGAAGTAATATTATGGTAAAAGACCTTAAAAGAAGCTATACTATCCTATTTTTGTTTCTTCAAAATGTCCAGAAACAGGAGTCCACTGTTAGATGCTGGACTAAGACAGGTGCAATGTTGGCCTGGTTGACGTGTGTGTGTGTGTGTGTGTGTGTGTGTGTATGTGTATATCTGTGTTTTGTATGTCACGGCACGAGTTAGAAGTACCAACAATATAACAATGATAATAAAAATTATAACATAATAATAAAATGCAATAATATTATAATAATATATTATCATAATAATCATATGTAATACAATAAAATATGATGTAATGATAACCTTTATAATAACAGCAGTGAGTCCATACAGTGGCAAGGAATGAGGCTAGACTGCTGAGCAGGGCCGCCCCTCACCCTGCCACCCAGCACCATAACCGATAGCCCCACGTGACACAGACAGGTTGGGCCACCAAGGGGCCTTGCTGTGTTCTTCGATGGTCAGCAGGACCTCATGGTCGACAGGCTGGCACATCAGTCCATGGCAGCCTCATCAAGACTCTGTCATCAAACTGCTCACAAGGCTCAACACATAAGGTGGCGTGGTGTGCCGTGCCTCTCAAGTCTACAGTCAGTCGGCTTTGATAGCTCTAGAGAGAAACTACAAACACTTTTGATGAATCTGTGCCAAAAATGACATCATCTGTATCTTTTTTTAATAATAACACAAAACTAATAATGGACGAGTTGTGCACAGCTCTGCTAATGGAGAGACACACTTATATTATTTATTTATTAATGACTTGTATTATTTCACCCACCAGCCCCAATCTGTTATTATTCACAATGTTTATTTTTATGAACTGGACTGATGCTGATATGAACGAGGCAGATGTCATTTGGAGTTAAGTGTCCATAGCCTTCAATGTTATTTGCACCCGGTGTATGAACCTGGTGGTAACCTAACCAGGTAGTTCAGTTGCCTGAACCAAACCAAACAACCAAAATAAAAATGAAAAAAAAAAAGTTTAAATCTAATAATTATAGATCAACGTCAACTGTGGACTTCAGGCTGGACTTTAACCCTGGTCTCCTGAATCCAATTCAGTGACCTACATCACTACATTTTCCAATATCGATGCCAATATCTCCGCTCTCATTCATAGCACAGTCTGTCTCTGACCTTAACCATACTGTAGTTGACACAGACAGTAGTCCCATGCATCCAATTAACATTCTTCTCTGGCAGTAGGATTGAAAAATGAATACCGCTGCACTCTGAATGACTGATTTGTTTACTTGAAACACAGTAACACCACTGGGTTTCTGAGGTCTTCAGCAATAAAATAGTTGCACTCTGTATTACTTGGGCGACATGCTCAAGACTCCAATCATATCTTGAAGGACAGTTACTCAATCAGCAACAGAGTCGTAGCTGGTATGTTTGCAATGTTTTCATGAGTTTTGTCAAGAAAATTCAAATTTGAATAAAACACCTCATGAGTAATTGCATCAGCACTGTTTAATGGTGATTTCGAGCTTTGGTGCACACTGCAGGAATGTCTCAAAATCTATTTACACTTGCAGCTAACTTTGAGTTTGACAGTCTCTGAATGCCTTTGTCCTTCTTTGTAGCACCTCAGGTAATTTTGGAAACACTGAGCAGCCAGCAGCTGCTGAGCCTCCTCCAAGAAACTTTGTGGCAAAAAAAGATATTTGACTCCCCTCAGGCCTACCGTCAGCAGCGCATTCAACAATAAAAGAGCCAAATAATTACTGTGCCCGAGGAGGTGATGTGTCTGCAGCCCCCAGTGGTGCTCCACACAGTTTTAACTGCCTGTAGGCCTGTGGTACATGGAGATATGAGGAAATGATAGAGGAAAAAAGTAAAGAACACAAGGAGGACGGAGGCATGGAGGTTAGAGTATAGGTGAGAGAGAAAGGATACAACACATATATAGTGCTGGATACATTTCTACTGTGTGAGAATGTAAGTATTTTATTCACTTATTTCATGTTTACCAGTATTTTGAGTTTGGGAAGTTGTTTGCCCACTTGGGGAGCTTTTATTACACTTGAGTTGGTATGTGAAACTAGTCTCTAACTCCTTGGAGTGCGGGCCTGATGTAAAAGGAAGTGAGCTTATCAGACCTCCATCGCCTGCTCCCCATCTCTGCTGCAGGCTACAGGCTCAAAGCTTAATTGGCCAGCACGCCTGAATCTTGCTGGTGGTTGAGTTGCATTGCGGGCAAATGTGAACACAACCGGACGTACACCCATGGATCATATTCTCACAGCAGCCATTTTCCTCTGGCATCATGCTCAAGTTTGGAAGCTTACTGGTCAAATATTTATAATTTCACCGCTTTCTAATTGCTTAGCACTGGGGCTGCAACTAACGATTATTTTGGTGGTCGACTAATCTATTGGTTATTTTATCGATTAGTCATTTAGTCACCATTATTTTGGCAGCATCTGTTTCGACATTGGTTTTACCTCATATTTTCAGAGCAAATTAAAAACCTGTGAAACATGCATTTGAAAACATAATATTTTGAAACACAACTGAATTTTTTCATCTTCTCCTTTCACATCTGTACACATTACTAGCCAATGAATGTATTCAAAGAGCTCGTCTCCTGCCGGCCTCTTGTCTGATGATCTGAAGATAGGGGAGCATGGGTTCACAACAACAACCGCACTTGTTGTTGTCATTCGAGATCTGTTGCATTTTTAATAACTATGAATTTTAATAAATCACTTTTTGGTTGCACACTAATTGATGAATTTGTCTAAAAAATGCAAATCCGTTTCAGTTTGATTTGCTTGTAGTTTTGTATGCTACTACAGAGTAGAGTTTAGATTCTCTGCCCCAGACAGTTTTTTTTAATTATTTTTTTTTAATAACTCAAAATAATGACTGTATTTCCAACTAGAAAATGCGTATCTCTCTCCTCCCTCCATTGTTGTTTGTGTTTGTGTCGCTGCGTGGTGTTACACGTGAGTTGTCCTCATGCTGAAAACGTGACTTGTCGCACACGTGACATTACTCACACTGACAAGAAGAAAGCAAAAATATATATTTCTACTAAGGAAAATGACAACAATAATAGTAGCGCACAGTGACTTGACTAAGTAACTTTAATCTGATTACTGGTTTGGAAATATCAGCTCAGCTCATAATGACAGCTAATGTGTCTGGCCGGGCAGGCCGGGCTAGGACTTAACGTGGTCGGGTCGGGCTTAATTTTTTGTGCCTGATCTAAGCTCTACTAAGACACACGTAAATTTAATATCGTATATTGAAGATAGGAGGTTTCCGCCCGACAGTGACGATATGCTCCAAAACACTACAAAACACTACAAAACTCACTAATACAAATAACTTTTTTCAGTTCAACTCGCGAGCTTAACCCAATGTTAATATTGACAAAGATGATTTATGTGTGCATTAGTCAGGTGAACAACAAGAGAGAAATAGATTGGTTATGAGTCATTTTAATCAAAACATCAGAACTCTGTGGAGCGATGAGGAGACTATATCTTCCCCCAACCCAATCTTAAAAGTGCCTCTTTCGTCGTAATTATGCTTTTACACGAAGGTTTGACTCAGATTCAATCGCAAATAAAGCCTTGGTTGCTTTTTGGCGAGAGTTTCACTTTAAGGGCTTACACCCCAAACACAGCCTTGCATCATGTTGCAACCGGTCAGGCAGTCCTCCGGACAGCTGGCACACAGACGGACAGAAAAAGATTTTGATTTTCATAGGAAGTTTTTGTTGCAGTAATAGGTTTGGACAGCACTACAGTATATTCACTATTTATACATTAGCTGTAGAAAATGCTATAGGCAACCCACAGGAATAAACTCCTTAGTCAGCTGTTGCAGTGCTGGAGCAGGGCAGCACACAAATCTGCAAATCCATCTCGTCAAACAGAGAGGGGAACCAACTATTGTCATAACCTGGCATTTCAACAGTACCAACTGCTACACTGCACACCCCCTATCTTGTTCAACAAATGAATCACTAAAATGCAATTTAACTGTTGTGTCCCTCATTAAAATAACTGCACAGGAGACTAAAGGTTAGAATTCTGACTGGTGAGTGCAAAATGGCTTAAAAAGTGTTGGAAAAGGGACTTTTGTGAAAATATCGAGGTTACTGCAGCACCTAAACAGATGAAACTGAAACATATTTGAAATGAAAGCTTATAGCTTGTAAAGAGGTGACTGCAAAGGTTGAAATGTGGAAGCAGAAGTGACACCTCAGGAGCACAGCACTGGATCATGGTTGGATAATATTTGAAGAGCTTAGTCCCCTCAAACTCTAATCCCCCCTCTGAGGGATAAATATGTCTGCAGGAGAAAACGGCAGAAAAAATAAATTACACTGATGCGTGAGATGTCAAATGCACGTGACTGCTCGGTGTCGTACATATGAAAGATTATCTCTCATTTCTCATGAGCTGAGGATGGAGCTAGTGTGGAATTTGTCGCAACCAATTTACGCAAGGCCTCTAGTAAGATAACAATAACATTTGAGGTCCCTTATTATACTGTTTTTCATCAATTTCACACAGCCGTCAGAGGTCCAAAAACTCTATATTCGATATGTATTGCCCCAAACCCATTCGTGATGATGAATTTCAGCTGTCTAAAAGTCGCTCTACAGAGAGCAGTCTGTTTTTGTGCCTGCACCTTTAAACTCTAATGAGCTCCGTATGTCAACACCTACTTGGAAAGCCTTGCCTGCTACGTCACTCTCAGGGAGAGGACGGCGCTTGCACTCGTGCTAGCATGCGCTAATGTTTACGGTGGATGTATCACTATGGCTCGCAGAGATTTTTTCGTACAACTGTACCAGTTTGACTTAGAATCGGACCCAGAAGGAGAGGGTCCTGAAGAAGTACAGACTCTGTGGCTGCAGCAGGACGTTTCAGAATGGTTAGTGTGTCTGAATGATGTTAGTTTGTTCGTATGTGTTGGTACAGTTACTGCCATGTAGCTAATGGCTAACAGCTAGCGAAAGCTGTGTTTGTCTCCAACAGTCTCCAAACTCCTGGACACTGTTCGCATCGTCTCCGTCTCCAGTCTGCACGTTTACAGACGTTTTACTCTGACAACCGAGCTCCATCGTAATATTATTAACATCAAACTTGCTTCAAACGCCATTTCATAGCGGAGCTAACTAGTTAGTCAATTTCCAACTGACTAATACTAACCAACCGTGGCGACACTTACCTGTGGCTCGGGTGCAGTTGCTGGGTCCGGTATGGTTGGGACTGATCCTTTTACGAGGGTCAGTGTCGTGGCAAAGCCAGCTTTGTACTGACCCTCGTTACTGAAGCAGTCCGATGTGAAGTGGTTAGCACACACATACAAGCTAACAAGAACCGCAGCCGGCACGTTGTTGTTAAAAATGAAACGCAACCACTGTCTCTTCTGTTGTTGTGTAGCTGGGACAGAATATAGGTACTTATGATGATTTTTACAACCAACAACACAGTAATTTGCGTGTCTAACTCTGAGCGACAACATTACGAAACACTGCTATCTTACCGCTGGACACACCGAACTTCACCTCGGGGATGAACGCCCCCCTCTCGGATATCTCCTCTCACCGCGCAGAGGAGGTTGGGAGGATAATGACTCCTGTCGTTCTGTAATGAAAGGAGCTGAATCTGAACAGCCTGTAGGAGCGCCGCGTTAACAGTGGGTGCGCTGCAGAGACTATGCAGGAATCGCTTGTTTTCCTCATTCTGGGAGTTGGCAGGCTCAGAGAGGACCAGCTTATATATGTAGAGACCAGAGAAAACATGTTTTTTTATAATATGGAAGCTTTAAATGTGCATTTTTCTCAACATTATGTCCGTATGTATAGCACAAACTAGCTTTTCCTTGAGCTTTGAAAGTTGAAACACGGTTTGAAATCAGCTTAAAAGGATTTTAGTCACACAACTTTATTTATTTTCAGGTCCGTGTGAGGTGAAGCAGTCATTTACCCCATCACCCGGACAACAAGGTAACTGGCGGCAATGAAAGGTCAGTCAGTTGGTTCCACAACTTAGGTCCACACCGACAGTGAATCACCTACCAATCAGCTGAATCAGAAGATTTACGATCTTCCAGTGAAATATCTTGAAATCTGCCAGGTTGTTACAAAAATGACTTTGGTGAATCTGTGATTGTATTCCTGAGAAAAGCAGAAGAAAGATGTTGTGAACACAATACACTGCATGAAAAGTGAGATTTTACGTCAGTATGCAGCACTGTAGATTGTCGTGGAATTTCAGGTTTGCAACAATTCACGGCAATTTGCAGGCAACACTGAAAACTGACGTAAATTGTCGGAAATTGACGTGGGCCTTGCTTGGCAGTTGTCCCCCCATGACCCCCCTCCCCCTGATTCTAGGGGAGGCTTTAACATGTAAATGACAATGCTGGGAGCTATACAAATGCAAATCAGGGTAGCAGGGGGAGTTTTACCCCAGGTGACATTCTCCTAAAAGGTATTAACTTCATTTTAAGAAAATCTCTGGTATAAATAGATGAGGCTCAGTATAGCCTAATTATAGACTCTTACATTTTAGCTTGAATTGATTTATTTAATTAAAATATGCTAGATTAATTACTGTGTATGTCATTAGCAATGGCCAATGTTATGTAAAAAGATTATTTATTCCTTTTTTTCTCTCTCCTGAGACCAAGTTAAAGATAAAGTTAAAATGTGCATGACATATGAGATAAATAAGATATTGAAATATATAAATAATTTCTGTTTAAAATGTGTGACATTAAAATATAATTTCATGGGTTCTGAATGTTTAAAAGAAGTTAAAGTAATTCTTATTTCGTGTGAGAGTTCATGACCTCTAAGAGTTTTTACGCTTCCGGGTTGACCAGAGCGTCACTGACGAGGAAGACGCAGCAGAGAGTTAATGGCGTAGAGCAGCTAACAGTGGGCTGTGTGTGTCCGTCAGTGTCATGTTTTATTACTAACGGACTGTGAACTGTTGTCGGACGACCTGCCTTGAGTGTGTGAGTTGGACTCTCCATCGCAGTCGAAGTGTTTGTGTTTTATTGGACACAAAGCAAGTTCGGCTAAGCTAGCTAGCAGGAGCTAAGCTAGGCTAGCAGGAGCTAAGCTAGGCTAGCAGGAGCTCGGTTAGCGGCCTGGCCTTGTCGAGAGGAGGCCTGTGTTGACGGTAGGAGCTTTGCCGGGTCGCCGCGGAGAGTGTAGCCGACGGATGTGGCTTCGCTGCCGCAGAGGGACACGGAGGTTTATTGCTGCGAGCATTTTGTTTTCACAGACTAATCTCGCCTCATAACAAGACCGTGACCTCCTATCAGCTCGGAGCTATGTCTGCAAGTCCAGATTTACATGATGCTGATAATGACGCCATTGTGTGTAAGTAACGTTTACTGTTTTCTCCTTCATAGTTTAATTTTACTGTGACTTACGTTTTCTCTATTCATACCACTTTTCATTTAATTGTTTTCCAGCTGCCTGTAAGATAGTAACGTTACGAGACAGCACGCAGGAGCTTCAGGTACAAACAACCAGATCTTCCATCGCAGGCTGAAGCTGTGAGGAGTTCAGCTTGGAGTCGTTTGAGAACAAAGAGGGTAAAACTTGTTAGATTAGATCCGTTTTTGGTCAATGTGACTATTATTCGGGTGCATTAATAGATGTGTTGTGTCCATACGCAGTGCATCGCGCAGTACTTTATTGATTGTTTTTACAGAGAGCTAGCTGAGGATGAGGTGCAGCTTTGGAAGTGCGCCGCCATGGACCTGATGTCTGACCGGGAAGACGGCACAAGACGGCGGGTGTCTGGATGGAGCCGGGAGCTCACCGAGCTTTGTGCCGCGCTGCAGTCGAGATTATAGAGGCGATTCCGAAGTGCAGAGCGACAACAGACGTCTGCAAAATGGACCGAATTCAGACAGAAGGCCGGCAGTTACCTCCAGCTCCGAGGCGGCAGACAG
>CAEMYA010000021.1:1370039-1381719 GCA_903131615.1 Diplodus sargus
TATATATATATATATGGGGTGGGGTTTACGTTTAGAATGACTCAGGTTGACCAATAGTGACAGATCTGCCAACCAATCACGAATGTTTTTTCGTGTTTAAAAGTAGTGGTTTCATCCAATACTGAGTGAGAATTTTCTAGCCAGCCCACACATTCTGTGACCAGGCGGGGTTTCGCTGCTATTCATATGCAAATTAGAGGCGTTTGCACCTCCGGGAGCTCCACTGACGTCATGGTTCGTTTCCGACAATTTGTGGCACAGCGAACGCGGCATTTGCAGGCTGTAAATTGCCGTTAACTGCCGAAAATCAGGGAGATTTTTGGGCGTTTACGGGGACGAAAATCCCACTTTTCATGCAGTGATATTGACGTATACGTATACATGTTTTAAGTTGATAAGGGATGCTAGTTAGGAGATTTTTTTAAATTATTATTATTGACACATCCAGCAGATGCAGAGCATTATCATCATTCTAGGTGAGAAAGGGTTCCATGCACATCTCCCAGCAGCATGCAGGTGAATCAGGTGCTTTTTCAGCTCTTTCTGATGGAAGAACACTGGTTGTTTGCAGCCTTTGCAAAGTGCAGCAATTTATGCATATACATTACTTTTTACATCATAATTCCTTTGGAGCCGTATTTGTGTTCACTTGGCAAATGTAAGCGCCACATCCATTTTCTCATATCTCCTTTTTATAGACATACGCATGCATCTTCTGCTTGCATACTCCTGCAGAATGTATTACAAACATTGTAATTAATACAGAACTGCACCTTCAGTGGGACTTATAACTGGAAAACCTAATAAGGAACAAGTCACCTTTATAGTGGAAGCATTAAAAGTGACACTGCAGCAAGCATTTTTACTGTGTAACAGCATTCACTGCTTCCAGTGGTCTAAGTGCAGCCTGAGGACAGACGTGGTTTTGAGCCTGAGTGCTTGCTGGAGGTTGGGACATGGTAAGATTTTTGGTCTCCTCAATTCAACCTCTCAGCTGTTGAGAGCTGAGCTGTTGCAAAAGAAATGCAGGGACAAGGGTTAGATAAGTCAACTCAACCTCACTGTAAAATCTGTCTTATATCTTGTAAGTTCTTTTGTTTTTAATAATCTCTGAATGTGTAAGGTGTCAAAGTGAGCAGTGGACTGTGCTCACGCTCACAGGAGACTTGTGGTTGTGTGGTCTTGCGCAGCTCAAACGCCTTCTTATTGAAACTCAAATCAATGTGGGAAACAACATCATCTCAAAGTGGATTTGTCTGAAAGCGTATCCAGCTGTCTCAAAGATTTTGGGCCGTCTTGCAGCTCTATTTGTCTTTCTTAGCGTCTTCTAAGTGCTGATGCGTCAGTCAGAGTTGTTGCCAAAGGGCAGCCGAACTTCTGTCTGCGCGCAGCACGTTTAATATTCCCATTGTCCTGGATGTGCTGCCTTCACCTGTCTGCGTGATGGCCGGGGGCTTTGGGAGAAGGAGCTGAGGTTCTCAGCTGGCTCACAGACAGACTCAATCATCATGAAGCTGAAATGAAACCTAAAGCCTGAGAGCGCTTCATACAGCCAGCCTGCCTCCTCTCCAGCATCAGAGCCAGAGCTGTTCAGATGTAGTGTTGCTGTTCGTTAATGGCCTGACAGCTCTCACACATCCTACACACCCGACTGTGTTAACTTTGGTGTTCCAGTCTTAGGGAGGCCTCAAGCCTCTTTAACCCTGAGACACGACCACCTCCTGAGCTTGAGTCAATGGATCCATTGCTTACACTGTTGCTTTCATAAATCCGCTAACTTCCATTGTGTAGTCACTGGCATCCACTGAGATCGACACACTCAACTGAATATTTAATGTTAAACCACCTTAGCATGCTTTCCATCGTCCTTTGACAGCCCTTCAACCATGGGTGCGTCACCTTAAGACCTAATCCCATCCAGTCTCAGATACAGGACAGCTTTTGATTGAGTTTAAAGTTTTGTCCCCTCTGCCAACGTGGTGAAAAATGCCTATGGCCTGATCTAACACTTGGACGCTTCATAAATTTTGAGCATGCAGATTATGTCCACATACCAATTCCGCACATTAAAGGGCGGAATAATTGCACTTCAAATTATTCAGGAATGCGAAAATGAAAATGATGGTCTGACAGACATTCTGAGGTGCATTTAATCCAGATGATCCAGAATAAGTCACATCCCTCTTTATACCATCAAACAACTAATTAAAACCCAACTTATCAGATAATTACCATTTGGACCTACATCAGCATGATGAAAACTACTTATAATGATGGGGTGGGGGGGCGGGGTTGATCAAGGTGTTTTGGCTTCACTTGAAGGGGACTCTATGTTATCTTTGTACACAGTCATTCTAGCAAGGTGGCGACTGACTGACCACAGCTCAGTGTAGCATCGACAGATGCTGACTTTGCAGTGGGCAGCTACTGTCTGAGTTTCTCTCTTCAAAGTTCTCCATGAGCATGTCCATGGTATCAAAAGTGCCTCCTTGTGGCCATTAATAAAATGCTTCCATATCGCTTTCACACAGGATTTGATTAGCTCCAACTTTGAATGGTATCACTAGACAAATTGCCAGCACTGCAGTGAAATGTGAAATCCAGTTTGACTGATTAGAATAGCAGAGCTAGCAAAATAACCATTTACAGGTCTTGGATTATTTCACACATTGCTCACGACAAGAAACAGCAGCGGGCGCAGATATCACACACATTTTCTTCAGGAAATGCAAATATTCTAGTTCACATTGTCATTTTTTTCCACCAGAGCTTTTCAGATTTGCTAATGCTAGCAAGCAGTCGGCACAAACTGCAGCTTCAGTTAGCCGGTGCTCTGAAATGTTTACTTGATGTGGCACCTGTCAGCACAGTTAGAGGGGACAAGATGCGTAACTGACTAAAGCTGTGAAGGGGACAGGGAGGGACAGCTGAGTTAAAGTTTAAGGCTGTCAAGCAATTAAAAAAATGTATACTAATTAATGAGAAGCTTTGTGATTAATTACTCATGATTTACTGCATATGACAAATTCTACAGTAACCATTTAAAAACATTTCAGAGTAAATTTGGCGGACGTGTGAATCAATTAATAAATGGACATTCTTAACTTAAAAAGGAGGTTATATTTCAAGCTTGAAGTACTCCGATGGTACCATTCCTCGACAAATAAAGTGCACAAAGTGGTGCTCCTGTCAACAGTTCCATCTGGGCGTTGTTTGTAGCACAAGTACCACTCCAGCGTGTTCTGATATTTTTATGATCTTTTCTGACAAATAACCTAATTTTGTTCTAAGACTCTAAAAATTAAGCTGTCGCTAAAATGAAATGGACTACAGCAGAATGTGAAACCGTTCATTTCCTCCACCAAGCTCGACTTCTGTTGTTATTTTAAAAGCTGATTTATGGTTGTGCGTAGGCTCTACGCAGAGCCATCACCGTAACCCACATAAGCGATCTACATCGAAGTGAGCATTTATACATGTGCACTGGTGTGTTGGTTTTGCTGGCAGCTGACTTTCCCCTTTAAACACACTGACTCACAGCTGTGTCTCTGGAAAAAGAGAGGGTGGACAGGCAGAGGGCCTGCAGGGAGGGCTCCACGCAAATCCAGCTTGAACGACAGACAATGCTTGCCACGGGGCTGTTCATTGAGAGACAGCCTGGCCTTCAGAAATTCCACATGTCCATTCTCTCTCACCCAGAGGCTCTTTCGGCAGTGAAGAGAGGCTCCGGAGGAGTAGTGTAATCCAAGAAGAGTGGCAGCCGGCTTGTCAGGAGGTGCGCTGGAAAGTGCAATGTTTCCAAGCAGATCAATCACGTTCCTTGCAGCCTGCGTTGTTGCAACGTGCAATTAAATCACTGGGAGAGTGCACGTCAGGCTATGCCGTGGGTACGGTGACGATTCAACAATTAACCACATCCCATTCATTTTTTGAGGGGGAATGTTCGCAGTTAGAGACTGTGGCTGGAGTGGGGCTTGAGTCTTCTTCCTCCATCATGTTTTCAAAGCCCCTGGTCAGGGCGTGATTAATCTGCGATGTTTTTTCAAGAATTCATTAAACGAAATAGCAAAGTTAAAATTCAAGCAGGCACAGACAAGCTAAGTTTGAAAAAACGGCTTAAAAAAACATTTAAAAGTTGTTTACACATGCAGAATGTGTTATGTTGAAGAAAATAAAGTGTGAAATAAATAGTATGAACATAATACGCCTACTAGAACTTATGTTATTATGCGTAACAATGAGGTGATTCTTTTACCTCATATATATAGTTTTATTCCCTCTGTAGCATGTTAAAGTCCTCTCTCTGTTTCTCTCTCTCAGTGTTTGCTGTCTCTTTCCAGAGTGTGTAAAATTAAGATGGAATTTTAAATAATAATGTTAAACCAAAAGCTGCTGTGCAAGTGTCGAGTTGTCAACTTCACAAAGTTCAGAAAGTTGCGCTCTGTTAAGTTTTGCATACTTAACTTTGAGTTAAAGGCACAAAATACAGCAGGAGAACTGGACAGCCAGCATGCTCACCCGCATAACCACAGATACATAATATTAATCCAGGAGAAGGAGATTCATAGCAGCTTGATGCCCAGTGGAAGGGCTTCCCCCATTTGGATGCAGATCCTTTCTTGCATGCTAGTGTAGGGCTGTGATTGGAGGGTCCTTCATTTTGAATAGCGCCACATAATGTATTAGGGCTTCATTAAAGACTTGTCTCTGTGTTCTGTTCTGTGACATCATTAGCAACCTGCTAATATTTACAGGTTGTCACTGGACTACCCACCCAAGAAAATCACAGGTAACACAGCGTTACAGAGGGAAATAAGTAATAAAAATAAAATAACAATTCAAATAAAAATATAATACAATGATTTGAGTAAAGATAACATATAAATATATGCATTAACTGACCTTGTGTGTACATGACGTGTGTAATACATAATAAATGTACTGTATATGTGACGTTTCTAACTTAATCTTTAGAAGGGATCAGGGTTTAGGAGTCCAAAAGCTCATAGCACCAGTTATGATTGGTATCATATTTATTTTCTATTATCAGCTGTTCATTTTTCTTAATTGTGAATGTGCAAATTACAATTAGACTTCAGTTTAGCTTACAGGTCAACACGAAACGATAAAATCCTTCCGGCATCTCATAGAAAGAACAGAGATTGTAATGGGTCCAAGAGGGACTCACAGCGGCCTTGAGGGCTCAAAGGATAAAAAAACAGAAAAGAGACAAATACGAAAATGGCTTCAGTTTCACCACACGTGTAGCGAGGAGGAGGTCAAAGTATTCAAACTCGGTTCACATTACTTAGCTTCATACTTTAGCTTCCACCGCAGTACTTGCTCAGATTTGCCACAGAGAGACAGCCTACATCAGCCTGCTGAGACAACATGAACTGGGTTGCTGTGGGGTGTTAATACTTCCCAATCTCATCATCATCTCCATGGTAACCACTTAAGCTATTGTTTTGCCTCTTCTGTTTGTCTGAGCTTCTGTTGTGCCTCTTTTGATTTCTTCAGGTTTCTTTTGTTGTCTTACTCGGGGGCTATAATTTCTTTACCTTCTGCTGCATCTTTAAAAAAAATGTGCAAAAGGTGTTCTACAGTGTAATTTTCCAAAACCTGTTCCTACAATCTTTACAGTTTTAGGTCTCTTACAGTTTTATGCCTTGGCATACCTTATAACATTGGCAAGAAAAAAAAAAAGTGTGTTCATCATGCTAATTTTTAGAAATATCAGTCCCCATCAGCACTTAAATTATCCAGCAAAACCTCTTACTGACACACATCATATACATCAACAGATGGTCTGATTATTGTGATTTTTATTTTTTTATTATTGTTTTTCTTGACGCTTTAGAGGACACCGACGTCATTTGACCTCAGTTTTCAACAAAAGGGAAGAACATGGCTCACAGACTACTTAAACCACCTGTATGTGTAGCTGTGCCATGGAGGATCATCCCTGATGGCACATTTTGTATTGTACAGTAAAGTAACTTAAAGTTTGTCTTGACAAAACGCATTATGTTCTGAATAAAACTAATTTAATCTATTCTCTAATCTCATTTTAGTGTCAACGTGCATTTTGTCATAATTTGTCATTTTTCCAAACATAAGTGTACTATGAAGAAAGTTTGGCGGTCATCCAATGACCTTTCAGACACACCATATCTTTGTTATACCTCCTTGCATGTTATATTGGCGTTTGCTTTTCCTAACGGAGCAACACAACTTTTGCTTTCAGAGGAGACATGTTCTGCTCATTTTCAGATTAATCATTCATTATGGGTTACTGTTAGAATAGGTTTACATGCTCCAAGCACATCAGTTGTCTGAACACTCTGTTTAGGCACCTGTCTCTTTAAGGCCCTCCCCCCCCGAATACCTGGTCTCCTCTGATTGGTCAGCTCACACGTACACTGAGCCAGCTATTTACTTCTAATACACAATAGAATAAAACACACAAATAAAACCTTACCGTACTTTGTTCAGTCCTTTACCTTGCGATTGAATCTTGTGTGTCAACATGGCGGCCATATTGGGATGTCGCAGCGGCATCTCCTAATGCATCATGTCCATAGGGGCAGGCAATCTCAAGTTTTCCACAGCAAAACATTAAAGATCTTCTTTTTTAGGCAAGTACTGGTCTTATTTCAGTTAGTGGGCATTGCTTCTCTCCTATTGCTGTAAATAACATGCATACTGTGTGGGTCTGTGCGTGCGTGAGTTTGTGCGTGAGTGTGTGTGTGTATTTGTCAGCCAGACAGGTCAGTAAAAATGACATAAAAAAGAAAAATCAAAGACATCCGATCAATTTTCAGTGCACATAAACGCTAAGTGAGTAGAGAGACCTCAGTAATATCAGGGGCAATTTGATAAAATCTTGATAAAAAAAAAGGAATGAAGTGAAAATATTACAAAATGTCGTCAGGCAAAGGCAATGCAAAGAACAGAGCTGGGCACGGAGAGGCAGCCACAGTTACACAGAGGCATAGATGCTGAAGTAAGTTTGATAAGCATTTATTAAATATGTTATCAGATAAATTGCCCTCACTTACCTAGATTTGCAAGTAGGTAAATACAATAGTCTTGCTTTTGTGTTTATGTGGTTTTGGTATTTATTAGTATGGAATGCACTTTATTTCTATTCTAGGATCCAGAATGTTCAGATTCAGTGAAAGTGGTGGAAGGTTCAGAGCCAGGGACAGTGCCTGAAACCTCGAATGGATCATGAAAGCAGATCATGAGGACCCTATTGCCAGCACAGAAGACAGAGGTACAATGTGTTTAAGTTCAGAACTCAGTGACTGCACAAAGCCAACCCATCCACATCCCCAATGTATAGAAAAGCAAGCTCTGGTTAACAAAATGTTATCATTCCGAGAGAAATGGGTTCACGATTCCCCTCGGCTACATTACAGTCCCTCAGTCAAGGGAGTCTTTTGTTTTTATTGTAGCAAAGGGCTTTCAAGTCAGTCCTCTCTTGGACATAAAACTGGTGTTGCTTCCATTAGTGCAGGCTTTCAGAATGAAACGGAAGAAATCCATTGAAAAATTCACAGCGCACCACAACTCCCAAACCCACCACCACTATGTGACTGTGAGTGCACATCAGCAGAATCCAGTCAGCGCACAGTCATCCAGTTCATGGGCTTAACAGCAGGAGGTGGCAAGACAAAATTAGTAATTCTGCACAACATGGGGAAAAACAGGGAGAAGGCTCGGGAGGCCGCGCAGATGGAACTGGTAATCTATATCAGCTCTTGAAACTCAGTGCAGAGAAGGATGATCTCATTTTACTCAAGTGGTCCTAACAGAGCGCACCATCAGAATGAGATTCTGAACACCGTGGCCAATACAACAATTCGTGGCATCGCAAGTGAAATAAGGTCTCCAGTTAGGCATCCTCTTTGGCCAGTCAGTAAAGTTTCACAGCATGTTTGAAACAATTGCTGCATCTGGAAATACACTTCTGACCGCCCTGAATCCATTGATTCCATTGGGTTAACACATTCAAGATGGATTTCTGGCAGAGCAGTGGATTGCTACACGGCAGGGCAAAGTGTTGGACACTGTGGACGTTCAGTTTGGAGACTGCTTTGACCAAGAACATTATGCAAAAGTTAGAGAGCGCGTTCCTGACTGGGAAGTTGGATGATTCCCTCGATCTGTACCCTGAGCTGAACAGAAGTTCTCTTTCTGTGCAGTCGCCCCCCTTTTTAACAAATACCCTGTATCAGCAGTGGGGAGGCAGCAGATATCCTCTGGGGGCTGCCAGTAGAGGTGTGTGGGTTGTCTGACCAAGTTGAGATTCTCCTCACACTTTATGTCGGTGGTGCCAGTGTCTTCATGTGGAGCATGAGGAGCTTTAGTGCACTGTGCAGACTAAAGACTTGGCTATTGGGTAGTATGGCCCAAGACAGACAATTTAATGATCTTTAATGTTCATAAGGAGAGGCTGAACATGGAAATGATGTGCCTAGAATTTGCGTGGTGCAGTGACACCCAGAGATGTGGGTTTTTTGTTTAGTTGATCAGTGGTGCTTGCTTGTTGACTACAGAACATTGCGCGTTATGTTTTAGTGAGCCACACAATTTAATTAATGAATTTATTTCAATTCATTATATTTTACTCACACAGTTACAATTAACAATTCAAGTTTATGAAGCGCTGTCCATATTTCACTTGCCTTGCAACAAAAAAGTCCATAAGTTGTTTTTCAGAGGCACTTTAGTTGTTGAATATTTTGCTTGATTTGGTTGGTGGTTTATTAATTTCCTCTGCTTTTATAACTCATCTTGATCTTTATGTCCCTAAGCTACTGAAACTGACTCAGAGATAAGACAAGTGACACATATTTAATGTCTACATAAATGTATCGAAAAAATATGATTATAAAGCAAACTCATATTGAAACTATATTCCTAGATAGATAGATAGATAGATAGATAGATAGAAAACTAAATTCATAGGAATCATGTAATTAAGGGTGAGACTAATTTCACAAGAATATATATATATATATATATATATTAGGGCTGTCAAAGTTAACTCGTTAATAACTCGTTAACACAACATCCTCTTAACGCTGTTAATTTTTTTAACGCGCGATTAGCGCTCGGTATTTAAAAAAAATAAATAAATGCGCATTGTATGATTTATGGCCATCGATAGCACCTGTAGTCTTGATCCAAACGGTGGCAGAAGAATAAGAAAGGGAATCAGAAGAAGAAGCAGGGTTGGCGTTCGGGAAAAACACGGTGGACTGAAAAGCGAAAGGAAATGGAGAAAGGACTTATGAATGGCAAATTCACCTTCAAAACACTACCAGATGGTTTGGTTGACAAAAGCAGACATCACCACGTTTTGATCCCATTTAGGGTAGGGGGATATTTTTTAAGTGTTGACATAAACATTTTCATAAAGCAAGCATATTTGCCCATTCTTATGTTGTTAAAAGTATTAAGAACATGAAAAAATACATTAAGGTACATTTAGAACAGAAAAAAATGTGCCAAAAAAATTGCGATTGATTTGCAATTAATCACAAGTTAACTGTGGACAATATGCGATTATTTGCGATTAAAAAATTAATTGTTTGACAGCCCTAATATATATATATATAAAAACACAAATATATATGTATAAAACACACTGAAAAAATGGGACCGAAAAAGTATAACTGGTCTCCTTTAAAAGATCTTTGAAGTATTTGTTTAACAATTAAGCCACAGTACATGAGAAGGTGTCCTCCAATGTTATTGTTGACACAACAGGGAAGCCTACTGGGACAAGCTGCTTTTGTTGTTAGTTGGGAGACATAAACATGGTGTCACTTTCATAATGAAAAAGCCTTATTGTAGCAGTGAGGGCTAATCTTCGCCAGCCTCGCTGCACGACCGCCAGGGAACAATTACCATGTTAATATTTACCGCCCTTGAAAAAAATATATCATAACCAAGCAAGGGTGTAATTTGAAGCGAGAGTATCCCCCTCACTTTTCCAATTTTGCCTCCCCTCCAAACACACACACACACACACACACACACACACACACACACATTCAAAACTATAGATGCAATCATTTGGGACACATGGAGCGTTATTCACAGTATTTGTGCCCCCGCCTACGCTGTCCTGTATAGGATCAGGTATCTTAAATGGAAGCTCTATAGGCTTAGTGCATTTACAATAGGTCCATGTGGCATCCGTTAATTTGATATTCAATTGAAAAATATGAAAATGTATGTGTTATTTGTTTTGTTTTTGTATCACAATCATAAACGATGAAATGATGAAATAACAAATTATTTTTTTTATTTTCTGATTTTGGATTCTCAACTGAAGTACAGATTATCAGATGATACCCAGACTTAAATTGACACATCGCCTATTCTAGTTTATGTTATGCTTTTGTTTAAATGTACATAAATGTAGAATGTTTAAAGTGAAAGTATCATGAAGGAGAGTCCATGACAGTCAGGACTCCTTGGTCTGAATTCACTGAGATAATCGCAAAACAAATAACTAATGAATCATTTCTAAACCACTTCTCAGGAGGAAAACAAGGACAAGCAGCTTCTGTTGTTAACAGAAGGGTGTAAGTCAGGAGACAGACAGGAGAGAGAATGATACCACAGTGTAACATGGTGCTGGAAGATTCAAGTCTGGGGCTGTTTTCAGACTCCTGCACAGGACTGACTCCACCCTGACCGAGGAGGAGCACCACTCAGTTTGTCAGAGACATGCTCCACCCTCTGGTTTGATCTTCCATCTTCATACTGCGGCAGGATAATGAGCCCAAACACCTCAAAGCTTTGACACAACGACTGGAAGACGTCAACCTCATTCAACATTTATGGGGCAAATACTGCATGTGCAACAGTCTAAACATATTTGGCTAAATCCATCTAATTGAGATCAAGATTAAGATTGGTTTTATTTAATTTATTCACAATGAGGAACTTCACTGCTTACAACAGCTCCAGAGGAAGAAAAAAAAGCAGAAACATTTAAAGTCAAATAAAAAATGAATATAAAAAATAATCATAATAATGAATTAAAAATGTATCTCATTTGACTTTTTAACTGTCCTTTGGGACAGCATTGTCAAAATATTCATGTATTTCGTGATAAGAAAAAATCACTCCATGTTGAGATCCATGTTCTCTGAAAAAGTGAGCAACTCAGATGATTCTTCTTTCTGTTGTTCTCTTCCTATGCTGGTGTTGTCTATGCTGGTGTTGTTTAGCTAATATGTGAATGGATAGCACTGCTTTGAGTAAAGTGTTGCTATGGCAACTGCACACCTTCTGTCATAGAATACAACAGTGGATGGAATAAGGTGTGTAAATGTTAGATGATGGTTTGTTTTTTCATGCAACTTGTATTGAACTTTGCTTGTTTCGTCTTCATCAGCACTGAACAAGCAATACGTTTATTCTAGGGACGTGAAAGTTAACTCTCAGCACCGGCTCGACTTCTCACTGTCAGGAACATTTTGTTTAGTTGCATTACTACACAGCTCCAGCTCTGACTGGACTTGTGATGATCATCATTAGGCTGTGGTTGCTCTGAGAAACTGGAGCTGCTTGAGTGTGATTAAGTGTCGAAGACATTTGTAACTTAAAAAAAAAAAAACATAAAAACATTGAGAGTAAACTAAAAGAGTAAATT
>CAEMYA010000021.1:1382103-1392968 GCA_903131615.1 Diplodus sargus
TACCATTATATTTCACCTTAAAAACTATTTATCTTGCCTTGTTTGGTGTCATTATTTTCAGCACAACCTCACATGTGTGACTGTACAGTTATTTTTTCATTTTGACACACATCTCTCAACTCTCTCGCCGTCACTGTCGGTCCCTCCACAACTTCCTCCTGTCCCCCAGCAACCAAATCACGTGTCTTGCCATGTAATTTTGTGATTGGCTGGTGTGGTGCCTTTTTCCACCAATAGGAACGTGTTTTTTCGCTCGCAAACTTTTCCTGCATGCGGACACTTTCATGAGAGAAGTTCGTTTTGACCGTCTCTTCCTGCACCAAACGCGCAGCAAACGTGACAGTAATGCTAGCGAAAAAGCGTGCCGTATATTATTTATCATAAGTCCGGTTTTACTTGGCCTATCAACACAATTTAAAAACTGGTACACAGCTTGAAGGCTGCTCCAACACATAAGTCGGACCGAGACTCACTGAGGCTCCATCTTGCTTCTATGTCATCTTAAATAGGTCATGTGATTTTGACGTGCCGGCGCGTCAATCGACCTCAGAGGGTTACACAAATATAACTTTAACCTCACAACCTCAGAGCAGACAAAGTCGTGCGCCCCCCCGTGGGAGGCGCGCCACCCAGGTTGGGAACCACTGCACTAGAGATGCACTGATCAGCTGGACAGGGACCGAAATCGGCCATGACCAGTGACCAATCACTGTCGGGTAAATCTGATTCTGTGTCGGTCAAATCTACACACCACTAGCCTGAACTTGACGACAGAAACTAAATGTGTTTCTGTTATATTCCTAATTTATGTTCACTTCATTTCAGCTCATTGCGAGAGTCTTTACTGTGTTTTGTGGTCATGCTTTCTGATGCCTTTCTCCGCTCCTCATCTGTACAGAGCAGAAGCAAGGATGTAACTCAAGTTGACAACAAGGTGTGTTGTTTGCATATATATATGTCTGTTGCAACTATTTTCTTTTGGGAAAGTAAAGTAGCAAAGGGTTATGAATACAAAACAACACGACACTGTTTCATTCTGTTATTACCTTCCACAATAAGTGCACCAGATATTCCAGTATACACTCCATTAATGTTTGCCAGGGAGAACTAGGGCTTGTGTATATATACAATATATATTATATTGAGAATGAGAATATATCATCATTTTGAAGGCTGCATTACAGTAAAGTGGTGTCTTTTTCTGAACATACCAGGCTGCTCTACTTGTTCTAACACCTGCCTTTACCTACTTGGTCTTTATGTCCACATCAAAAATTGTACCAAAAGCCATCACTTTTGTTTCCCAGTCCTGGCATTAATGTAAGTGCAAGATTTCAAAATATTCAGGAATAAAGTGCATATTGTGATATGGCGTAAAAACATTATGATATTCAGGGTAAGGCGTGATACCAGGGGGCACTTGACTTCACCTAAACCATTTTTCTGAAAGTCCCACACAATAAAATAGCTTACAACATGTAATAAAATATATTATATGTAATATGGGATATACTGCAATTTGTTTTCAGTTCGATTTTATTTGTTCATGGTGGCAAGGAGTGAATGAATGAATAAATGAGAGCGCATCAGGATGATCCGCAATGTTTGAAAGAAGTTGATGTGATATTCTTCTACATGTTCTGGAGTGTTGAATCAAGGTGCACGTCATAACAGGAGTGTCGCTTTTGTTTTTTTATAAAGAAACGCAACGATGCTGGCAACAGGTAATGTGCAACACTAAGCTGGCATCTACAACACTTGGGCCTAGGCTACTTTCCAAGTCTCTCAGATTGGCAAAGCCACAGGGAAAGGGCAACAACAATCCACCAGAAAGAAGTGCATGTAGGCATGGTTAAAATACACTACAGTGGAAGCTCATTTGGACATATCTCTGGTGGGTTGACATCCGCCGCATCAGATGCCCGGTTTAAACTGTGTATGACACTTTGCCAATCCCGGAAAACCTTCACACATGTTTTGCTGGGGCGAGTTTACTTGTTAGAAAATGTAGACTTAACCATGGTCAAGTGAAAGCCTAAGCCCTCAGAATCTTCAAAAGATAAAAAAGATATATAACTGGAAATCTAAATGGTAAGCCAGTACACCAATATTTCATTATAGCTAAATAAAGTCTTATATACTCACAGTACCTCACCTCGATGGTGTAATTCAGGTATGCACCGCTTGGGATACATTATAAATGACACTGATTTGCGAAGCTTTCAGGACTCATACGAAACATGTAAATTATAATCCCACTCCTTTTTTCTCTATCCACAATTACATTCGGCTATTCTGGCTGTGAATAGCTTGAGTGACAGATACCTTATTTTACATCCAATAACGGACTTAATTAGGAAACTTTTTGTATTAGCTAAAGGGCATGTCTCTTTAATTGGTGATACTTTGTCAGAACAGCGACCAACTCCGTTATGTGTGATAGCAAGTTGGAATAAGAACTGCTCTGAATCATCAATAGGCTGGGCTATAGGCTGGAATGCTAAAATTTAAATCATAAATTAACAAACCTGAATTTCATACATCAAGCTCATTTGACACCGAAGTAGCATTTTATGATGAATTTAACTTCTCCAAACTGCACGCTGTGTGATTTTAATTCAATTAGGAACTCTTTCACAAATCATGTGGGACTGTCCATCAGCCGAAAGTTTATGGAACAAAACCTCCATGTGAAAGTTTGGGCTTACATATCGAATGCTCTCCAGCGTGTATGCTGCTTAACAATGATTCAGGGAACTTTAACCAAAGGCTGTTATGGCTATCAGCTTGTACTGTTGCTTATAAGCGGTTAGGTGGCAGCCACCACACACTCTTTCTATTCAGCAGTGGGATTAATCTTTAATAGAGATTTTATCTGTGGAGCTCTCTGCTGCTGTGATGAATGGGACAGGCCATGTCATGCTTGTGGCTAGGAAGGAGGCACTCAGCTCAGCTAGAAATATGATATTAATTTTTATTCACGTGTTGTTTTCATTTTACTCTCCAATGCACTGAGACAATTCCTGTATAGTGGAATTTAAAGAAAGACCCACAGGGAGGGGGTAGGTCAGGCATACAGAGCAATCAAAGCTGCAGGTGTATACTTAACATTACGTTTCTCTGTATAACAGTTAAAATGGTAATGCATGAATTTATGAAGCGAAGGAAAAAATATCTACTTTATTTGTTATTATGTTCTCTTTCAAGTATTTTCCTCTCTTTCATTGCCCAGATATGTCCGTATGTTATGATTGTGGCAGTTGTTATTTGTGGACGCATACCTGCAGATGTTGTAGAATATAAATACAAAATTGATTGAATTACAGCAGGCTGTATCTTAAATTATAGGAATGATAAGCAATGTGACATTAATGATAGAACAATCAGGCAATATAGTATCAAGAAGTTGACAGTAAGCATTGGCAGGACATATTCATGATGTTAAGTTTTGTGAACAAGTCAAAATGATTAATTGCCAGTCTAAATGAAATCAAGAGAAGCTACGCATTCTTTGTGTAGAGGCTGAGGATGACAAGATTATCCGTCAACATCACTCCGGCACTGCGGGGTATGTCCTCCTTTCCCCCTTCTCAGGATCAATAAAGTACTTACAGTATAATAATGTATTTAGTCCTGACTAGAGCCTGGAGCTGACCGTTACTTTAGCTCGCCGGTTAACGAGCAGTCTGCTAATATTAGCGAACCATATATATACTTGACTATATACGATGTGATTTGACATGAAGAACCGTAGCATCAATATCATTTGACTTTACATTGTAATTTACATTTGTAATTCACACACTGATGGAGGTGGCTGCCATGCAAAGTGCCGACAAGCACATCAGGAGCAGTTTGGGGTTCAGCTTCTTGCTCAAGGACACTTCAACATGCAGACCAGGGGAATTAAACCAGTGACCTGGCACTACCCCTGAGCCACAGCCGCCCCTGTTGTTACCGTTTAACACACAAAGGAGTCATTGGTTACTTTGTTGATGTTCATGATGGTGATGTTGTGAGGTCTGCTGCACAACCTAATCCATTCTTTACAGTGGGCAAAATGTGTCTTCAGTTTTCAGAGCAAAATAAACTAAACACCTTTCCACACAGTCAGGGTGTTAAGCGTTGCCTTTACAGGTCCCTCAGCAACAGCTTTTAGCCATCTTATTGACTTGTTTGTCTTTTCTATGTAGACAAACTTTCTTAACTTCCCTGTTTCTTATTACATTTACAGTGTATGTGCTATGTGTAGAGGTACCAAACTTGCTCAACTGTTATTGTAGCACAGGGCAAAAATGGGCGGGTCTGAAAAAGGGTCAGTTGTTTCCCAGGAATATTCTGGCTAGCCACTGTCTAAAATGAGCAACTGTAGCGGCAGGGATAAAACCTGTCAAAACCTCAGTTTGTAATTATTGCAACACGTTAACAAGCTAGCTTCTTATTTACTCCAATTAGTCTAATCTTTCAGTGCATCATCCTCTGAACATCACAGAATGGCACCTGTAACACACGAGCTGCGAGCAGTACACTGTCCCTCTGAACTTATTGAAAATTTGTATCACAAGCGATCATCTACATCTCATTTATCATCTCACTCATGGGTGTAGCCAACACGGCCTGTGGTGAAAATCTTGATGTGGAGACAATGATGTGGCTGTCTAGCTAAGCCTCGTTATTGTTAAATATACCCGCAGATTAAATTTACTTTGTCAAATGTACACAGTGTTATTGGATCTTGCAAGCACAATGTTTGCTTCCAGACTGAATGGTTCGAGCTGAGCAGACTGCTGTGCATCTCCTTGCCAAGTCATATCTAAAGTTCGGCCTTTGCACTGGAGTAAAATCTCCATTGCATAAGGACCTAAATGGGATGGCAATGATAGTTCCTGCCATTATTCAAACCCTCAGGCATTTCAGTGAAACAGCCTTTGCAACTACATGTTGGATGGTTCTGACCTCCCTATCTTACATAAGACCCTGATGATGGACACCTCTTTGGGTATATTCCCTCAAAATTATCCTTTCTTGAGAGATGTCCAGAAATGACTCCTGAAGACACTTTACTTAGTCTGGTACAGCCAGGAGCATGTGGTGGCTAACATTAGCCTCATCAGCCAGATAGGCTCCCCTGTGAGGGGAGTTTGCTGACTCCTGAGTGTACAGTGGAAGTTTTGTAGACTTGCTTTAAAGGGTGGCTGATGAACACTGGAATGCTCATACAAGAGGTCTCGTCTTTTTTTGCTAAGCATTTAATGTCCTTGAATTCTTTTCATTAAATTCAGCGGACAATCGTGGAGAGCTTCAGTATTTACTCTGGAGCAGACAGCAGTGGTGACAAAAACAGAGGAACTGTTGTGGTGTCTTGGTTTATACCACGCTCTATAAAGGCAAGTGTTCTGTCTTTACAGTTCTGTTCAAGTTCCAGTCAAGTGTTAAACATGCACCCTCTGTATTCTATGAAACTCACACATTAGAAAGTACAGAATCTCAAGGTAACTTCCATAAAATAGAGAAGTGGGGAAAATTGGACTGTTTACTTCACTGAGTCAACAGAATAACTGGCAAAGGCCTGAAATAAATTCAGGGGGAGCATAAAGTGTTTTCCATTTCATTTTCAAGGAACCGAAATGACAGAATGCCTGGAGTTGATGCACCGGGAGTAATAGAGGAGAAGTGGAGGGGTATGTCAACAAAAACTCGTTTCAAAAGATGACAAATCTTCACTTCTGCCAGGCTGACACACCAGAGACTGTTTTCATCATCGGGCCATTATTTACTCACTCTATCAAATTCCTATCATGGAACTATTTTCATTGTCTTCAGTAATTATTTAGCAGATACATAGTAGACTGAAACATTCCATACACAAGGCTCTCAACTGCCAACATGTGTGAGTGTGTGTGTATTACCCTCAATTCTCATTTGGCCTTTTGCTCTACAGTCTGGAACTCAAGACCTCAATCGTGCTTTTATGATATGACCAAAGCAACGTGTTAGTGTGGAACTCATACTGCAGGAGTCCTACGCATTGAAGAAAGACTGTCCATAAGTCTCATCATCGCTCATGGGTAAAGTTTATTAAAGTCCTCCTGTTCCTTGCACCTTAGCTGGAACATGGCTTTGCTTATTCCATTATTTTAACAGGACAATGGCTCAGTGTCTCAACCTGAAATCAGTGGTGTCATCCTAGGTCCTGCGTTTACCATGGTAAGTACTTCTCTTTTGTCTGTTAGAATTACCCCAGTCTGTTCTTTACAGTGTTGTTGCCTGTGTTTTGGGATTTTGGATCCATGGACTTCAGCTTCATGTTATCAGAGCTCTCCTTTTTTCCTCACCTGTTTGCCAAACTTTAACACACAAGCATGTCATCAGCTAAAGATCTTCGAGCGTTTAGCCCTGTTGTAATTTAAATGCCAGTCCAGCCAAGCCATTGCGTAAATTGAAAAAGCCCATTATTTTTTACAGTCCGGACCAACTCTGCTGTGAAGAATGCAGGAAGTTCTCGTAACGTTGGATGAACAGGGACTTTACATTTCTCTCCTGTGGCAGCAAACACAACAAGCATCGTTTCAATAACTACCCATTATCCCCAAAACAGGTTATGCCTGACTACAGCAATAACAACATGCATTTTTCTATAACTGTGGCAGTGTGCTGGTTCCTCTCCCAACAACAAATCCTCTTGATTCACACAGAGAGGTTAGTAGGACCACCTGTGGAGGCTCGGCCGGTAACAAAAGTGCATGGTTAAACACCATAAGCTTAAATATTATAGCCAAACGCACTATGACCATAATACCTGTCACGCATTATCTACATTACCGCGAACAAAAAGTCTTGCTCCCTCTATTCTGGCGCCAGTCACCTGACATCCGGTGACTGTTGATGCAGGACTAGGTCGGAGAGCCTTAGGATGTGACCAGTTTTGATTACTGAAGGCACAGAGTGGACATGTAGGAGCCATGAAGACAGCTATAAATGTTCCTGCTTCAATGAATGAGGCATTGTTGTGCACTGCTAGAAAAGCACAGTCAACCTTGTATCAGGACTCCCAGGCAAACGATGAATCTACACCACACATGGCAACAATGGCATCAATGCAATGCTGGCAGAAAAAGAGACACCTGAGTGTGTTAAATGTCCCCAAATAGCTTCTGACAGCATGAAGCCAAATACTGTAAGTTAAAATGCTTTTTGCTCAGTAATGAGTTTTCAGGTTTTTTATTTGTCCCCACCGAGTTGTCGTTTTTTTTTAGAGAGACAAATAGAAAATCTGCTGAAGATCCATGCTGCATTTCAAAGAACTAGAACATCATCATTGATGGTTTTGGCATCCAGACTCCCTGAAAGTCTGCAGAAAGTCAAAGGCTGGAAGTCACCTCACAATGCATGCTGGGAGAGTCTGAAGGCCTCTCTGTAGCCCAAGCATAAACTACAAATTCTTTTTTCCACGTAGATGTCGTTGTTTCTGGGTTTTACTGGTGCGCTCTGAATTATCATCTTGTTGCACCCACTTCTGCAATCATTTAATCACACCTGATTGGAGGAATGGTGCCGCCGACTGTTTATCCTATGCTCCTAAAATTGACGTATCAAAACAGAAAATGTGCATAAATTAGCATTTCCATTCGGCCAATTTTCTGGAAATTCATTAACATTTGGAATGCATTTGGATGGTGGACGATTTAAGACTGTGTAGGTCAGTCCTAAACAGCGTGTGATTCATGTGACAACCTTCTTCAGCACTCTGATATGACTTACTATAGGAAAGGAGGTTGTTCAGTTTTCTGTTAACGCTAGTTTATACTGGCTATTACAAAAACAATTTGAAAAGGCTATTAGCTCAGTAGTTATCACATCTTGATTGTAGCCTTAGCTGTCTATTGGTTAGCGTTTAACCAGGAGTTAACATACTGCATGTCACTGCTTGGCTAACATGTCACGAGTTTTAAGATTTGTCAGTTATTGTACTGAGCACCTGACCCTAACCCTAATTGACATGCTAGCCATTCCAATTCTGATGTGAAATGAGCCATCTTAGAAATATTTATTGAAGATAACGCAACACTATACATTTTTTATTTTTCAAAATATTCTCAGGAGGTCCTGGACCTGGAAGTCCAAAGTACTGTCCCGATGCCCTCTCTTTTTAATATCTAAGATCCGAAGCCTTTACCACACTAAAGTCCAGAAAGGATAAACATTTGTGTTCACATTTGGGCAAAATAATGCCACAGATTTTGGTGCATGAAATGGAGCCTTTTGAATGAAACAGCCTTGTTGTTTCATTCTGATTTATTCCATTTATTTAGCAGATTTCTAGGGAGGTGGCCCACAAAACGGGGCACAGCACATTATGGGAACAAGCTTTTCTTTCAACAAGTTCACCCACAGATGACTGCAGCACACATGGACAAATCTTGGCTATTTGTTGCAGGCATGCCAAAGCAGAAAAATGTTGGTGGATGTTGCTGCAGTGCCCTGGAATTAAGTCTTCACAACTATGCCCTCTGAGATAAATATAAACTATCTATAGTAGTTGCACATATCCAGGTGCTGAGCGGGTGGAAGATGAAAAAACATCAAAAACATCAAAAAAAGGACCACTCTGTTGCTCCCTCAGGCGGGTTTATTAGCACATCCAAGTGACCTCTGGGGTAATGTGCCACTGAGATGAATGCAAAATTAATTGTAATTGTATCAACTTCAACAACAAAGTGGAACGGAAATACACATCATGGAAACACATTTCAAATACACAGATGCATGGAGCTAAGGGCGATTACACTCCACAGATGCACTTCTTATTGGTCAGGAAATTAAACGCAGGAAGAAAGTCGTGTTTTCTGGATTAGTGAATTTGTCTGTTCATTGCAAATGAAACACGTTGCAATGGCACTGTTGACATTTACTCATAACCTTTCAAATGTACCAGGCAGAATTATAATAAGAGATGGCCAATTGATCTTTGAAGAACTCTTGAATATACTTTCCTGCTCGGTGGAGTGTGATATGTTAACAGCCTTTTCTCTGCAGCGGTAAGGTTCTGCACCACACAGAGTGCACTGGAGTCTGTGGATTCACCCACGAAACAATGTGCGGTGAGAGCACATTATTAACATCCAGACTGCAGAGCATGGATCCATGACCCAAACAGGTCCAGATGGGATGGACTGGGTTTGGCCACATCCATATGTGACTGTGAAGTTGGTTGGTCAAAGTATAGTGTAAAATTATATACACTGTATTCGCAGGTTATTTGTCATTTCCAGCCACCTGCAGGAACAGAAGCAACAACTGGGTTTAGGACCTGAGCCAACAAATTATTCATATATATAAATTTAAAAAGTGGCATGTCCCGGCTTTGAGCACAGAGCTTCTGCTCTGACATTTTCAGTGGGCAAACACATTCACAGTGGGACAATCATTAAGACAAAGGCTTTGAATAAACCATCAGCCCACCTGCTGCAGCCACAATGTGTTATTATCACCCACTGCAAAAGTGTCTCGTGCCGGGCTTTGTATGAGGTTCATGGTGATAAATATGGAGATCTATTGTATTTACTGGTGGAAATTCCAGGATCTTGTCAGGGCAATAAATAAGTCATGCATGTGAGACGTCAGTGTCTTCTGGGTCATTTAGCGGCTAAAAAAATTTTTAATAAAAGGATTTTCTAATTCTCATTCTAGTAGGCCTACAACTATTTATAAAAATCCTGGCTATAGCCCTGCCAGCAAGAAATGATTCCCCATGTAAAAGATGCCACTGGTCTTTGTTAATATATTTCCCCTTCAGTTTATAGCTAGCTTTATCAACTTGGGATGAAGGATGCAAAAGATTATTTTGCATGTGTACACTGACAGGTGTAGGTGCACTCCTCTATCTTTCAAATAGCACTACACCCCTTAACCACCACCCTGAACCTAATGTGGTACACGTCACTAATGCTGAGAGGTAGATTCAGATTTGAAAAAGAGGCTGGTGCTAGCTTACGACCGCAGTCTGTTGACATGTATGAATAGAGTGCTGCACAGTGTGTACAGTGCCCGTTATTTTCAGCCTCTGTCTTTGTTGAAACTGCATTTCCCGTGTTGGATGGAATTAAAAACATACAGAGCATTTGATTTCACTGTCAAGCTTGGCCAGTGGATGGCACTAGATACGTGGCAGAATGAGATTTAAAAATTCCCCACATGTGTGAAAGTGTCCCCTCTATATGTCTAAGCAGAGGGTCAGGTGAATGAGTGGGTAGAGAGAGGCACAGACTGACTGAACACTAAAGCCACAAACCCTATGATGACTCCCATCATGCCGCATTGTGAGATTATCAGTAATTGATTGTATTAATAATGACCATAGTGTGCTACCATGCTGAGATGGCTGCGGTTCTTTACAAAGGTAATTAAAAATATCACATCTGATGTCATCGTATCAGTATTTTTCAAGTGAAGATTTGACTGTATAACAAAACATTGTAAACTATAGTCACAACTTGAATTGACTTTAGTTCGAATTAAAGCTTACGACATGGTTGAATCAGTAAAGCTTCATCATGATATGAAACTAATTAAAGTAGAAAGGGGGCACTAGTTAAGGCAGCAGGGGGCACAGTGAGCACAGTATATAGATAATTTGGTACACTGTGAAGAAAGCGTAGAGTACTTTCTGAAAGAAAAAAAAAGAAAAAAACGAAGGACATGACAAGGACAACATGATGAAGCTCATTACAGACTGTTGGATGTGTTGGGTGATTATCAAACCAACTTCAGCCCGGTGTCTGAGCTGCCGCACTGTCTGCACTTTTCTTCTTCTGCTTGTAACTTTCCCCCTCATCTCCCACTGATGACTGTGACTGATTGAACCA
>CAEMYA010000021.1:1395177-1410117 GCA_903131615.1 Diplodus sargus
AGTGGCTTGGCAGTCCTCTTTCCTGTAACTCCACCAGCGTCCGCTCCACCTCATCTTAAGAAAGAAGGTCCTAAACGTGTAAAATGGTTTGCAGAAAAGTGAACTGCAAATATTTGTATCGCATTCTATGCAATCCACTAATGAGTTATTGTCAGCTGCTAACAATCAGTAAGTAGTATCATTAACAATGGCCTCATCAAATATACTATATGGCCGCTGCTGTGTGATATACCATCTCTGAAGCATTGGGGCATACACATCTGTAAACAGCCTTAGCCATGCTGGATTATGAGATGCTAGATGCCCTGTGGCGTTCATTAAGTTATCTTTACATTCAGTGCTACCCACCAAAACTCATCGCGTGTATCGTTGTGCTCCGACAAATATGCCAAAATTTTCTCATCAGGCATGATTGTTGGCATCCATGTTTGCTTGTTGATCAGAGGCACAGCATGAAACCCCGAGGAGGAATGTGCATCGCGTCAGCTGTGACACATGTGAATGTGTCCTTGTAAGTTTTTGTTACTTTACAGCCTGATTTCACTATTTTTGGTTTGCTCGCATCGTGCTGGAGCTGAGCTGTATCAGCGTTTTTTTTGTTTTTTTTCAAGCTCCATTTACAGTGACTCGTGTCTCTGTCAGTGGAGAGGCTGCAGGGAGTGTTCCCACGGCTGTGAACCTGGAAGAAATGCATGGCAGGAAAATTGTTGCATTGCTATGACAACCCCAACCATGCTGGTTCCCGGGATGTTTTGTCCCAGCCCTCTGTGTCTCTCACAGACATACACATTTTACTGTCTATATAAGATGCAATAGTCTTTTAATTAACTCTAATACAAAACCCACCCATAGCAAGAGCAAGTCATGTGACGTGTCAAAAAAGAGTCCACAGGCATCAGTGTTAAATGATAAATTAATTAAACTTTTTATTCACTATTAACAAATAATGAAATGCTTCGTAAACATTTATGAAGCATCTGTAAAGGGTAACAAACATCAGTTACAACGTTATAAAAAACATCCAAATTGTGTTTATAGATGGACTTCATAGTATTAATTAAGGTTTACAAAGTGTTATAATTATTAGTTACAATTTTACTAGAAATAGTTGCTTGATAAATGGTCTGCAAGGCATTTAATTATTAATAGTGGGAAAAGTACGTAACTATACGTTTAGTATTTATTAATGACGGTTAATTTAAAGTGTTCCCATCCATGTGATACCAAATTTCAAATCTGATTCGTTTTAACTTAAATATGTAGGTAACCTACGCCACATACATAACATAACAGTAACCTACATTTTAGTCAGGAATCAGCTCGTCAGAGGTTTAACCATTTATTGCAACAAATTGAGGAAGGAGCTATATTTAAATGGACCACCTCGTGGTAAGAATAGACATGGTGTGATGTGAGACTGATTGGCAACAATGATACAACCGGCAGGCTGCCAGCTGATTACAGCTGGGTCATGTGACTTCTGTGTCCTGTGTTTTAACCCAAGCCACGATCTTTTCCTAAACCTTACCGAGTGGTTTTGTTTTTCTGAACCTAACCAAACAAAACAAGGTGAGGACCGAAATGCCGACGACACACAGGAGGCAGGTTAGGGGGAAATAAAAGGTGAGCTTTAATCAAACAAAGCTGAATGTTTCAACACCTGAGAAATCTTGGCAATCCAAGACGAGCCACGAGGACAAAAATGAAAGTAGCAACTAAAGAGCTGAAACAAAGTGCAAACCAAATCAAAGTGCAAATCGATGAGAAACAAGAGAAAAAAAAACACAAACATACCCAGAGGAGACATAAGGAGAGAGTAGTAGTAACAGAGTAGCGATACTGTTGAACATGGAGGAAGATGGAAAAAGACGTAATGAACTGATGAAGACAAAAGAACAAAGATTATATAAGGACAAACTAATGAGGGGATAAGGAAGAAGTGGAGTGAGGCAAGAAAAAGACGGGTGAATGAAGGGACGGAAAAGCACCAGAGGGAGGGAAAAAACACAGGAGGAACTAAAAAAGACACGACACATGCGGGTAAAATTTCAAAATAAAACAGGAAACAAGAACATAAAACAACTGGGATCCAAACAGGTTTGGCTGTTGACCACCTGTTAGAATGACTTTCTCACTGACTTATATGCTGAGGAAAACCTTGTGCTCGTGTACGAGAGGCAGAGGGGCCGTGACAATATGTCGGGAGTTGACAACCTGCGAGTTGAGATTCGAGAACCAGCAATCGGGAGCTGCCATCACTTGTCTTAGCGTTGACTGTATTTATGCCATAGGCACTACATGTTTCACAGGAAGGCTGAAAAAAGTGACCAATAAAAATAGCAAATATGTAGCATAGTCCGGAGGAGCTACTGACCGTTTCATCTTCATTCACCAACGATGCCACACCGACCTTCTCTTCAATACAAGAGATCAAGCATTCTTTGGCCCATTTTTCCAACTGAACACAATTATTGCTAGTGCTTCATTTTGCTTTCCCTGCCTCCTTTATTTTTCAAATATCACCGAAGCCATCATAGTATTCAGACAGACTGATTGATTTTAAGCATTTACAGAAAAGTTTGACAATGAGGCTGTTTTCAATCCTGGCCTGACATTTCATTCAGACAAGTGTGATATGGAAAATTACAGCAAGTACTGCGAACACAGCAAGATGGCAGACACAAGCAGAGACTAATGATCACCCTCTTTCTTTCTTTCTCTCATAATCTAACACACACGCACACGCACACACACACACACACGCACACACACACACACACGCACATGCACACACACGCACACACACACACACACACAGTCAGCAGTCAGGGGAAGCAGTACTCCAGACCCTAAAACCATGTTATAAGTCAAGACAGGGTAGAGGGTGCATGTAGCTCTAATCCTCCAATTAATTCTCATTCTTCACAAGTGGAGGACCCCAGAGAGCTTCTTGACACTTCTATTAAAAAGTAAAAATGAAACACAGCATGAAGGTGAAGCAAGAGAGATCTCTTTCTTCGGAACATCTCCATAGAGGGCGATTTTTGGTAAAAAGCTACGTTTTCTTTCTTCTTTTCTTTCTTCCAAAGGCTCGTGTGGGGAAAGAGTTAGCTTGTATGCAGCTTGTAACATAAGGCATTTTGTACAGGACCAGGAGAATAACATAAGAGACAGTGAAATTGATCTTTGTGTCAAAACTTGTGGCCTTGAATTTGCAACAATTATTTAAAAAAATAAAAAAACATGCACAGATGTTCAGGAAACACACAGAGCGAATGATGAAAGAAGTGGTTAAGATGTGCAAATAGTCAGCATGGCTCAAGCGCTTTATCAGCTCTTCCACAGAAATCAGATTGAAGCAGGAAATCATATCGACTGCTTGACAACCAAACATCTTATCTTGAGAGAGTTTTCTGAGTTCACAGCTCACTCGACTTATACATTTCTCTTGATCGTGGTTGTCGGAAGGGAAATGTTTGACTTGATTTTTTTTTTATGTCACCTTTTAGTGTCAAAAGGTATCCAATCACATGTGTACAGCTCTAAGCCCATCAGTTCACTCCTGGCATAAACACGTGTCATATGTGACCACTTGTGATCAGATCTCACCTCACAGGGCCACACCGAAATAATGCTTTAACACGAACATAGAGATATCCTCATGAAGGCCTCGACTTTTGAGACTTTTGTAGAGGCATTTCACAAAGATTCTCCTGATCTTAGAAAATTAGACATTTTTAAAGGGGGGTCTCGCATCTGTAGTTGCAACCACACATTTGTGCAGATACAGTGTCTATAAAAAAGGACTAACTGAAAATGAACAATTAAACTTCTCATCAGCTCCCTCCTCAGCTTGCTCGTTTATTTCATTGAAAGCTGCATTTCTCCTGATTTCATTCTCATCAGGAGTGATTTCCTGAGTGGAAGAGGGGGGCTGGGTCACCTTCAGGCTCTGGGTGAGCTCATCATCACCAGGGTGCTGCTGGGCCTTCTGCCTCTTCCCCTCCTACCTCTTACTGATTGATGTTCTGGCAGGAGGAGCTGTCTGTGGCGCACATGAAGGGCCTCGCCGAGGTTATGGTAGCTGCTTCGGGAGTGCTGGCTGGTTAGCTGTTTGGAGAGCGGACAGGCTGCTGGAGGAACTGGCTGTCTGTGGGTGCTGGCTGGCTGATGGCTGAGCAGACTGGAGACAGTGTTTTTGTTTTTTTGTGCTGGTCAGCTGTAAATCCTCATGTTAGATAATGTTACAACAAACTCTCCTAAAGGGTCAAGAAAGCTTGTGACACCCACTGTAACCCTGTTCCTCTTTTTTCTTCTTTTGGGTGTGTCTCTGAGCTGTTGCAATATTCGTCTGGTCAAAAAAGGGGAAGCAGTAAGTAACTGAGCAATGAACATTACGGAAGACAACAATGTATCCTTCTGTTTTGGTTGTAAAAATGTCACTTACACTTCTTTTGTCCTTTCATAGAAAAATCAAGGATGGTGGCAGACTGAATAACACAGTGAAGGCAAGTCTTATAGAGAACCAATCTATATGTAGATGGTTAAATTTTTTGTTTACAGCCATTACACTGTACCCCATTCACACTTCCCTTTCAGTGCCGGAATCATGTCATGATTATCTGCTGTTCACAGTCTGACAGCTAAACAGATCCTTAACTCATCAAATAGAAGAGAAATGTCCAACACCTCCCACCCACAAAGCAGCGTTACAAGACCAAGCAAAAGTAATGTGGTAACTAGTAGTGTCTTTGGCCACTTATACAAGGAAAAAATAACTGCAGTGGAAAAGCCTCTGTCATCCTGTCTGTCATCATCTCTGTCATTCTGTCTCTCATCATGTCTGTCATCAGGTCTGTCATCATATCTGTCATCTTGTCTGTCATTGTGTCTGTCATCATGTCTGTCATCAGGTGTGTCATCATGTCTGTCATCAGGTGTGTCATCCCGACGCTGTTCAAAAAACAGCGTCTTTCCCTGGCAGCAGAGCCAGTAGCCCCATTCACACTGCCATTTGCATGCGGGGATCCTGCGCCAATTCTCCGTACCCTGCTCTGTGTGAAAGTTTCAGATGTGGAGAGGGGGGAAATTTCGCTCCGGCGCTGATCCGCCTCTGGAGGTGGTATCAGGGCTGCATTATTGGTGAGCCGTCCGAGTGTGAACAGATAAGCCGGAGGAGCGGAGCGAGGGCCTGTAGATTGGACTAATCTGATAACTGCACAGGTTCTTCACTCATCTTAATACAGAGAAATGTCCCACAAAGCAACGTTACAGGACCAAACAAAAGTAACGTAGTAACTGTAACTGTCTTTGGCAACTTATATGAGATAAACAAAAACCACAGCTGTACATGGAGAAGCGTCCGTCCTCCAGGCTGTCCTACCGACTCCTCGTCACATTTCTGGCCGAAAAACAGCGTCTGTCACCGGCAAAAAACTTTAACTCACCGAGTGTTTGTGATGAAAACAAATTTTGGCGACGGTCAGCCCTTCCGACCAGGACTTCTAGGGAACTTTCCCCCAGAAAACAGCCTCCATCCCCGCGAGTGAGGGAGTCAGACAGCGTCCTGTTTACTGATGGTGATTATGTAGTTATGTAATTTAGCGGGAAAAACGTAACTTCGTCACTTTCCAGGATGTTTGGTGGGTCAGTATCTCAATCACAACACATTATAACAGCATCCATATGATTATAAACTGTCCGCGGGTTTAGATTGACAGGGGGAACACCTGGGGAAACACTGACGTCATCAACATGACGTGTACCGTCACGCCTCTTTAGGAGCCGCAGCAGCGTATTTCTGTTACACGGCGGTATTGCGGAGATGCGTTGCTCTGTGTGAATCACCATCGGCGGAGAATTTGTGAACTGCCGCTCCAGAGATAATGCGGAGACGCTGTGTAAAAAGGGCTTGTGGCTCCCTCACTTTAACTCACGTCTTTTCGACCATTGTGTTGTTGTAGTTACAGTCTCTGGGAATCACTGCACCTGTCAGCCCGGCTCACAGAGACTTCAGTGAACTTCCCCCCAGAAAACAGCATCCCTTCCCGCAAATGAAAGCCAGACAGGGTCCTCTGTTTGCTGGTGGTGATTATGTAATTACGTCATTTAGTGCAAAGAAATTTAATTGTGCTACTTTCCAGGATGCATGGTGGGTCAGCATCTCAATCACAACAGCATCCATGTGATTATAAACAGTCGGCAGATACATGTTTAGATGAAAAATAACACACGCATGTGAATGTATGACATTTACAATCACGCCTCTTTTCTGCAGTGCCACAATGAACCGGCACTGCTTGATTCAGTGTGAGAAAACAAAGGATGAGAAGTATCAAGCATTCGCTGTGCCGATAATGCACAGCCTCTGTGTGAATGAGGATAGATCAGTATTTACTCCATCATTTAAAGTAAAGCAAAAGTTTACGTGCTATATATTAGTGTTAGCATTAGTGTTGATGATTAGTTCAGGAGTTTCACAGCCTAAGTGAAGCTGCTCTGTGGTCTGGTGGGACGGCAGCAGATACTTCTGTATCTGTTGTCAGATGGCAGCAGGGTGAATGGACTGTGGCTGGGTGGGTGTTGTCATGAAGTATCTTTGGGCTCTGTGCAGACATCTCACTTCACTGATGTCACTGATGCTCTGTAGATGGTACCAGTGATGTTCTGGGTGGTTTTAATCACCTGCTGTTGAGCCTTCCTGACCTTTTCTTCCAGCAACCATTGTAATTTGGGATCATAGTGGGTCCATGAACTTAACCAAGCTGGGCCCTATCTTTTAGTCAAAGATTTTCGATGAGTGCTGGACCACCGCCTGTTTCTTGACAATATATTGTTCCTTTTTTATCGTTTGTGAAGACTGCAGCTACTGTGTGTGTGTGTGTGTGTGTGTGTGTGTGTGCACCCGTGCATGTTTGTTTTATATCATTAATCATATCACCTCTCTAGCTGCTGGAGAGAAGCTGCTGTAACAGTGAGCTGGTAGGCTGTTGTTAACATGCAGGTCACACTCTGTAGCTGACCTGCAGTTATTTTCAATAACTCAAGCTACATGGTCCTTTTCCTCACTATGAATATATCAGACTATTCTGCAGTAAATGGCCTAATGCAGCAACATTGGTGCGTTTGTGTCACTGTCCTCTTATCACTTAAAACATTACTCATATCCCCATATTCATGCTGAGTTTGTGTTGCACAAGAGTCCACTTCCTCTGTCCTCCCGGTTGAAAGCATGTTTAATCTGATAATCGTCAGCGCAATAATGTCAGACCCTTCTAACTTTCATGGGCCTTGACTTTACTGATGACATAGCAGAGAAAAATGGTTGGAAAGAACACTTATCTGAAAGCATTACTCTCTGCTGAGGCCCCTATTCATTCTTGACAGCTTGATATTCTTTCCTCCCTCTCTCCTCCAGTGGAAAGGATGGCAGAAATTTAAGCCTGGTTTACAATTTATCAGTGAGCAGTGTGCAGGGTGAATTTAGCCACAGGAGGAAAAATTAGCCACTGAGGCAGGAGGGTAGCTTGGCAGGCGATCTGTCAGAGCTTTAAAACAGAACCCGTGCTCGGAACAAACTAGAGGATGTCATAAATGATGAATAATGACGTTTACAACCATTGAAAAATAATGATATGCTAACTTAAAGGTAACTGTTAAAATAATAGTCAGAATTAGGTAACTGCAAAACTGTAGAAGGTAATTTATTTGTTTGAATAGGGGGCAGCTTAGCCTCTAAAGCCTCTTGCTATCTTTGGATGTAGCATCTAGCTTGTGACTAAGCAATTTTGACCAAACCAGAGGGGATTGTGAAAAGACAAACCAAGACCGTTTTTGGTGAGTTTTATTTCATTTATGTCCTGTTTGCGTGCATTTAAGATTAATTAATTAAGCTCATCTTAGTTCGGTATAAGAAAGAAACTCGAATTCATAAGGTACGCGGTTGTATTTTCTGTTTAGTAACTACAGGGCTATCAGTCCTCCGCCTTTTGTGTTACAAAGTAGCATTACAAGAAAGGACGGGCCGAGGCTAGCTTGTTAGCATGCTGACTTCAGTAGACATTTATGCAACACAGTGCTGTACATAGACATCTTTGATGTAAAGTCAAATCTATTGTTCCTTCACATTCTGTTCATGATGTTAGTACATTTTTTCTTTCTTTTTATGTTTTAAAGGAGCTCTGTGGAGCTTCTGCGTCTTGCTAAAAGCCGGTTCTTAGTTTATGTTCAAGGACTACATTTCTGAACTAACATTAGCTATTGTTGCTCTCTGTCAGTGGAGCGGAGCGATGCACTCAGACGAGGTACTTGAGAAGTGCATACAGTCACATCATTTGGACTCTTTTTCACAGATATCCACATTCTTGCAGCATTTAACAACTTCAGCACATCATCTACAGGCTTGGACAAACAACTGAGAGGGACGGGGAACGTCTAATTTTTTCTCTTCACGATACAATCTGCTCACATATGTCCAGTACAAAGAGTGATTCATGTAAATTGCCAAAAACTGTTACATGGAGCACCTCTAAACTAAAATCCTGGCTATGTCTTACAAGTTGCTCTTTAAAGGCTGGGCTTCTTATTTCTCCTCCAAAGAACATCTTTTGTCAGTCTCTATCAGTCATGCAACCAGCTGGTCTTGTCCCCTTCTCAACACGAGCATGAGAAACATGTGCACCATGCGAACTCAAACTTTTAAGAGGCAGTGCTGTCGGAGATGAACGTTTTTTTGGGAGGAACGTTAAAGGAATGTGAAAAACAGAAAACATGAAGCCTGCTGAATAAAAGATCTGATTTAATCAAACAGCTTAGATTTACAGAGGCAAATGCAAGAAGCAAATCAAACAAAAACCAACCGAGCATAAAGCTTTAATTCCCTTTTTTGGTGCAGCTCCCTCAATTTTGCACGTAGAATGTGGCTCATATTAAACTTGACAGAAAAATACCATAGCAAAGAATATGAATCATTATGAAACACATATTTACAAAGGAATATCAGATGAAACATAAAATGAATACAAATATAGTCACAAGCAGCTGTTTACAGGCTGATGGCCATGAGGAAGATGACTGGACAATGAGTATGCGCACTTGATTCACTGTTTTGCAGAAGCACACCATATTAGGACAAGTTATAGATACTCTGTGGTCAGCTGTTCAACAGAGTCAGATGCACAGTTATTGTTGCTCTACATGTTCTCACGCTAACCACAAAACCATTTTTGTTTTTTTTGTTTTTTACACAAATAAAAGTAACATTTTGTCAAGGTGTGGTAGTATCAGCTTTGGACAAACCAAATTAAGCATAACCAGAAAAGGTCTACATGATATGGCTATATGATGATAATACAGAGCACACCACAATTTGATAATATTCAAATCCCTTTACATGTAGGATGTTAACATTCAGTCAAATAGTTAAGGGTTAAGGGACTGCGCACCCTTTCCCTGGGTGCTGTAGATGAACAATTATGCCAGGTAAAAGAAAATGCATTATTACTGAGTGTTTTTTGACTGCGATTGAAAAAGGTGATCAGGGTGAGCAGCAGGATTCCAATAGGGATGTCCCGCTTTTTTTTTACCCCGATCAGATCCTTTAATACTAGTATCTGCCGATGCCGAGTCCCGATCCGACACTCAGCCTTGACTAAAATTTTCCTGGATAATACAGCTGCATTAAGAAAAAAAGTACCTCTATTCCTTAGTAGTTTTTTTTTATCTTTAAAGTATATACTTTCATATGGCTCTTTCTTATTCTGCATACGCTATTCCAACATTGACCTCCACCTTCCTTGTGTTCGCAGGTGAGTCTCTCACGCTGCACTGTGACAGCAGACCCTCGAGTCCAGCCAACTGAAGTGTGTGAGATGCAGCCCATGCTTGGTACCTCATCATCCACTGCTTTTTTCATATTCTTTACGTTGTCAGGTAAAATGACGTGGACGCTTTGTTTGTCTATTTCACATGCGTTCAGCATCTCCTAGGTTGCCTTTTTTACATGCTCTGCTGTATAAGACCCACGAGACTGGTACGTATATTGGTGTTACTCGAAAGTGGAGTCAATGTAATGTAATGCAGAGATGGTAGGCCATACCGGGGATTCAAAAACTCCAGGTGACGTAGAAAACCCTGATCCTCTACCACGGACTTGAGCTGGTTAACATTACATTCCTGTACACTCCTGTAAACCATGGATATGTTCCATCTGTACATTTCTCTGGGTTAACTTTTCAATTTTATGTTGTGACAACGCTATGATCTAGTCTAAGCACAACAACTATTTGTTTAGGGTGACAGTGAGATTATGTTTTGGCTTAAAAATAGGTTCTGTCAAACTGATAACGCGTTAAAAAAATTTTCATTTCAATTGATTAATCAATTACATAAAAATTAACGCAATAAAAAAGAGGCGATTTATCGCACTCTATGACGCCCCCTGGGCCTTACGTGAATGAACATGTTCCACAGCGGCTTTGTAAACATGATGGCCGTGATAACTAAACACTGCTGAGCACCCTGAATGGAAAAGTCCCACTGCAGGCAGTGTTTGTAACTGTCAAACAGTTAACATTCTGTCTAAATCCTAGAATGGACTGTGGTTAATAGTGGGACATTGTACCATTGCTACCAGATGTTGTCTTTTTTGCATGATTAATATCATTAGCATGGATTTGCATGGATACAAATAGCATGGATATCGGCTCAAACATGAGGTCTTCTTGTCTATTGAGTAGCTGCAGAGTTTATTCATGATCAAACTGTAACATGTACTGTACATTTACAGCCACAAGACAACCTCTCTCTTATTTGTTAAAAATTATAAAAAACATGGTAGGGAAAGATCATAAAAATACCAAAACACACTGGAATGGTACCTCAATGGAAGTGTTGACAGGAGAACCGCTCTGAGCAATTCATGCAGTGAGGAATATTCGAACCATTGCAGTACCTGCTTTTAAAGTTTAGAATGTCCATTTATTAATGGATTCAAGCATCTACCAAAATGTATCTGCATTTAAATTATTTTAAAAATAATAGAGCAAATATTGGCATATGGCATTAATTCTGATTAATCAATCATAAAGCTTGTAATTAATTTGATTTATTTATTATTCACCTGACAGCCCTATGTACTGTAAAATATCAACTTTTGTCGTCAAAAACATGGCTGGTAATTGTCCCAAGGTCTCCTTAAAAATATCCAGTGGCGTCATGCTTGAAAATGTGGAAACAGAGTCTACAACTACGTCCACTGGTTTGGCAGCCTTTCTTGCCTCTAACTCCACCACCATCCCCTCCACCTCCTGATATAGAACTCTGGATGTAAACATGACAATGTAAATATGGTATGTATGACTTGTACAACTTTGAGCGTATCACTGGTTAACATGATGGGTTTTGTTTAATGTCCTTAATGTTGTCTTTATTAACAGTAAGTGTGGCAATGACAGCTCAGTTAGCAGAACAAAATAATTAGTATTTTCCATGTTCCCCAAATGTTAAAATTTCTACATGTCATGCTTACCATATCAACATTTATACAATATATGTCACATTAAGCTCACAGTACATGACTATGAGCTGACTTTCATGTAGGGGTTGGTGGTGGCAATGCAGCTACGTGTAGCAGCTTTCAAGCCATTGACCGCTGTTCAAGATAGTGTTTTAATTTTTGAGTGACACCACTGGATGTTTTTTAAAGAGACGTCAGGACGTTGTCTAGTCATAGCTGTGCAACATAAAGAATTGTAAAGTTGCAGAGACACACATAGCCAACATTTATTCTGGGGTTTGAGTTGGCAATGGAAACTTACAAGAGACAACACACGCAGCCCCATCTGACCTATTATAATTCTCAATCTTCCAGCAGAACTCCAAGTTAATCCACCTTTATTTTTGATACAGTTGTGGGTCAGTATTTTTGTAATTACATTCATCTTGAATAACTTTGCTGCACATCATCTATGTCAAGTGCTAAGTTGTTAATGGCTATATGTCTAGTCTATACAAAGTGTTGTGCTCTTGTTAAAGTTAAGCCTTAATGATGGCACAGGGAGTGCCTTCTTGTGGTGGATAGGCGTGAATTAACTCTCTCAACTCTACCATCAGGGAAAAGTTCATGGTGTGCAATATCCCTTCAGTTAAAAAGATGAGCTCACTAAAAAATAAAAAAATGTAGTCATTATATTAGTAGTAATATATGCACATGGAGAGTCAGGTTAAGTTTTGTAGTCCACAAAATATTTTTGGAGCTTCACAGTAAATCAACTTAAGTAGCTTAGGCGAGGAAAACCACCATAAAAAGCATAAGCTGGCTCTATACAGCTTGTCAGGCATAATCCAACTCTTCCGTGAGATCCCAACTGATTTGAAAAGAGATTATTTACACCTTCAACGCATGGTCAAGTGGAATATGAAACTTCACAAGATTTACCATTGGCATGATATCGAGTGGATAATAATGTCCATTTTTCTGTGAACTGTGCCTTCAATGTTTCTGTTGCGTTTGACGTGACTGGGGGTTTACAGAGCCCTCCAAAATCAATGTTTTTACAGTTGCCCAATTTTGAATTAATTTTGGCGCTTCATTAATGAACCTCTGATCCCTGGAGGGAAGAGGGTCGCCAAAAACAATGGTACATGAGGAGACCAAACTTGAACAGCTCTTGCAAATCACTGAACCACCGTACTGAACAGGTTAGGTCAGAAAACATTTTCCAGACTCTTGGCCAATAATATTTGTATATAAAGCTCAGGATTGGACCGTTACCAAACACGTCTTCAGCAACCCAGCTACCTAAAGTGTAAGTTCTCATATCAGATACACATTTGTTTCTAAAAACTCCCACAGCATTACTTCATAGCTTTTAAACCCACTTATTGTTGAGCACAGCCCTGAGAAACAAAGGCCTTCCCCTTTCTAAAGATCATTCTGTGTAGTTTTGGTGGACGCATTGGTATTGCTGTGGTGACTGACAGAAATATGCCTCTTTAACCTCGGGAAACGTTTCACCAGCATCTGTCTGAAATAGTTCTGGAACTTTCTCCCAACAAATGTGTAGAAGATGGGACTAATGCAAAAGTAAGTGTAAGCAAAGATACGAGTGACGTGAAGAGCATTAGACCATTTCTTTGATTCCTCACAGGGTAAGGCTCTGTCTTGCATCAGCAGTGCAATGTTGAACGGGGTCCAGCACACAAAAAACAACAGCACAATGATGAATATTAACCTCACTGTTTTGAACTTGGTAGCGAGCCTGGATGATATGACAGTGATAGCAATCCTGACATAGCAGTAAATAATGACAGCGAGGGGAAATAGCAAGAATAGAAAGATCTGAAGGTAAAATCCAGACTCCCTCAGCTTGTCTGAGCTATCAGGCGATAAATTACCAGGATACTCATCACAGTATGTTATGTTGTTCAGGTTATAAACATAAGCACGGTGGATAAACATCTGCTTGATGCAGGACAGGATGCTGACCAGCCACACCACAGCGCAAGAGACCACCGCATACCTTTGATTCCTCAGTCGTGATGCGCTCAAGGAGTACACAACTGCAAGGTGTCTGTCAAAGGTCAAAAGAGTTAGGAAGAGGACAGAGCTGTAGAAGCCCAGGTAGTAGGCACTTCCAACAATCTTGCACATGGCTGTGCCGAAGATCCAGCTGGAGAGCTGCAAGTAGACTCCCATGAAGGGAAGGCTGCTCACGAAGATCAGGGAGGACAACACCAGGTTCAACAGCAAGATGTTGGTCACAGTGGTCAGCTTCTCAAACCTAGGAGATAGTCATTTAAACCATTAAATGGAGACAAATACACAAAGGTTAACTGGTCACACAAGCATTTGTGACAGTGATGTTTCACAATTTTCAGTAATGTTTTGTTTGTTCGTGTCAGTACGAAATCAACATTTCTACATAAGTGCCATATCTTGTTCACATTATTTATTTATGGCCTGACTTTCACATGAAGAGGTGGAGGGGATGGTGGTGGAGTTACAGGCCAGAAGGCTGCCAAGCCAGTGACTGCAGTTCAAGACAACGGTCGAACATTTGTAAACGTGACACCACTACATATTATTTAAGGAGAACTTGGAAGAAATTCCAGCTGTTTGTGATGACAAAAAACAGATATTTTTGATGGCAAGTCAGGACCCAGCAATGGTGGAGAGCAAAACAGGTCTCTGCTCAAAACATTATCGTTCCCTAACCCTATCCTGGAATGGTTTTTGTGCCTAACCCTAACCCCACCATAAGCATGTCTAAAAAAAAATCATAAAACAAAAATCTAATTGAAAGAAACCTAAAGTTGGTTTGCAGAAACTTACATTGTCAACATTTACTCTGGCCATTGGGTTCAAATCCCTGTTGTGGCTGTAAATGTTTCCCATCTTTAACCTAGTGGAGTGTGGCGTGACTTTTTCGTTCGCAAAAAGTATGCTTAATATCCTTTTCAATGGCCTTAGTATGAGTGATCATACTGTGAAATAGAAGAAGAACTTATTTAACTAGTTTAACTTTACAAAATAATTTATTTTCCATTTTGTTGTGCTTAGCGAGCTATCTTTTTAAGGGGGAAACTGTCAGTTATCCTAATATTCTCAACACTGTGCCGCCTCTCAAGAAGAATGGCAGCATCAGCCTTTGGGGTAGTGTCAAAGACTGAGGGTAGTGGCTGGGGAAACTATGACAGTTTGAGGTCATTTAAAGGGAGACAGCTGTTTGTTTCCATTGTCCAATCACCGTTGTTTTTTTTAAACATGACCAACATTGGTCACCAACCTTAAATGTCTTTAGTATTATAACAGTCACCTGACCCATGCTGCAATGTGTCACTAACCATATTTAATTTAGTCCAAACCATCACCTTTGTACAAACAAAATCAGATTTTTAGTATTTACACCTAACCAAACCCATCATGATATATCATGAAAC
>CAEMYA010000021.1:1410186-1431574 GCA_903131615.1 Diplodus sargus
TAGATATTTTGCAGGTGTTGTGACTGTTGTGATCCCTTAAAATATGGTCTCTTATTGAACATGTTCCTGTTCTGACTCATGACTACCAATGGTGGAAAGAGTACTGAAAACCTGTACTCAAGTCCGAGTACAGTTATATAAATGAGACTTTACTCAATTGCAAGTAAAACTACTAGTTACTAAGTTACTTTTTAACTGTTGATGTTTAAAGGTGCTATTTGTAAAACATTTGATTCTGACTGGGCACCATCACAAAGTGAAAGTGAATCATAACCCCTGTTCTTAGAGATAAATACATCAAATAATGATGATATTGATATCATTTTATTTCAACATAGTTTTTGGATAAATGAAGCCGCAAATTAGGCGAGTTTTGAGTTTTGAGTTGTAATTTCAGAGTTGAGAATGCTACTTTCCCTGAGCCCTCATTATATCAGCATGCAGCTGACCCAGCATGTCTTATTGCTACCCTCCCCCTGTAATATGTATTGTACACACTCCTTTCAGTCCAAGGACCAGGGAGAAAGTTCATCTTTGAATCTGCCACTTGTGTTTCCATGAAGACTAAAAGTATTTTCACATTTGCGTGCTCTTGAGGGCAGACAGCAGCGATGGAGACAGGGGTAGAGTGCAGACAGTGACAGAGGAGAGGTAACTCTTTGGGGGCTCAGACAGAGGACAGCTACTGTACTGTCCTCTCTGAGGGCACACGAATAAGAAGCTCCTTGTATGGCTTCATCTGTGCTCTCCCAGTGTGTGTGTGTGTGTGTGTGTGTGTGTGTGTGTGTGTGTGTGTGTTTTCTGACAACCTGATTGACATCTCCAGTCAAATTTGACGGTGCAACAAATGGTGTAGAGCCTGTTGCAGGACTGCTCTGTCCATTCTGCCTCCCAAATATCAGAATATGAGGCAAATGGACTCAAATATCTCTCAAGATTTTTTTGGCTGAAGAAGTAGACAATATGGATAAATGGACTGAGCAGTCCTGCAACAGGCTTCACCATCGAAATTGACTGGATATGTCAAATCCTCTGTATATGTGTAATTTTACATTCAGTTTAAGTAGCTAATGTCATGCAATAAATCCATCATGGAGGCTATAGTGTTCAGTTTGTTATTATATGTAGTATAATAATAAAGTAAAACATATAATAGGAGTAATAATAATAATAATCATAATAATAATAACACTGTGTTGTTATTTGAATAATAATAATTATAACTGTTGTTGTCGTTGTTGTGCTCATCAACATTCAGGGAAGACAATTTAATTTTATTTGATGAGGGCAGCAAGGGACCTGATTAATGGATAAGGGGGCGCTGGCCCAAAAGAGTTGAGAATAACTGATAAGAGGAACAAGTGAACTGTACCATATTTAATATTGTGCATCCCTTGAATCAAATGAAAGAATATTTCAGCAAAACTAATACTGTACATGTTTTAATACCAACATTGGTTTAAGGGAGATGTTCTGAGTACATTTGGTACATTTTACCTGTTCTCATTTCTCTCACGTCGTGTTTTACTGTTTAACGTCATGGCTGTTTTTATCCCGTCTCAAGATGGTGTCAAGATAAGCCCATGAACCCACACACCCTGGTAGTGTGCTCTGCTCTCCTTTGGCCTGACAGCCATGTAACATCAAATACACTAAAACTCAAAATAGGCAAAATAATAGATATAGACAGTCAGCACCTCGAACCCCTCAACAAGCAAACCAGTCATGTATAAATGATTTTAGAAGCTCATGGCTGATTATTGACCTTGCCCTTAAACGTCATTTCTTTTAACACATACAGTAGTTGATCTTCTGTTGTACTTATAACAAAATAGCAGCTCAAGGTCTGCATGCTTGTTGTATTAAACTGCAGTCACCGCAGGTGCTGCCAAATCGGCCAGGATCGGAAATTATAACTCCAGTTTACACCTTGAAAAATGAAATTCAAGGGTAAAGTAAATGTGTGTAAATGACACATTGTAAGAAACTGCTTGAATTAGGGCCATGCAACACCGATACCTTGCTTGTGTGGTATTCTCTTTAAAAAGACATCTGCGGTACTTTGTGATGTACTGTACTGTTGAACCACTCACCGATGGATGATGACCAGAACCAGCACGTTGCCACTGAGGCTGAAGAAAAACATAAAGTAGAGGACGTAGGATAGATGAGACCCCAGAAGGTTGTCGCTGTCCCTGTTACATGGACCAACAGGCGTGTAGGGATCATTGGGATAATTATAATCAAATGTTGTAGTTTCCATCTTTTTATGGAATGTCACCAGGGGAATCTGCCAGACACAGAAACACAGCCATCAGACATAACATTCTCAAAATTATGATTATCAAACAATTCATCTATTAGAAAATGATTGAAGGTGTAGGAGCTAATACATTCAGCATGTGAATAAGGAGAGCTGGACAGCAATGCCTTTAACTGAGAGGCTTAGAGGAACACAGGAAATAAAAGCAGTTTGTGGGGATGAGGATGATGCTAAGGGGAGCTGACTTACCGTCCAGCCAGCTTGGGAGGCTTCTTCTTGTTGTGTGACTCTGAAGGCCCCAGATGTCTGACTCGTGGTGAGTTCAAGCCACTCCATGATAAGTCAGCTAGCAAGGGGAAGTGCCACAAAAACAGTGGGTGTGTCTGTGCATGTGGGAGGGAGTGACTTCCACAGCAACCCTCCACACGGACAGGATAAATGCATCTGTGCACGTCCCATGTTAATATTGTATTAAAATCATATTAGACTAACTGTAAGGAAACGTCGCTGGTCGCTGACGAGGGTGCAGCGTCAGGGAGGAGACTCTGACATGAGTGTAGTAAAAGCTCTGCAGTGCACCTGCAGAAGCTGCCGTCATATAGTTCACACGAAGCCTGATCAGGTGTTCGAACGAAAAGCAGGAGGTTGAGGTTGTTTGAGTACTACATTCTGGACTTTTTAAAAGGGTAGGTTTACCCTAAAATGTATTAAATCAATAGTTCATTAAAAAGTAATTGTCCAGAAACCCCACAGCCGACCAGCGCTCACTTCATTTTCACATGTTTTGGGCCAAAATTTTCATTTAGGTGCTAAGCATAAACTGTAGTGTGCACCACATTGCATGACGTTAAGGAGCCGCTTTTTTTCATTTTTCTTTTTTTTTTTTTTAAGGGCAACTTAACTATGATTAGAGTTCAGGAAAGAGTGTGGTTTGCTCGCTACTGTTACACTAAACCACTTTTCAAAAAGATTTTTTTTGTGACGGTTTGAAGGTTTGTAGATAGACCCAAAAGCAGACAATCAGACAGGTTAAGGTTAGAGGTGATTTATTCAACAATCGGAGGGGTAACAGTGCAGTTCAGGGGTAGCTCGTTGAAGCAGATGAACAGGGCTACTTGAGGAGAGGGGTTACTTTAGGTCATGAAGCTCCAGCGTGTGCAGAGAAGCGTAGTGGCTGGCTGGGTTAAGGTGCTCAGTTACCAGAGAGTAAACGGGGTCCTGCGAGCGTCGCGGCTCACGGAGCCTCGAGTAGAGTGTGGCTGGAGATGCTAGCCAGGGGAGGACGAGGAGTAGAAGAGGGCTAACTGGGATAGAAAGACAAAGCAGCACTTGGAAATTACACTCAGAATTGGGCCGAGTTGACTGAAGTGACGGGGAGATTCGCTGCAGGTGTGTGTGTCCAGATCAAGCCCTCCAGGGAAAACATGCCTCAGCCTGAGACGCACCTCTGAAACTCAAAAGCAGAATTTCCACACCTAATGCAGCTAATACACTTCGCTTCACAACATGGTTTTGGTTAGTCAACTCAAACACCTGGTTAAGGTTTAGGAAGTATTGTTGGGAAATGTTAATTAAATACTGTATGCTAAAAGCAAGTCTGGGGTAAAAGGACCATCCCGATCTCCACACGGAGATGGCTAATCAAAGTACTTTGAGTTCTGGTTGTTGGGCCGGTTATATTGACCACTGCACTGGTTTGGTCACGCGGACCAGGAATTATGCCTCCTCACAGCATCAAATCTCTTTTCTCAAAAATATCTTGCGTACACGTTTCTTTGCATCCTAGTTGAATATGGTTTATCTTTGTATGGCATCAGTTTTAGTATTGGAAGATTTGTGTTGCTTTTGTTTGCGGCAGTCTGTGTTCTGAATAAGGAAAAATTCCAAACAAAGAGGAAGACAAGATGACGTCACTGATGATAAGCTAACTTCTTGTCTCACCAACTGTGACGTACGCTTTTGTTCTGCAGTGTCAGGTTCACAAGCACACTGTATGTTTCAGAAGAAAGCGTATGTATGATAGCAAATGGTTACATCATGGGTGTCCTACTTTACATTAGTCACACTGCAGTTGCAAAACAATTACCGTAGCAAACCATGCATACAGCATAGTGCAGTTAAATGTGCTAATGATTCAGTTACAGTTGGCTTACACAAGGAAGGGGCCCTAAAGTGGATACTATAATGCTGTAAAGAGTCCATATAAAATGTTAATAACAGCAAGAAATGGTTGTTGACTTGAGAGAGTCAGTGCCGAGCTGACGGTGAAAGAAATTGACACCCAGGGGAATTTTGAATGGAGTGTGAGGACCGTTTTAAAATGGCACAAAAATGACCAGAAATTGGTTCCTTTGAAGTCATGATGGTTTATATTTCTTTCTCCAATTTCTCTTCCTGGGCCAATTTTTGGAACATTTTCTTTAATGCCTTCTCTTTGCCTTTAAGATCCTGACTGTGGCTAACAGGAAGACACTCGAACGCCTCGTGTGGGGTTCAGCAGAGTCACTGTGGTACAATCAGCTCTCTGATATGTACAATATCTTCGCTCTAACCACCATACACTCACAGCACCATCCTAAGGGCAAAAATATCTGCAGGCAAATATTATTATTATCATTATTATCATTATTATTATTATCTTAGCCTGCTCTATCCTTGGTGTTTGTTTTGAATTTTAACTCCGTTTGAGATCATTGACCCTGGCTAAAAACAATTAACTGTTGCGTTTTTGGACTGGTCCAGCCCCCAGGGGAAAAAACCAGAGGGGTAAGCATGAAGTCATACAGACCGACAGCTAACACGCTGATTTGACAGTTATGATGAGTGAGATCCTGCGTTATCTTAGTTACATACAGTTCAATTTCCAATGGGCAGACCATGTAACTTTCCATGTGTTTTTTCAGTTATGTATTATTTGATTGCGGATTGAACGTACTGAAGGTTGTGAGCACGGTATGAAAATTAGGCATCTTGTAGAACAATAGAACTGTGGGGGTTACAAGTTCAACACACCGCAGTTTTATCTGCTGTGTGATCGATCAGGGGAAATACGCGTGCACGGCGGGAATGATGCAAACATATTAATCGCTTACACACATCAGTTATAAGATGGATCCCTGGGCATTTCCTCTTTCTCGATTTATGGTACTTTACCTAAAATAACATTTTTAATTACACTGTGGTTGATATGCTTTTTTAGACCGAAAGTGATCAAAAAAAGTGTCAGAGGGGAATTCTTGCTCTAGGGCTTGATTAATAATTTTCACACCTGCATAAATGAAGTGCACTTAACAGGCGAACACAGCAGGGCTGGTTTTATTTGACCCAAATAACACCTTTTGGTCAAAAAAAAGTGAGACATAATTATTGTTTATTTCAATATAAAATCATTTGACAACCAAAGTAATAATGCAATGATTTTGCAAATTGTACAGGATATATATATATATATATGTATATATATACATACACAAAAACGTTTGTAAACATTGTCTCTTTCCATCATTTACAGATATGAGACATAATATTAACTTTGAGAAGATTATGAATTGATCGATATATTGCAAAAAAGGAGGATAAACACACCCTGTACAGTATAGTAAGTGTCAGTACCCAGAAATGACTGATTATACATGGAACAGCTGAAGAAAATACCAGTGATAGTGTGTTGAAACCAACCACAGCTACACCTTTCTGACTCAGTCACAGCATTGGATGTCAGCGGAAACAAACAGCAGCTTACTCAGTAGCAGAAACAGAAGTAGCATAACTTATGTGGTGCTGCGAAAAAGCCTTAGGCAGGAAGTTGGAGTGGATGTTTGAGTATGAAAAACATGTAACCTTGATGGTGCAGTCTGCCACCATCACACAGTGATGGTTTACCTCACTTTAGCTGAGTATTCAGGTTTGTCCTCTATAAATCAAATTGATAAATGCAACAGTTTATTACTTCTTCTACTGGAAAAATACATTTTACACATCGTTGTTAGATTTTCATATCACACACTTAATAGGACCGTATTACACAAACACATACACACACACACAGGACCTGCAGGCATGCAGCACTGGAGAGATGTCAGAGTCATGAGACCGCCACCCAGTCAGCGCTCCCAGCAGTTAGGAGTTGGACGCCATGCTCACGGGGCACCTCTGCGATGGTGTCAAGTCACTATGGAGTCAGTCACTGCCGCCATTCTACCAATAGCCAATATACCAATCGCCAGGTCAGCAAACTGCTAATTTTGTATGTTTTGGAAGTCCCTGACAAACTGAGCTTTGTTTTTTAATATATTTATATGTCATACATGCCTTGTGTTTTAATGGTCAATGGTTGTAATAGTTTGGTGTACAAGCACAAACCACTGAACACCAGAGACATGGATCACGTCAATGTGGTAAAACACTTGTATCAAAAGTCCAGAAATTAAAAACAGGCAGATAAAAAAAAAAAAAAGGGGGGTTGCCTTCTGACATTTCTAATATTTCAGTTTAAGTCAATTAATGCTCCTCTGAGGATGAACCAACTCCATTCTCCATGAAGTTTCCTATAGAGCCACCCTCGGGTCAAAAGATCAATTTGGTATACAAGAAATATAATATAATATACAACAGATATTAAATATCGCAATAATGTTTATTTACCACATTCATTGTCCCCAGAGGATGAACCTTTTTCATTTTAATGACCTCTTGGGGGGACCACAAAGTTCCCAGGGGAAATGTACACAAATGTAAAGTCTTCACAAACAGCAATATCATTAATATGTTGACATGTACTGTGCTGGATGTGATGAACAATGCATCATCTAGGGGAGGCTTGCTGTAGTGTTAGAATTGTTTTTTGGTCTACATTTAAATAACATAATGATGCAAACTAAGACTTGATAAAGATGGAAGCTAAAGGCATTATTTGGTAACATACAGCAAAGTTGTGCGATATCTTCATACAGTAAAATCACATTTTAATACAAATTTTAAAAAACAATAGTAATAAACAGTCGGTCTAAATCTGTAACTCTTCCAGCTGGGTTGCTTTATGCACACCCTCCTACTTCTGAAGATTTGAAAGGCCCCGTACACCACAGCTGACTGCTCGTAAAGCAGTGATATTTAAAAATCTGCCAGGTTTACTTTGGCAAGTCAAAATTTACAGTTGAGAACAACAAAGCACGCTTTGGGAACTTACTTCCAGAGGCCTGGACAGCAGAGAGAGACTCTAACCCACAAGGCTATTGGAGGGGTTCCAAGTTTTTGGCATATTTTTCTGATGACATGTCTTATCAGTCCTGACCATATCGAGAATGTTAAGTCACTCTTCTTGGGAAACTGAAACAGGAGTCATTTCCCATAAAACAACCCAATACTTTCCGTAAATAGCTATGGAAATACAGGCTTCCGAATTTGTGTTAATGTCTTCTCTTGCTTTTTAGTCCTTATTCCTGTGGCTGAATGCATATTGCCTTTTGTCTGTCTCAGCTAATATGATCCCTGTAGCAGCTTAAATGTTGCTAATCCCTGGACCTGGATCTACATAACTGCTACATAAAGACCTGCTTCCTACTGATCGTCCACATAGCTAATGTAAGTGGATGCACAGCTTTTCTGTTTTGTAAAGGTTGCTTTGTGCATCAACAGCTGTGAAAGCGCAAAACAGCCATCTTGGAGCTGTAGAATAAACTGCTTGTTATTCTGTCTTGTTTGTGTCCCATTAAATCAGTCTTACTCTCCGTACTGTTCAACCTTTATCTGTGGACATGTTGCTTCAGTGTTTGTATGAGCAAAGTACCATGGAATGCTAAAACTGGTATTGCTAGCAATGGCTTACCTGATTAGAACTGGTTTTCTTTCAACTCAGGTATGAAGTCATTCCCAGCTCGGAATTCAAGATGTGATCATTGGCCAGTACTTTTCACAAAAAAGAGCAAGTACTGTACATAAAAACAAAACTTAAAACATATGTTTTTGCATAGCTTTAACAGAGTCGACCGAGAAGCGATTTAGAGGGCTGCACCTACACTCATAGAGTCTGGTCTCACGGTTAGGGATGCATTTTAAATCCACCACGGAATGAGAGAGAGCCTAGTTTTATTTAGCTAAGTGGCTAAAAACATTATCAGAGAAATGCAAATGTGCCCTGCAATATTTGAGTAATGTCCACAGCAAACCTTAAAAGAATGGCCGGAAAACTTGATGCTTTTTGTATCAAAAATGTCAAATAATGTCTCTTTTGTGGGCTCTGCCTCCTCAAGTGTCGGCACTGTAAAAGTGGTTTACTGCTGGGTATGCAATTCTTATTATCATCTTAGTTTCATTATTGATTTACTGTATTGATTTACATTATTGATGTTGTGTAAACAAATAATAGTACCAAATGATTAATCTTTAATATGAGATAGAAGCATATTAGCACTCGTTACCAGGGAAGGCGGGGCACTCATAAGTGGGGGGGCTAGTGGGGTGGCCAACAATTAAAAAAGTGTCAGGGGGCCATGGCCACCCTTGGGAGCACCACGGACAGGGATTTGATAGAGAATTCCCACAGAGGCTTTCAATGATAAACAACAGTACAGGCATGGTGCATGTATACCATCATTTTGGGTGACTTCAGTGACCAAAACTGAAAATAGTGATTAGTGCTGTGGAAATTAAATGATACTGTATTTACCCAATACATGGAGCACGGTGAGAAAAGGGAAACTCCTAACTTAAAAAAAAAAGATACACTCGAAAAAGACAGAAATTAAAACTAAAGGTCTGTCAGTGATATAGGCCTGCATGTATCTGCAGCTGAGGTAAATAAAGGTCATTATTTGATAATCCATATAATACTGGCAAACAAGAAAACAAGTGTGATAGGTAAAAAAAGAACAAAACAGTGACAGGATTCTTACAACCAAGTGTGTCACAGTGATGGATTAGAACAAACCCTGCCTCTGCGTTCACAAAAGGTGATGGAAATGTGTTCTTCCACCAGAGGGGATTACATGTAGGAAGCACTAGACACAGGCGGACAGTGAAATATGCGCCGCAAACTAATGTTGCCGTCGGAGTGATTTCAACATATTCCAGTTTCCCATATTCATTTATGAACTTTTGAATTTCTTTTGGTTCTCATCTTTGACCAGACAGCCCAACAGTTACCTAACCCTTTAACAAGATAATCATGTGAAAACGGGCTGACCTGTTCTTTCATTGTGACATCGCCCGATTCATTGTTAAGGAATGAACTGTACTTTTCACTCAATTTCTAGATACAATCTTTTCTGTAAGTAAGAGCTGCACTGAATGCAGAAATAATCTCGGGTTGATAGACACCTCACTTGGTACAGTCAAGAGAAGTAGCGTGAGAGCAGATTTGTGTCTGCTTCTGTTAATAATATGCCGTTATTACGATAGTCTGGAATAAATTAATTAACTACAAAATAATTCAACAAGACTTTACTTGAATTGCCTGGTCCTCAGTAGGAGATCGCTGATTCAAGCTTGTAATTTTTTTGCCACATTAGCCCGCATAGAAAAGTCTTCTTTAGCATCATTATAAATGCATTTGGATTTCATCTCTTTTAATTTAATTTCATACCTTTTGTTGAGAAGTTTTGCTGCCTTTTGAAAGTTTGGTCTGGCTGCTGGTGTGGTTAGCCTATATAAGCATCATGTCTTGTTAGCAAAGTAATACTGGCTTTAACATAAAGAGCAACTCGGGTGAAACAGTAGGTAGCTGTGTTTAATGTTATTCCAGATCCTAGTCCTACTATTTTGGTGGATTAGATCTCACTTTTTAATCCTGATATGCACATTTTGCAAGTTCAAAGGTGCAATGTGTAAGAAGCAGCCACCTGTTTTATTCATATTTCAAACAAATAGGGGCAGCATACCACCAGAGTAACCGCTTACTGCTGCTAACCGTAGATGCTATTAGCTAGTAGCTCAGTTAACAGTGCAGCCAGCGGCCGTGTTCGCTGACTCTGTCCAGACCGGGAGCTTGGAGCACCAGGGGAGAGTTGGCGTCTTTTACTATCAGAATGTCACCTCTTGAGGAACAAAGTGGTTAGCTGGTTAGCATGCTAATCTCAATAAATATCTCAGCAACACAACACAAAGACGTCTTTGACATGACGTCAAGTATGTTATTTCTGCACATTCTTTTGATAATATCGGTCAAATTGTTATTGTTTGAAATTCTAAATTCTTCCACATTGCACCTTTAAAATGTAAAAAAGCCACACTTGTCCGGTATATCAGCCAGCTCGCTAGCCTGCTGACTATTTTTCATACGTCTTCATGAATTCTATAATCATGAATCAATGCCCAGCCCATTTCAGTTTAACACCACTAATGAGGTTGTTTCTGCCTCCTGTGCAGCTGTTCTCCAAACACACTTTGTCATAAATGAGTCAACAGTCACACACTGCTCTGTGATACAGTAAATCGCTTTTTGAAAACACTTGGGTGTTTTAGTCACCAGCAGCCTCTCCCACGCTGCTCTGTCATCAGACGTTAGGTCCTTTGCTGTAATGTTCCCTGAGGTTGTACGTCTGATAGCACATGGAAATGTCACAAACCCCTGGAAGGCCGGGATTGCCCCGTTTCCCGGGATCTCCCGGTGGCCCTGGTTTCCCAGGAATTCCCTGGTTTCCTGGATGGCCCATTCCATCGAAACCACGAGGACCCTGAATCCCTGCAGTGACAAGGAAAGACAGAATAGAAGATAAAAGGAAAATGAAGCTGCAGCTCAAAAGTTTGGCCAAATGCGTCATGGGTTTTGTGCCATGAACCAAAAAATAGCACATGCTACATCACAAATGACATCTACTAGTTAGTAAACTGTTATAACGTCCACAGAGACGGAGCTGTCACTAAGAGCACTCCTTGAAAGTTACATACAAACAGTGTCCACCCACATATTAATCAAATATGCATGACTACAAACAGCCGTGAATCATTTTTGTTAAAAGTGCACTCACTCACAGATCTAAAAAAGCTCGACGTCGGAACACTGTGGTTAGGTTGCTGAAATAGCTGCAACCCCACAAAAAGACTTAATAGCTGGAGGCATTTCAAAAAACCAGGCTGACAGGAAAATCTCTTCACATACCTGGCTGTCCAGGTTGTCCTGGAGGTCCACGGTCACCCTCTCCTTTGCTGCCTTTGAGCCCTCTCGGTCCCATGTCACCTGGAGACATAATTTGTCTGCTTTGAAAAATAGCAGTAGGGCTTCCTCAAACGAGCAGACAGATTTAGAGCTGCAGGACGCTAAAGGTGAACTAGTCGTGTCCAGTGAAAGAATCTGCATGCTTCTGTTCCAATTTATTTAACTTATCATGATTAGTCTGATAAAATCAGTGCAGCAGAATGATAACTTTTAGAGCCTTGTGTCCTTGCAGAAGCTCTGAAATGTTGGACACACTTTCCACAATCCAAACTTAATGTCTTAATTCGACCAGGGGGATGAGGGAACTGGATGACCGGGGGAAAAGCGGTGACACAAAGTTGAATACATGTGACGGTTGGGTACCACCGACTATGAGTGCATCTTTAGTGTAATGTTATAAAAAGAGAGATTTGAGCATAACTGGGCTTTTTTCATTGTCTCGGTGTACTTTATCTGAGCATTTTCACTAGCATAGCGGCCCACATCCTGAATTCCTTACCAAGGTGTTGTTGAGCACGTTTGAACGGTATGCGGAGGTTTCATAGTACGTCAGAACCATGGTTATTAACCAAAAGTATGTGACTTGAACAACGCCAACAACAACAGACAATGCGGATGTTTCTTCTTCAGCTTTGGATCAAGCAGACTAGCTGCTCAGCTGCCGTTACGCTGCTGTTATTGGTGGTCCTTTTTTAAATGTTTCTACAGTCCCAAACTGTGCTGAGACTCCCACAGTTTCGTGTTGAGTAAAGTGTTAAGTGAGTACAAACAGTTTCTCCAGCTGCTTCCAGATCTTTGAACAGCTTCCTGCTTTGAAGCAGTGGCGGCAGCTTTTGGTGAGTTACTGTTTTTTTTTTTACAAGTGAAGAGACATGTTTAGTATCACAGAGAGTCAAATACCGGAAAAAGGTTCCACTCCTTCCATTTCTTTCGGCTTCTATAGCATTCGGCCCTTCCTGCCTGGTACATTTCCACCGCTAACTCCATGCTCCCGGTTTTAAACGCATGTATGATAAAGCTCTAATCCAGTTTTCAAGGTTTTCTCTCAGCCTGACACCTCTTAAATTACTGCTCTCCTGACCTACCGAGCGGAAATCACACGCAGCAGTGAAGTGGTACAGTTTGGCATCTTTCACAGCTGATTAGCCACTCCCTGTCTTGAAGTAGTGATAAATCAAAAACAGCTCATTGAGATGGCTTTGCATTCAGTGTTTGTTGTCTTTTGCTCTGCTGACTTTCACTGATGTTCACTTGTTTAATGATCTTGTTTTATGGGGTACCGTGAACATCAACAAATCCAATTTGTTTGCTGTTGACACTGTTTTGATTTTAATCGTTGATGAAAGCAGCAGTAAATTTTTTCCCAAGCTCTCGTTCATGAAGTTTTGTTGTTATTTATTGTCTTGTTTTCATCAGGGTAAATGGACTGATTGAAAGATATTGTCACAGTCGCAGACAGTGGATCAGCACTGCTGGCTTAAAAGAGAGCATTAAACACAGATAACATAAACTTGTCCCCGGTTGTTGATTATTCCCTTAAAAAATCCTCCATTTTGTGTCATATCACCTTTGAGGCCTGCAGGACCCTGCATCCCAGGGGGTCCTGGGTAACCAGGACTGCCACTCCTGCCAGGGTAGCCTGTAGTCCCCATGGAGCCTTTGGGTCCTGGTGCTCCTGGATGACCTGGGGGCCCCTTTATGCTCTGGCAGGGCTCACATTGAGCTGGGGGAGCCAGACTCTGGAGCAATGCTGGAAGTTGATCTGTGGCACAAAGCCAGAGGGTGCTGAGTGATTCATTAGTGTATTGAACATCATGTCAAAACTCAATACTGACTGCCTAACCACACTAGAAGCCGTACATATTCAGTGCGCTGAACCAATCGCAATGTTTGTTTACAATAACTTCCAGGTTGACACCCATGTGACACGCACCAGCTGTGAAGCTCTTCTTACCGCTATCATGTCAGTTTTGCACGTGAAAGTCTCCACGGTATGTCAGCACATATGCAACATCCTCTGACCCACATTTCACATATTACGACATGTTATGACTTCTGTGCCATTACTCAAGTTGTGATGCGGTCACAGTTTGTTTAGGTTTAGTCACAAAATCGACATGCTTTTGATTAAAAAGGAAAAATATGCTACTTATATATTTCACTTAACATGACTAACATAACTTACGTTACGTTATTAATCTTCCCTATGTAATGTTGCTTAAAAACAAATTAACCTTGACTTGTGATTTGGCTTGTGTATGAATCCTTCCAACCATCCACCTCTGACTATCTATAGATCTATATATTAATACATACATACATATATACATGCTATACATTATCACCTGATGGACAATGTACCATTCCTGTGAAATATCTAGTTATTTGACATTTGACATGGTCTGTTGCAGAGACTCATGACCCTGAAATCGATCAGGGTTGACCATCATGGAGGATATTCCAGTTAGAGCTACACCTATACATTGGCCAAAATATTAGCTGATATTCATTGCATCACCGCAAATCCAGAAGGAAATGAATAAACAGCATTCTCATGTTACTGAAAATGTGGGTTTTTTTTCAAATTCTAAAGACGAAAGACTTCAGTTTGAGATTATTTTAGCTCTTTTAGGAAAACAATTCATCATTCACGGAAACATAGTCCCAACACACTGCCAACACCAGACACTGGCAACTAGCTGCTGAACACAGTGGAGCATTTAACAGCTGAAGAACCTGGTGGTTCCTTCAGAGGTTGGTGGAGACCAAACCAGAGCCAGATGACCAAATAAAAGTCAATGATGCTCAATGTTAGGTAAATTATGCAACATGTTAGCTATATCAACTTTATATGAGGTTATGTCAGTGTTTGCCAAATGGAAAGCAGCTATACTTGGACTTAATTTGCCTTGGGATAAAGAGTGTAGCATGTACCAGCTAATGACTGAAACTGAAACAACGTGTTGTATTATTTAGCATTGTGCCACTGCTCTATAGGAAGAGCAATCCCAACTGTCCTAGCTTAACCCTAGCTTGTTATAATCAATGTCAGTCAATACAAGGAATTATGTGAACTGTTAGCAGTGTGTGTGTGTGTGTGTGTGTGTGTGTGTGTGTGTGTGTTGGGAGGGGGTGTCAGCCTTTTTTTTTTCCTTGCTTGCTTGCTTTCTTTCTCTGGTTGTCAGCAAAGTGACATAAAAACAAACAGATACTTACTACGCAGAACATCAGCGCAGAGCTTTAGAAGATGGTCATCTGAGGGAGGCTTACCCTGCAACACACAATTGCACTTTGATTCAGCTGAATCAACTGCTGGACGGACAGAACAGACTGGACCAGTGATTGAGCACGCCTGCAGATTTACAGGACCACACACGCTGACAGCTGCGTCATTACCCAACAACACTCCCCCAAACCAGGCCGGATGTTTTTTATTTTTCATTTTGTTTATTTCACACGCTCAGAGGAGACGGTCAGGATGAGGTTCACTCACGGGCTTCCCAGGATATCCTGGTTGTCCTGGTTGGCCCGGCAACCCGTCCTGGCCAGGAAATCCCCGGGGACCAACAGAACCCACGTGGCCCACGTCCCCTTTCTTTCCCTCAGTCCCCCTGGGGCCCTCGTCGCCTGTCACCCCTTTCTGAAGAAGCGGGAGAGAGGACAGAAAATCTCATGTTACTAAAGGAGAAAGGTGAAACTGAGACTTGTTTTACAGTCACTGATGAAATAACATTATCTCACACATAAGGTCTGGTTTAGCTGAAACCCAGCATTACATAGTAGTAGTAGCAGTAGTAGTGATAGTAGTAGTAAGCTTTACTCAGTATTCAAAGAGTTTTGAGGGTTTTGTAATCTTTTTTGGACTTTATCGAACCAAAAAGTGCAAAAGTGTAAAACACTGATTGAACCGTGTGTTTGTGTTCTCTAATATCAGCTGAAATCACAACTAGCTTATTCTAAAGGAATTTACTGTATTTGTTCCTACCAAAGCCAAAGAGCATATAATGCGAGAACAGGCCGCTTGGAAATACAGTCAAATATAGTCAGTTATATCGGTTAAATCAATACACAGCAGTCAAAGGTTTCTACTTTGTCACTGTTTTGTGGTTGGTGATCAGAAAGCATGCCAACAGTGTGGGCTTGATAAATGATAAATGAGATCCCTAAAAATGGTACAGCACTTGCACCACTGAGGGATGCCATGTCTCCATAAATTGTGATTCTGTAGACGGTACAATAAGTGTTTGATATTTCAGATGTGTGCGTCTTTAGAAAAAAGAGGGCTTTGTGATGTATATTTTTTGCCCAGGGGGCCCGATTTCCCCAGGCCTGGAGGTATTGGCTCTGTAAGTCTTCTATAGCAGCCGTGCAGGCTTGACAGGGCTTCTCACTGCGGCGCAGAATAAGACAGAATGGATTATATCTAATACCGCAAAGTCTAATTCGACAAACCTCTCCTTTCCATCCCTTGGGTCCCACTTCGCCCTGGCGGAAGAAAGAAAGGAGAGCAGGAAGGGTGGGGAGGGAGGGAGGAGAGGGGAGAAATAGAGGGAGACAGTTAGAAACTTCTGTTTACATATCAAAGGCTGAGTTAGTGTGTCAGAGAAGCTCTGCTCGCTGCTCTGCATTGCTGATGCAGAACCGCTGTCTTCCCTGTCAAAGCCGGTGGCTTACAAAACATTTTAGATTGGTTATTGTAATGCATTCTCCGAAGCTTTTTTTTTTTTTTCCGCTACTTGTGGTAATGTGATGAAAAATGCATCTGTGGATCTGCGAGTCCTAAAAAAAAAACAAAAAAAAAACACCAGCCAGTGGAAACACCTATTTTGTAGGGCTTTTTGTAAAATGAAGTACAAGGATCTATCCGAGGCTCCGGGTGCGTTCTGTTATTCTTCTTTCATGGTAAGTGATTTCAGCCATCCCGGTGCTACAGGACATAAATTAAACTGCCGCTTCCTCGGTCTGCTCCCAGGAAGCTCCCTGGGAGGAAACGCACACGTGAGTTTCATCTAAGTACTTTTCTAATGTTTATCAGTGCCCGAAGCAACAGAAACGCTGCTCGTCTTTTATCATGACTTCTGTCCGTCACAATGGTTTACGTTTAAGCACAGATACAGATCAGCAACTTTTTTCTGTTCGTCTCTGACTCTGAGCTACATCTTTCAGTTGTCGAGCTTACGTCTTCCATTACTGTATATGAGGTATATTTTCTTGACTTATTGCTCAGGATTTATGACCTGTCTGCTTTACAACGTGTATCTGGACACGCATTGTATCGTCTTATAAGGGAGAGACGTGCACCCATAGTGTTTTGTGGCTTGTGACAATGGACACGAACATCATTGGGACAAACGGCCACAATGTTCTCACACAAAGAGAGAAAGAACTTAATGTATAACATTTGCAGAATGAACAAGAAGGTCCCAATGGTAAATAATGTGCTGTAGAGAGCTTTTTACAAAGTTCATGAAGTCTGGGGACTAATAACTAAAACATATTTGTAAAGTGTTGTCTTGGAGCTGTCCACCTTTAATCAGATCAGATTATAATTCCGGGTCTGAACACACTATCATGGAAAGTCTGCGTATCTTCGGCCTCACTGAAACTATGCAAGCTCAGACTGCTGATGAGGACGGCGTGATCCGATCAAACACCCCAACACAGATGGACCTTCCGTGGAGATCGTTTTGTCAACCAACAAAACATTTGCTCAGCTAATGATGAGCCCTCAGGTGCAGCTACCAGGGTTGCGCTAAAGATGTCGTTGTAATCTGTCTGATCTAAACACTGCCACTAATGGTCAAATTGTGGTTTACAGGTTTTAGCAAAAAAAGAAAGAAAACGGAGGTGTGCACCGTGCTCTGAGAGCCTGGCTCCTGCAGCTGTAGTCTGAATGTCAAGTAGCTGATGAGGACGGAAACCGAGAAAACAGAACACACCCTCTCCTGAGCTGCGGCGGAGAGTCATACTTGTTTTACCCAGCTGGAATTAGGAAGTCTGTCCGAAGACAAAAATACATCGTATTGGTTGCGGCAGTGACACACTTGTGATTCACTGCTGATGCATTTAGCCTTGAGAGCGTGTCACGGAACGGCTGGGCTGCTCTCAACTCTGTGGAATTACAGAGTGCGAACATTAAGCTGCATACTGAGAAACACAATCGCTTTATCCGTCTCAAGTGTCAGAGACAAGCCTACCAAACTCCCGTCTCCTCATGATGCAACCGAGTTACTGCTGTACGCGCGCGCACACACACGCACACGCACACGCACACACACACACACACACACACACCTCAAACTAGATCATTGCCTAAATCCCCTTCTAGGAATGTGAAGATCGATGCCTCAGCAATCCATACTCACCAATCAATTCTAAAATGCCGCTCATTTGGTTTTGTACCTATCGAAAAGTATCAGTTACAAAGCCCGGCCTGAAAGCTGGAAATTGCAGATCACACAGCAATTCACAGGATTATGTTTGTTAATTAGCAAATACTGAAAAGGATGATAGTCTCAACATGTTCGATCAATCATGCAAATCTGCCCTTGTTAAAAAACAACCTTATTTCACCTTGGCGTTCCGATCAAATCATCCTCCCCTCCTGCCAACGGTTGGAAATGGTTCGGAGTTCCATTATTCAGCGTTAGCAGACACTCTTTTTTTGACCCAGCGGCCGACACAAGCAGGCAGAGCTTTAGGAAGAGAGAATATACGACGCTGATCCTTTCCCCTCTCTGTCGGCTACTGGAGCGTACATATGTTGTATGTCACTGTTGTCTTCAGTGCGACTGCGTGCGCGTTCTGGTAATCTTCCCACGACTCACATACGTGGTTACAGTGATTAACCACTAAATGGATCATAAAGTTTGGGAATCATCAACTTACAATGTTCATTTTCTGTTTTTTTCCTAGATGAAAATACGTAAGGCGATGGCCTTTCCATCCTTGTCTTTTAACCAGTGATAATCCTTCTGCATCCAGCTGGCTGCCCGAGGCTGTTACTATGTCCGCATTGAAATCATGAAGGGGAAACAGAAAGGATTTCTCTCAGTGAAAAACATAGTTACCTTGAAGTTATGACAAACTGTTTAAAAGCCAACGAAACTTACAGCAGCGGAATCTCGCGGCTGCTAGTGATGAAGACAGGAAGGGATGTGCACGGGGAAGAGAACAATCTTTTTTTATTATCATTATTATTATCATTATTATTATTATTATTATTATTATACAATAAAAAACGGGTTAAGCAGCTTTCTGTTTTATTACTTTCCTGTATATTCATGTAATTGTACCTGTTAGGTAGAAATTTGCATTAAAAAATAAGGAAAAAGAAAGAAAGTCATACCAATAATCATTTACTTGTTTGGTCGAGTTTGATCTTATTCTTATTATGGATTTTCTGCGAAACGTAAAAAGAACAGCACCTAATGTAAACTATCAGAGGCATGATATGCAATCAGTTCTCATTAAATTAATGAGAAGCGTTTTTTGTGGAGGAACACAGCAATTCCTTAACAAATTTACACAGTTTTTTATTGAAGCGAAGTGTAAAATGACAAGTGGAAGTCCCTGAATCCAGCACGTAGTCACAGCACGCAAGTCACGTAACTATTTCACAGGACGTTTCGGGTAAACGTTGCACAATAAAAGCTTTGAAATGATTCTACCCGCTGAAATGGGCACTACTAACTTCTACTGATTTATCTTAATGCATCTTTAATGACTAATCCATGTAAAGAGAAATGTTCTGTCTGCTTCACATGACAGCTACTGCTTACATAAGTATCACATTCATTTAGAATTCGTTTAACGTGTCCTTTCAGTGACAGGGAGGTTCACAGTCCTACACCGCAGCACACTTGTACAATGTTGTGAAATGAATTGTGAAATATTACTTCCTGCTGTTGGTTTTGGCTTTCTTTAGAAGTAAAAATGAAAAAAAACTAAAAAAACTCGTATGCAGCAAAAAACTCTGTTTTTTCCCCTTATTTAAAAGAGCCTGAAAACAGCCACAAGATGGTTGTGATAGAGACGCACGTCACAGGCTGGATGTGACATCTACAGCATATCTTTGATCAATTAGTCAACAAGCTGTTGTGAAGCTGGCACAGTGAGCTCACGCAGTAATCGGCGTCTGACAACGTGTTTTACGAAGCTGTTTTGTGATGCCCACTCACTGTGGCGATGCCTCGCGACAGAATTTATTTTGCAGGGGAATCTTTCCGTTCCAAATGATGGACCTGAGAGCTGCCGCCGGCCTCTGACCTGCCGTCCTGCCGCCAGGACGCCCTGAAGTCTGTTAACTGACCAGTGATTGCTAACTGAATGCCTGCCGTTCACACTAGGTTGTCTGCATTGGGTCCGCTTCACTGTTGCCAAGAATCTGAGCCGTGACACTGTGATCCTCTCAGGGTTGTTCTGAGGTTGAGCAGACTGTGGCTTTGCCATAAAGGCCAGCTCCTCCGAACAGATCAGCTCGGCTGAATAGTTTCCTCACTCTGTGTCCCTGCTTCACTCTTCAGACAGCGTTTATTCGATTTTATCATTTCATATTACTGTCTGAAGCCTTCATGCTGTTTTATTATCTCTTTTTTATTTTGGCTCCTCTCCTTTGGTCTGTCTTTCCTTTCTTTTTTTTTAACCCTGCTCTGCACCGCTGTTTGTTTGCACTGTTTTCTGTCTTTTATTGCATTTTTATGCGTTTTTGTTTGGTGTCTGATTTTAATCTTGTAAAGCGCCTTGTAAAGTCACTCACAGAAAGGTGTTATATGAGTAGGGTTTATCATTATCATATTTATTTTGTGATAAAAGTTTGTTTTTTTTTACGTGACGTGTATCAGGGGATTTATGACATTAACTCCAAAGAGACTTCACAAAAAAAAATTAAAACGTCAGCTCTAACCCCAAATTAGCTCTTCGTAAATGACGACTGGCTAATACGCTCTCCCTCGTCCTTACGACCTTGCGGGGACATTTATCCTGGTACCAGCACGCATACACACATACACACAAACACACACACACACACACATTTAAACCCAGCCTCCTTGCTCAGCCTGCAGAAAGATGAGCTTCGCTGCCACCCAGTGGAAACAGCATCACCTTACACTTACGTTGACACCGGGAGTCCCTGGATCTCCATCTCTGCCGTTCTCCCCCTGCAAGCCGATACATCATGATTAACTGAAGGTTTGTGACAGTTCGTTTACACACGTGCTGCTGTGGCTCCCATGTTGTGTCTCTGTGTGTGTCTGTGTGTGTGTGTGTGTGTGTGTGTGTTTGGGTGAGATTGAATGTGTACAACAACCGTGCGCGTCGATTTAGGTGTGTGTATTACTGTGTGCTGGTCCATGTCTTCATTCTGTGTGTGTGTGTGTGTGTGTGAGAGAGTGAGTGAGTGAAGAAAAGGTCATGATTACCACTAGCAGCCAATAAGAGAAACCCAGGCAGTGAGGGATAGGAATTGGCTAGCGGTGACCTTTAACAAACCTGACTTTTTATCTCGTGTGGTTTTCAAACTGCATCCTGCAGCACTGTAACACACTGCTCCTCCTCTCTCTGGGCTCTCACACCCACGCCCCCCATTAGTGCACGTTAGGGGCCAGCGGCTAAATCAGAGCATCCGTCACGTGCTTCGATTGATCAATCCGTGGCCGATCACAACGGGCTGGGACAGACTGCCAGTGGCACGAAACATTAAAGTAAATAAACCACAGCACATACTGAGCACGTCACACGTAAATGATGTACCAAGTACAAATTACTGGAGCAGACTTAAACGTCCCACGAACCCCAGTTATCTGAGGCTGATGTAAATGACTGCAACATAACCGCATCAAACATGCAAGCTGCAGTAATGTGGCTGATTTGGGAGTCGCTGGGAATCAGGTTCAAAGCAGGGGTGTGATACACGGGTTTGCACTGCTAAAGCTTGAGGAATGTAAGGTGGCCCTGAGGGGTCAAAAAAA
>CAEMYA010000021.1:1431609-1463673 GCA_903131615.1 Diplodus sargus
AAAAAAAAAAAAAAAAAAACATCTCCCAAAACACAATGACATTTCAGAAAACGATGTGTTTTGAGAAATGTGTTTTGACCACAGGAGCGTTCCAGCTAACAGAGGTCCTGAGCTCGGCCGTAGCTATCGGCTGCACAGGATGCCTTTAAAGCCCATACAGTGTGTACAAGACTTCACAATGTTTAGCCGGCTATCGTAGTGTGACACCAGTGTGCTGGGTTCATGCTCCTATTTCATACCACTGGACAGGAACTGAAAGGGTTTTAAAGCTGGGGTTGGTAAGATTGGAGAAACTAGCAAGAGCGAGCTAAATCCCGCCAGGCCTCGCTCTAGAACATTTCAGTCGAATGAATACCTGATAAACAAACTGTGTCTCTGCCGCAATCATATAAACACAAGCAGAATAACCGGCACAAACAGACATGATATACCTCAGTCTGAAAATGTCACCCGGTTACTCCTCACCGCTGGAGGTGTGTGCTTTGCGCTAACGTTAGCCGCCAAACAAGCCTGTTGCCGCGCGGCGGCTCTGCCCTTTGGCTGTGTGGTCACGTCTCACATGTAAGACTCACCTCACGGCATCATCATGAACGTACGCGACAAACTTTACTGCTCTTGGTACTCGCCGCTGTCGAGCTAGCATGATAGCGTAGCGGTTTGTCCATTTTCAACCCGGTTTGATGTTCCATACAGAGACTGGGTGGCTGAACTAGGAACTCAAGCATATATTCTCATGACCGTGTGCACGTGACTATTCAGTAGAAGTGTGAGTTAAAAAGTCCAGTACCTGATATCCTTTAGGGCCCGCCTCTCCTCTCTCCCCCTAAAAATACAACACAGACCATTAGAACATGTCTGACTTGACACTGGCTGTGTGACATCTGAGTAACAAAATATGGTTTGATGAATTATAACGGTCGACGGCGTTCTGCGGAGAAGACAAAACACATTATGTTAAGCAGACTGATCCGGACTGGGGACTGCTCGTGTTATGTACCTGGGCGTGCTGTGTTTGAAGTGTGAAGGACAACCTTCAGCGCCATTCAAATTAATCATGTCATCTAAGCAAAGCATGAATAATACATTAACAAGCATGTATTATGTTAAGCTTAGAACATCTCCATAGTACAACATGAACATGTACAAACTCCTGACAGCAAGAGCTATAAATCATTCATGAAGTGTCGCCTCGGTTGTAGACTTCATTAAGCCTGAAACAAAAGCATGCACATCATTTGTTTTATTTTGTTCATGCATGTTGGTGTATGAATTGGCTCTCACCTTGTGACCTTTGAACCCCGGCAGCCCCATGGCACCCGGCAGCCCCGGAAAACCCGGCTCCCCTGCTGAGCCCTGCGAGATTTTGGGCGAAATTAAAGAAAAGGTTCATGCGACGCGGTTCTCTTCAAACTGGCCAATTTATCTCACGCTGGATGGAACACAGAGCAACAAGGGAACATCTTCATCCAGCAGATGAAAGGAGAGAACTGAACAAAAATATTAAAAAGTTAGTCAGAATGTCAAACTTGAGCAGTTTCCAGGTGTGTGTGTGTGTGTGTGTATGTGTGTGTGTGCGCGCGACTGTCTTTTCTATCCCGCGTGACAACCTCCCCGGCTGCCGCAGCGGAAAAAAAGAAAATGTTCTTAGCCAGCAATCACGGCTGGTTAAATATGGGTTACGAGGACGTGAGTGAAAACTTTTCGAGCTCTCGTTTACTCGTGAAATCATCATTTCCTAAAAAGCTGAAGTGATTGCAGCTTTAAAGGATGGCACCTTCAAAATAACTAAGGTTACCTGTAATTAAGTAGCACAACAGAGACATCTTTTTTTACAACGGTCGACATTTATGGGCGTAATTGCACAGAAACGTGTCACTTAACAAACAAGTGGCACTGAAAGTGGAGCTGTCACTCAGCGGCAGTATCCAGACTGCAGGCGGCTGGAACGAGGAGCGGCGTGCAGGATGAGAGGGAGCACCCGCAGAGAACGAGGCTGGTTCAGTAAAAGTGAGGGGAGGCAGAGGCTGTCGCCCAGATCCCTCAGGGGGAATTAACAGTGCCCTCACTAATCCGATGACCACGTTGAATTCTTATGTGGTCTGTGCTCGACTACCTTAGACGGGGGGAACAAAGGTGCAAATGGTGTACATGCTTCTGGCGAGGGGAGGCTAAGGGACGAGACAAATCGAGTGTCCGTGAAGAGCCACATGAAGTGGACAGAGGAGGAGAGGATGTGCCCTGAACTGACTCCTTTGCTGCATCTTGGAGCGACCATGGATTTCGACTTACGAAACAGAAGGGTGATGTTTTAGCCTTTTGGAAAGTGAATCATGAATCTTTGAAAAATGTCCGTGAATTTCAAAAATATCCTATTCGCATTTGGTATATCCCCCCTTTTTCGCTTTAATGACTGCATCCCCAGCACGATGTGACAGTGTTCCACAAAACTTCCTGTGATGTCACAGACTGCCTGGCTTTCTCGGTCTTGGTAAGTGGCCCCATAAATGTTGAATGGGGTTGAGGTCAGGACAGTCAGGACTCCTCGGTCTTCTTTGGTCCTGGAGCGTTTCTGTCAAAACTTGGAGGTGTTTGGGCTCATTATAACCACCATATAACCATTTTTTTTCCCCCACGAGGAGGTGAGGAAATAAAACGATCACAGTTCGCATAACTGGGTTGAAAGTCAAACACAATTATACACACACTTGAAAATCCAATTATCACTGAAGCGTCCGTGATTCATGGGGCGAACTCGTGCTTTGAGTGTCATGCGAGAAAAAAGTTCCACCTTAAAAGATGCCGGTAGTCTTTACGAATGAATCAATTACTTATTAAGTTTGGGTCGGCCGGATCGTGCTTTGGATGCGAGTGGTCCAAGTCTCCCTCAGTCAGGTCCTTATAGAGTTCCAATGCATGTTTTCCGCAATTTGGCACTGAGAAACCCCCACCCCCCTCTTTGCCCAGAATAACAATTAGAGTTCAGAAACTTTCACTTTCTTTCTATCTGACTCCTCAAACTTTCTCATTATTTTTAGGTTGACGTGACAATAATAGAGATTTTCAAATACGTCCCAGACTTTTGGACTCCTCTGCGAATCTCGTCACCGCGGTGAGGCTGCGACAGCAGCAACACCTGCGCACGCCGCTGAATCTGCCAGCCCCGCACTGCAGCCGGAGAGGCTGCACACAAGTGCTGGCCAGGTGGAACACATACGCATACGGGTTTATTAACGAGCTTTAGAGTTGCGGGTGGATGTATTTTTTATTTATTGTTTTTCACTTAGGGCAGAATCAAGTAACCTTGTTGTTTTTTTAGGCTCACGAAATATTCGCCGGGCAACGCTCGTTGTGATGTAAATGCCGGAAAATAAAATATGCATCACGGAAAACACACGGAGGCGAAGGGAAAAACACAGAGACGGAGAGAGGAAGATGCTGAAACCCAGCGAGGACAGAGAGTGAAGAAAACAATGTAATCAGGTTGATAATCTGCTGCTCCACTCACCTTCAGGCCCGGTGGACCAAACGGACCAGCAGCCCCCGGATCTCCACGGCTCCCCTGAATAAACACACACACACACACCATATTGGTCTGACAATGCTTTGCTGAGTACATTCACTCCTGAATCTAATCCTCAGCACAAGTCTTAGGGCTCCATTTCCACCGCCACAAAGAGCAGCACACAGGTCAGCGAGGGCACATCAGAGTGTAGCAGCTATTTGCATTCATATAGGTGCAGCGCAGCATGCACAGAGAGGTTGGCTGAAGTGGAATATAAATCACAGTGTGTGGTGATTAATCATTATCCTCTCAGCCGGTCCCATTATTGCTATCTTTCCCATTAAACAGCTGCGCCAGCCGCACGAGGCACGACGGCGGCGCCTCACAAAAAAAAAGCTTAAACAAAAAAGGGAAAAATGGAGAGAGGCACGCGTGAGAATGTGAATGTGTTCAGACAGAGACGCTCGGAGGGGCAGCGCGCACATCACAGCAGAACAAATACCGCGGCGCCAAAAGTGGAATTCAAACTGGCGTCGTGTTTTCTGAACGCTGGGCTAATGTACATTTTTGTTTTACAGCTAAATGATGTACACAAGTGAGTCTGCTGCAGGCTCCTATGAAATAAGTACTATACAAAGGAATGTGGTTTGATTTAACTGACGTTAAGTCAATCTGAATAATTATCATCATAATTATAACTTTATTTATATAGCACAAATCTAAAGTTGGCAGAGTCATAGTGTGACAATACTGTGGTTAAAGTGAAAGGTGGAGGTAAAGCTAAATGTTCACCACCCAAACGGACTGGTTGGGAGTGTGACTCAAACATCCTCTTCTCTTTCAAATAAAACATACTGGTCAGGCAGGACTGGTGGGCCTTTTCAGAGCATTATATTATTCTAGTGATTTTGTCGGAGCCTTTTACTGACACAGTAACTTGTTGGCAGATGAAAAGTGGAGCCGATTATACCCAGTATGCTTCTCTATAACTATACATTATCTAGATTCCAGCAGGAATGATTCCTAAAACCCAGAGATAGTGAGAATTAGCACTTCCTGTTTCCTCGTCCTCCTAAGTCTATGAGTGAGATGCCTTAAATAAGGTCTGTGGTTAACACAAGCTTAAGAGATATTCATGTTCTGTTCTACAACATAACAGATGTAAGTTTGATTATAAAGCTCCTCCGTGTGTTTAAAATGAGTCCAACTACAGTTTATGGTTTGTGTGTATAGTGAAGCGAAGTCATGTGGCTGTGAGCTAGTTCATTAATAGCCTAGCATTGGCTTTTTACTTCTGCTGATTTCATTTAAGTTTCAGAAATCCTGACAGTGGTGTTCAGGGCGATGCTAAAGCCCACAACAAAACATGATGAAGCGCTCCACTTCATTAACTCCTTACACTGATCATTTTGCATGTAAATGATGCTCCATGTTCTCCAGCGTTTGGAGATGCATAGAAAACTTTACAATAACCATCTATGATTAAAAAAAAAAATAAAAAAATAGCAAATGTTACTTTTGTTAATATCTGTTTGACAAACATTGAACTAATGTATAAAGCATTTATCAAGCAATGGTAGTGGTTAATAAACATCAGTTTATCCAGATTAATGTTTATAGATGAACGACACAAAAATGATGTTACTAACTAAAATATAAATGTACCATTTATTAATGACGGTTTTTATAAAGTGCGACCAAAGACTCGCACTGAGGCGGACTCGTCTGTTGTGTGCAGACAGTACATTTGGCCATGATGTTTGGTTGTGCATGATTTAATCAGGGTAACCATGGTGGCTCATTGTGTGTAGCGCTGCTGCTCTGTGTGTTCAGTCTTCAATTATGTGCTGCAGGTGGAGCGCGCAGCCACCAGACGTCAGTGGGGATTTAATCAGCTGACGGGGGGACGCTGCCGCGCAGGTGTTAAAAGCAGGTGCAGATACATTTAAAAAAAAAAAACAGAGTGAGAGAATCACCCGAGAATCAGCTCAGCTCGGGACAGCCAGCTTTACTGACTGCTTCGTTATAATCATCTAAATGAATTTACTAGTGAGGGTGTGTCTAGTCCCAAGTGTTCATTTCCACCTGTGTACGTTTACTGATCGAATCAGCACATTATCAGGAGCCGTGCTGCCGAAAACAGGCCGGCTCCTCGTTCTCAAAGAGCCAATCTTCACCTTCATATGCATGAAACTTTATCTCCTCTCCCGGCTCTCCCTCCATCTTTGCGCTGTGCTCGGTATACAAATTCCAAAGGGACAGGAAATGTGCATTTCAAGGTCAGGGGAATCTGAACACGCCTTCTTGCCCCTTGTGATAATCTTTGCATAGAAGAAACAGAGCCCACGCTTTGTCAGCTGTCATTTTTTTGCAACGTTCTTGGCACCAAAGTCAGGAAATCGTAATATTTTAAAGCGACTTTGATTTTGTCTGTTAAACAATAAGTTCACCCAAAAGCAAATTAAAAAAAAGACACGTGATTTGTATGGAGCCAGTTTTAGAACTAGTCCCCAGCTACTCCAGTTGTTTAGGAGAATGCTGCAACATTGTTCTGCTGTGAAACTCCGGACGAATGTTTTGTGGAGCACTTCACTTCACTTTCCATCAGTACGAGCGGGAGAAGATGATGTCTGGACTTCCATTTTTGGGTGAACTTATCCTTTGATTTGCTTCCTGCAGGTGCCTCAACTTTGCAATTAACAAATCCCCAAAGTACCCCATCAGTCAGTCTGCAGCCCCCTTTTGAGGTAAAATATTGCAAAGCCTCACTTTTGCATTTCGTCTCAAAACAAGTATAACACACACTAGCAGGATGACATTTATCACATATTCAGAAACACCTACAATTTGACTCCAAACAAGCTGGCTCCCCCTTCAGCAAAATGCGCTTTTCTCTATGGGACCATCAAGAGAACGGAGAGGGAGGGTACAACACTTAAACAGGCTGAGAATAGCCGAGCGGCTGGGGAGCGGCAGGCCATTAGCATAATAACTAATTATAACGTTCAACGCACAGACCTTGGGACCATCTCGGCCGATCTCTCCGGGCGGCCCCCGGGGCCCCTGGATTCCCTGGACAGAGAGAGATATTGGAGGGCAGAGGGAAAAAGGGGAGAGGGGAGGGGGGAGAGAGAGGGAGAGAGAGAGGGAGAGAATGAGATGAAAGAGACAGACACAGTGCTGTGGGCTGAATGAGACAGAGTGCGTGACGGCTTAGTCAGGAGGCACTGAGGGAGAAATGAGATGGCTCAGGTCCACACACACACACACACAGTCACACACACAGTCACACACACAGTCACACACACACAGTCACAATTGCAGACTCGTGCATGTCCACATTTGCCCACTTGCACACTTTACAGATTTCGCAGTCCAGATTCTCAGTCATTTTCCAAACAATGGTCCTTGGGCTCAGACAGAGGTGAAGCTAGATGTAGATGAAGTTATCCAGCTAATTAAGCTAGCATCAGTTTAATGAGGTGGTCGAGGATGCAGTCCAGGGTTCTTACCTTCAAACGAGTCAACTGCGAAAAATCAAACCACTGACTTGATGCCGACCTACATGATGTCAGACGCTAATCGGCCTCCCTGAACACCAGACCACGAGGAGCAGAGTTGTCAGACTCATTCAAGTCTGGATATCTAAAACAATATTTTGTTTCATTTTATTATTATTATTTTATCTAAAATCTGTAGCTATGCTCAAGCCAATTATGTCACCCCTTTCCCTATATTTTTGGTTTCTTCCAAAAGTGCCACACGAAAAGGTTTAGCACGATGCTGGACTGTCCCTTTTTCAAACGTGTGAAACTGAAATACAATGAGTCACACACACACACACACTTGCTTTTTAAGAAATATAAGCACAGTTGGCTGGTTACCAGTTAACGTCAGCTGTCCTTCGATCCAGTTGTTTGCCTACTGGTTCACTAGCTAATGGTGAATAGTGGTAGGTGGTCTGTGCAGTCTGGGCAGAGAAGAACCCAAGATGTGACTCAGAGATTTCATGAAAATTATACCGGCATGAAAATCCTATACTTGGCTGTGATTGCTCCCCCTCCTCTCTCTCCATCAGTGTGAGATGGTGCGGTAATATAAACTTAGGCCCGCGGTGATGATGGATCTGTGGAGGAGGCGTCCTTTCACCCGTGGCTTTATGATCTACGTTCTCTTAATTGATTTGCATTGTGGATGAAGTCTTTTCATGTGTATCTAGTTATCCCCTTCATTGTGGGCGCTGAAGCAGAAGATTTTGCTCCTTTTGGAAAAAAAAAATCGAAACTGAGAAGTGAGTTTAATTTTCAAAAGTCATAGCAGCACAAATAATTGCCATTAGGACTTCTAAATAAATATACAGTATTTAGCTTGATATAAAGTGAGAGATTATGCAGCTATAAAAACTGATTTAATGATTTTTTCAATAATCCCTCTGAAGTCTTCATTATTTCATTTGTTTTTCTGCAAAAGAACCCCAACGAGAACTGAGCTGCTAACGTCTCTAATCGCCTTAGATGGATTTATTATATTCATTATATTTATCACATTATCATATTCAGAGGAGCTTTCTGTTGATTGATTTGTGATATTGTATTGGCATACAGTTCTGTGTGTGCACGTGTTTACATAACTGAACGCGGATCCACTTGAGGTTCAGCCCCGGGGTCAAACCAGGTGTGCATGCAGCTTTTTGTTCACATGTTGACGACTGCATTGTTATTCAGTGTGTAGGAGGCCGTGTCCTTGATATCGTTGTGATCATGACACAGTCTCACAGGCTTCAAAAGCCCCACAGTTTGCATGACTGCTGCTGACATTTGCGCGCAAACATCTGAAGCCCTTTCAGCTGGTGGAGGAGTCAGACGTTAGCTGACTCCAGTGCTACACGTGAGAGCTTGTAGCCGAAACAGCGATTGTGACAATAAAAGGAAATGAAGCGCGCCGCTCAATGCAAATAGGAACATACCGCTGTGTGAGCCATTGATTTATGGAGGAGCCAAAGCAGGAGTATGCACGTCTGAAATGCCAAATTTGATTGGTGTTGGCCGGGTCAACTGACAATTACTTTGACTTCCATGTATATTTCTTATTGCTCGATTGTATGTGGTTGCCTAGATACAAGAGGTGGCTCATCCTGCCTCCTCCTCCTAACTCTGTGTGTGTGTGTGTGTGTGTGTGTGTGTGTGTGTGTGTGTGTCAGATAAGTCAGAGACCCACTGCAGGCTTAATGTCATGGCGATGTTCACTTCTTCTGACAGGAATAGAAAGAGGGGGATGAAGACTAAAAGATGAAGCTTGCGGTTGTGGAAAGGTGAACACTGTGCACTTTGCAGCCGACTGCAGCAGCATCTAGATGCTTTTTGAAAAAGGGCTTTACGTGCTGAAGAGAAAGTGAGGTGAAATTCATATTGAAACAATTCCAAATAAATCCATTAATTATCAATCCAATTTAAGTTTCATATTCATGTCGGATCCAAGTACAGGTCATGTGCTGAATCTTTTTTTGCTATTTATTTTTGACCATTCATCAGTTCTGCTTAAGGTTTTCTGCAGTGCAAATGTGTCCTGTCATGTGTTAAATGTATTTCTTTTCATTTGTCGCTTGCTCCATATCCCTGTACAGTCTGAGCCTGACCACAAGAGGGCAGCAAAGCTACAAACATACTGCCCGTCGACCACCACAGAAGGCTGCTTCCTCTCAAAGCTCCTGTAATTACATGTGGCCACGTGTAATCTTGTTTAGCAGTGGGGGGTGCCCTCGCTGTGTGTACAGCCGTTACCCCTGCACAAACTCTGACTCTGGCTCCAAATTAACGACCACTCGCCGCCTTAATGGCACTGCTAAATAAACCAAATGGACTCATATGGCGCTCGAGCTAAATTAATGATCTCATTATGAGCCGACTGCAGAGAAGGTAATGTGAGTGGCTTTATGTTTGGAATTCTAGTGTGACCGAAGATAAGAGCGCATTACTAAGGGACAAATGTGACAAAGCAGGTGAACCTCGTTACCTTCTTGTCACTTTACGTTTAAAAATGTGTGGATCCTACCGCGGTCAGTGGACAGGAACCTGGGATCAGTCACACCCTCAAGGCCCGTGTGAGCTGACTGTATGGGACCGTTTGCAAGTGTCTTGTTGACACCTCCTCCACTGTCTCTGGGACGGGAGATTTTTGTTCCTGTTTAGTCTCTATTTCGACTACACTGCAGTCCTCGTCACTGCTGGCTTCTAGCCTCCTTCCACCATGGACGAACACACGGTTACAAGGGAAAGACTGTTGATGCTGTTCTGCAGTGTCACAGTCAAAAGTCTGACAATGTTAGTAATTACCTCTTTAAAATGTAGTCAGAAATTTATTCCAAGTATAATAATATTAAAGTAATATGACTTGATTGCTTTCCATTACTTTTGAATTTGGTGGGCACAGAGCTGGACTCAGTGGTGACAGTGGACAAGGATCCTGGACAAACTGCTCTCCATCCACCATGAACACCACCCACCACCCTCTGCACAGCACCCTCACCAGGCAGAGGAGCGTGTTCAGCAGGAGTCCCAGTCCTGCTCCACTGAGAGATTTAGAAACTCTTTCGTCCCCCTGGCCATCAGACTGTATAACAACTGTCAGTTAAAGGAGTGGGAAACAAACAGTCAAACTGAGGATTGACGACTCTTTATTGAAACTGGACTTTCTACGGCAAGACTTTGTAAGGCCTCGTTTGTCAGTTGTTTCGACCCGTATCATTCCGCACAACCTGCTGTTTTGTTGGTACTTAGAGTATTGATTTCTCTCTTGGCAAAATATTTATATTCAAATATTTAACATTTGTCTGTTTTTCGGTTATTATCTTTCTATCTATCACTTTACCTAATATTTAAATAAAGACAAGCCATAAGATATATCCTGCACTGTACTGTATGAATATCTGGATGTATTTCTGGGGCTTTTTTTTCATCACAGGCCATGATAATGAATTGGCAGCTGTAAAATTAGCTGTGGTTTCACTTGAGACCAGAGTCGTCAGGTATAAATTAGTTTTTCGATGTGAGAAAATGGATGTGTGGTGTGAAAGGTGTTCATTGGGTGAGTCTCAAGGTCGATGTGGGAAGGTTTGCAGCCATGTTCAAGGTTGTAATCCTGATAACAATTAAAAACTGTTTTTTTACAAATGTATCAGTAATCTGATTATAGACCAGGATACAGAATTTGCTCTTCTTTATCCTAATAACGTACAGCTGTTCCATGTACTCAGTTACAAGTCAATCAAAGTCTTTCTTCTACTTCCCACTGCCTCCTTATTCTCACTCTATGAATTCTGGGTCTTGTGCGGGCCTCTTTAGGCTTAACACAATGAATTGTACTAATGGCAGTAATGACAGTCTGTCACAAGTGTGTCTGGCCCAGTCACAGTGGACTAAAACTTGTGTGAAAACCAATCACAAATAAATTTTAAAAAACTAATGATTAGCTTTCAAACTGCAAAAAAAAGCCACATAAATCATCAACAAGCGTTTTGATGAATTCTCACATGCAAACATCTCAGTAACAACTTGAGTATGTTGAAGAAGATTATAAGAGTCCTGTTACACCAACCGTTAGGTCAACTCCAGAAGGTCCTTGAGGCCCAGGCAACCCCATCTCTCCCTACAACGACATTCAAGAACACACGATAAACAACTGAATGAGTGAAAGTAACAACCAATTCTGACAAGTTACTTCAGGTCACATCTTACCTTTGGTCCCACTGGGCCTGCTTCACCAGGAGGTCCCTGGACACCCTGTGGACGACACAGTGATTGATAACCAATATTACTAATGGCTTCATCAAGTTTCCAACACAGTGTCAGTGAGAGGTCTTTGACATGTACTCAGTTCCACTCATGACACTCTGCTGGATGCACATTGTGTCTATAGTGAAAGCATATGGCCGTGACTCCCAGCTGTGTATTGGTACAAATGTGGCTCCACCCGACGTCCACTTACTCGCTCTCAACCACATCACACAGTCTTTATTATTATGTTTGCTTTTCCATTATTCTGAGCGCATTTCCAACTTGTCATTAATGTTGGCCTTAATGTTGAGCTTGACAGAACATTTCTTTACTTTGGAAACACCAGCTGATAAAAACAATCTCCCGTCCAGAACAAGCCAGGAAGTGGGTCTTAAATGCCACACTTACTTGGTCAACAACAAGCTGTCTGCTATTTCCAAGGTCAAATGAGTTGAGCTTCAGCACTGTTTAAGGCATGTTAATGTGAACCTAACCCTAAAAATCTATGGACAAAGAATCTCATTACTGTACTCTCATTACTGCGCTTAACCAGGTACAAAAACAAGTCACCCTGTTTGTCCATGAATATCAATACAAATATGGCAGATGGCAGAACACAAAGACGTTTCCATTAGGAGACACTTTCTCCATACCATTTGCAATTTATATCCCTACCCCACGTTCTTGAGTGCCCCTTTGCCCCTCAGGACACCAACCTAAACCCTAACCCTCCTTCTTGGAAATGGGACGACAGCAAGTTAGCTGCCAAGACAGCAGCAAATTATCAGCAATTGTTTTTATGCTTGTTACAAAGTAAAAAGACCAGACAACATTGAAATGACAGCGTTCTCATAACCCTCAGTCTGAGGTGAGCCTGTGATAAACCTCCGTTTGGAGGGGCCATGCAGCCCAACAAGAACCAGAACACCCTACCCTAACAAGTGAATGCACACAATTGAAGGGTGAGGCCATGTGGTAAATTCAAGGGGTGTGTTGAGGTCAGAACATGGCTTCATTAGAGCATATGTTGTTGCATAGGTTAGGGCCAGGTTGGAATGTTTCTCTTGCAAACCTCTCAGTGAACACATTGAGAATTGTCTCCGAACTCTGCAGTTCCTCCCAGCTCTATGAAACATTTTTGTATTTTTTCAGCGTATTGTTTTGGTTACACAGGCAGCAGATTTCAGTGATATATGTGTAAATCCAAAGTTACCAGAACACAGACGTGCTCTTCCAGAAGGTCAGGGGGAGCAAAAACCTGGACAGTACCTGGAGCCCATTGGACAACGCCTGTTCAGAATTTAATGGGCGGGTCAGAAATCAGGGCGGCGTTACATAACGCGGCCATCATTAGCATAAACCCCACTCTGCTGCGGAAGCGGTATAAATACGTTCAGCGCACATTAGCGTTGGTGGTTTTCTGCTTGCTCTCGAGTCTCGGATAGCATCTCTTACAATAGCTTGCACCTAGCTAAACTAGTCAGCCAGTCAGCTAACCAGTCATGCCCTCTCTAAGTCGCTCGTGCATCTTTCCTGGATGCCACAAAGTGCAGAGTAACGGCACCGTTAGCTTATTTAAGTTACGTACGGACTACAACATAAGGAAACGGTGGATCAATTTTGTCAAAAGGAGCTACTGTGGAGTGTTCAAAATCACCACCAACACCCGTCTCTGCAGTGTCCACTTTACCCCCGATAGTTACAGCGGGAGAGTGATGGGAGCAGCTAGCTCAGATGGAGTCAACATGTGAGTTATCATTTTCTGTGCACATGCAGCATACATGATTCAGTTATTTCATAACTAAAGCTACTCCACAGCAGACAGAGTCATTGGGGAGCTTGTGGTAATAAAGTAACTATCAGAAAAGTAACTGTATGAAAGAAGTATGGAAAGTAAGTACACGGAGACGGCTCCACTCCCGCGCACAGGCATGGTTCCAGCGCCTCTAACCGACACGCCCCCAGCGTTTCACAGCAGAGAGAAGTGTTTTTCAATGATATTGAGACCTAATTTTGTATACTTAGCAATTTTTTTAATCTTTCAAATTTGGCTCAGTGGTCAATGACACGTTTCTGTGGTGTGATGAACTCATAACACAAATTTATTTCTGCTTTACACAGACTTTAAGGACTGTTAAGTCCACTTAATCGTCTCCTCTCCGTTTGTGGATGGCTACAATGGGAGGAAATGGAATCGGGGCCGAAAGATTTACTAACAACCACAAAAAGCAGCAGGCTAGAAAGGCAAGAAACCAGAGCAGTGACATGTTCTGTCTGTCCATCTGATTGATCGCCCTCAATCAGGACAGCGTTACACACTCACACTTACACACACACATCTGAAACACAAATGCCTACTTACTAGTGAGGTTTACAGTCTTTATGCCTCAGTACCTTTAGAATCCTGGCTACAGCCCTGCATGGGACTAAACAGTGTGAAATTGCGTGACAGTCCCGCTGCAGGAAATAATGGATATAAAGAAGGATCCACAATACGTTTCAGTCACTCTGTCACTTTGCATATTTTATTCATGAAGCTTTTTTTTATTATTATTTTAATTTCTCTCTTTTTTCAAATTTTAAATCCACCCTCAGAGAGACGGATGGAAAAGTCAGTCCAATTGTGTGCACCAGTGTGAGTCTGTCTGTAGGACTCAGGAGATGGTACTGATTGTGACCTTGATAAAGTAAATATGAATGGGGGTCACATTATGCTTTGTCCTGTCATGTCACGCATCGTGTTTCAGATGTCAGCCTGTGATCAAGCGATAGTTGAGGGCTTTGGAGACTAATGGATCATACTCGAGGATCAAAGTGCTCAGAATTCAGACTACGTGAACCTGCACTGATGTTTCACCACGATAAGTTTGCTGTGTGATAAAGGCAACTAAGTGTAATCCTCGGGGGTTTAAGAAGGTCTGACGGATCCCGATATCAGCAGGTGTCTGACATGGTGGCTTTACTTCCGTAACAACATCGAGGCTTTTTCTCTGTCGTCCTCTCGGAATCCGCCCGTCTGCAAGGGATTTTAGTCAATGTCACATTTTCATGTCGGAACAGCCAGAAAGACAAATCGAATTGAATCGAAGCGAGTGATTTGTAGAGGAAGGTAGCGTGATGTCAGACTGTGATGTCAGATTTCAGTGTTGATTCACTGTTATCAAAACTAAACTATTAACAAAGGTTCTGTGGATTTGGAGAGATCAGTTTTTATGGTAAAAACCAGAGCTGAGTGTCGATAAGGCTGGTCACAAACATTTTATCCTGGACAAAAAACTTCACAGACACATTAGAGTGAAGCGGGCCCTGCATCATAACATTCAACTGACTCATCCGTCTCTCATCAGCATGCCAGCAAGTCTGTGGATGGATGATGATTTATGATCGGTCTTTAGATGATCCCGGTTATTGAAAAACCATCATACCCTCACCTGGAGGTGAGCAGAGGGCAGGGCAGGAAAGGGTAGGATGACAGATGGACTGAGAGGCCAGAGAAAGGAAGGAGGGGGGGTATAACAAAGAGTTTTAAGTTTTGGATTGAAGCACAGTGAATCTGCTCAGGAGTAATGCCATTAGAAAACAGTAAAAGACTAATACCAAATGCCACAAAGTCCATTGTTTTATATTTTTGTTTGTTGTACGATGAAAGTCTTAATATTAATTCTGAGGGTTTGACTAATATCAATAATATCCTATAAGGCTCTAATGCAACAGAGATGCTGTAAACAGGACGAGCCTTATATCCAGACCAAAAGCAAAGAAAACATTTGCATTGCCTAACTCGACCAAGTTAGATTGTGGGGTTATTAATTCTTATATGGGCACCCAGCCACCCAGGTGGATTCCAGCATCTGGAGCGGTGTCTGGATGACTGCAGCTTCCAGCGCTCCCTGCAGCTGACTGACCTGATCTGTCTCCACTGAGTGGCAGTTTCTAAAAAGGTGTGTTAAAATCAAGAAATAGCAACTGTGACTTGCAAGTACATGTAAACTGAATTCATCTGTTTTACCATATTGGTATAAACCCAAACGAAGAGGTTTCTCTGTGATCTGAATTCATGCTTCATCAGGTCTGTCGGCTAGACGACAAGCAAACACCTTTTAAAAATGCTTGTTCCCCGAATGGACTGCGGATCGATCAGAGCTATGCTGTGCTGAGATGTATTTCCAAGACTTACCAGGTGGTCAGACTTCCTTACTCACTTCCCTACATGGCCGCTCCTTATTTGTCCTTCAGTTTGTGTCAGTACGAGAAGATAGTGTTAGTGATTATTATCCTCTCCTCCACTGTTTTTCATCCTCAATGTGTATATGAAACAACATATATTATGTATGTTGTTTCATATACACCATATGTTGATTTATTTAACGCTGAGTTAAATGAGTATAAATAATAGCTAATACTACTTTTTTTAGCAGTAGTTTTACAAACTACTGCCAGGCTGAACTACATGTAGTTTTACAAGCCACGCATGCAAAGTAGCTTCCCCAACACTGACTATATTCCCAATCAGTGGGCTCTTCGTAAAATTATCATGACAAGAACCAATTAGTCTGTAGTGATAGCATCCCGTGTGTGTAAGCGAATTAGTCTGTCCTTTAAACGAAGACATTTTATGCATTCTGCAGGTCTATGGGTACACTTCACTTGCATCATTTTGTTTTTGTTTTTCTCTAGCAAGAACACCTGCCTGGCTTCTCCTCCGACACTACACAACATATTCTCAAATCCAGCTGGTAAAGAGGCAACAAATCATCACCGTATTAGTTATATCAAAAGGATATTTTTAGCTTTGCTCATCATCCTTCATACAGGGTTGCATTTGCAATACATGTCAGCACTGTTTGCCCCTTTGTGTCTAAGTCTGTGTGACAATCAAACAGCCTGAAATGAACGTGGAGACGTTCAGTCTCTGTTACAAGGCAATAACAACTGGGGCGATGCAGTATAGTAAAACTATTTACAATAATTAAATCTTCATTCACAGTTTTTTTCTTCCGCAGCGTTTCATGTAAACATCAGCTTGATTAGGAAGGGAGGAGGGTTTGGCTTTGCGATGCAGTGGTGAGCTGCTCTGCACGCAATACTGTCTGCTACTGTGGACTGACGATGGTCTGTGTGTGTGTGTGTGCGTGCGTTAGTGCGTGTGGTGTGTGTTTGTGTTCACAGGCATATGTTAACATCGTGTCCACTGTAATTTGAATAGTCTCACTGGGTGTCTGGATATCAGCACTGAGGGTTGTGTAATTAGCACAGACAGGAAAACAAACTCCCAGTTTGTGTGGATATATGTTTGTGCACACAAGTCATGCATGTATGTGTGCTTGGCTTTACACCCTGCCTCCTATAAAGAGTGTGGTTGTGGGTATGTGACAGTGATGAGTTTACCAGTCTGACACTTACAGACATGTACAGGATGTAAAAGTGCGAGCAAGGACATAAATATGGAACACAACATTCAACAGTTCTCTTGAACGAATATATGGTGACTTTCCATGAATAAATCTGTTTCCATCTGATATAAAGTATAAATATAAACAAAGTCTGACATAAACTATAGTACAGCCAGGGGGGAAAAAATCAAAGCCTAGTCCTACAAACAGCATGTGCAACATAGTGTAGAATAATGTGGAACAAATCAAACACCAGTATCTTTTGCTATCCAAGCAATGACCTCCACGGCCTGTCAGAGAACAGGTACAAGAGAGAGAAGACAGAAGCAGACCGCAGCCACATCGGTCTAAACAGAGCTAATCCCCTAGGAAAAACCAACTTTCATAGTGGCATAACAGTGTAATTACATCATCACATGATGCGCTACATGCAAAAAAGACTTTTTCCAGTAAGCTAACATTGTTAAGGAGCGTCTCTAAAATGGTGGATACATTTCTTGGAGCATCACAACCCTCTCAAAATGACTTGTTTCACCGTCGGGATTTCGGCAATCCGGTCTAATAAAATTGAGCCGCATGGTCCAATTATTTTCTCCCCATTCAAGTTAGCTGGGTAGGCTGGGTAATCTGCGTCCAGATTTAATGTAACATGCCTGCTCAGAGCAGATCGAGCCAGACAGTGGAACTGCACAACGAAGTTGGAAATATTAACAATAAACACACTTAAAACAGAACAATTCTAAACGATTTATCTACACATAACTCATACTTAGGTTGAGTGCTCCCTCTGAATATACCTTGCTGTATATAAAAAGAGCAGACAGCATTTATAGTAAAGCACTATATCCCTTAGTCACAGCATAAATAAATACTTAATCTAATATGGTGGTATTTCCAATGGCCTGTCATTGCCTCCAGCATGTGTAATAACTGTCATATTGCAGTATAATCAGATATCATTTTACTTGTTCTGTGAAAGGTCTAAAATAGTTTTTTGACTGACTTTGTTCCCTCTGTATCTATGGGGTCTATCTATCTATATAGGGTCAATAACACCAGGTGAGCCTGAATGGATTGCTTATCTGTGGTTAGAAAACAGCTTCCTGTTTTTAAAAACAAAGGTTTTTTAAAAATGCATGTTCTTGTTGTTATATTTTCCAAGCTGCGCTTCATAAACACCATTGCCCTTAGGCATTTATCACATGGAATAAATAACATGAGTTGTGTTCCAGTTTGTCAGGCACAAGGTCACAGAACACAGTTAGCAGGATAGGCGGACTTAATGTTACTATTGTTTACTACAGGTTTACCTGATAGCTGCTCCTCTAAGTCTTTGTCATGGTGCTTTTTTTTAAATTTTATTTTCATTACCACAAAGATCAGTTTTACCTAAACACTGACACCCGCTGTGGTATGTGGGGGATGCAGCGTAGGCTTCAGCCTGATTAAAATAAAACACTGTACGATATTAATATTGTCCAGTATATATCTATCTTATATCTCCACATGAAATTTGTAGTCAGATTAGATTAATCAATGATAAAAAAAATAATAATAATCATAATAAAACATTTAGGACAGCTTTGCCTATTCTGTGTGTGTGTGTGTGTGTGTGTGTGTGTGTGTGTGTGTGTGTGGGCAGTCGGTTTATAGCACACAGCAGTGTGTAACAGCAGCAGTGAATTGTGAACTTTCATGTTTATGTCGTGATGACTCTTTCCTACAAACCTTTATGGGACCAGTTAAACACCAGTTGCTTGTTATGTCCGCAGAACGCTGAGTTGACAGGAATTATGCTCTGTGAGCAGCCTGCATTCATCAGCAGCTATAACACTGAGCACTGTGTGAATCGCGCTGTGGTGATACATTGATTGACTGCTGTAATTGCCGCATATTCGTTACAGAGTTTCATTATCGCTGAACCCTCAACAACTGACGGATATCACATGTTCACAATATAAAATCACATGCAGCCTTCTGTAAAACAAAAGGAAACTACATATAATCATTGCCAACTCACCTGGGCACCTTGAGCTCCAGCCGCACCTGTTGGTCCGGGCTCCCCCCTCTCTCCCTGAGGACACAACAGACATGTCAGTGCTTTTCCGTGTACAGGTGGTGTTGAGTTCCACAGAATAGCATTAGTTTTACAGTGTCTGACCATGATCATGTGTTCATACACTCCTGTGAAATGAATGGATACAATTAGAAGAGGATACAAGAGTGCATCTACCTGCAGTTAAACACAATGCTGGATAGTTCAGCAGTGCTATAAAGCAACTCCAGACTCCAGATCAGGTGAAGATCAAGATGAGGAGAGGGAGCTCTCATACCTGGGGCTGCATGACAGAATATCTCAGCTCAAGGTCCACTTACTAACTTTTTTTTTACAGCACTGGCTTCACCCAGTGGTCTGCATTAGCGCCCGGAAATGGAATTAAATGGGTAACTGGATGACACCTGAGCCATTTCCAATCGCTGATAAACACTAACATAACCACATAACGTGGGCAGGTTCATAACTGAACTCACAGAAGTAACATAGTGATTTGAATCCAAACCATAATGCTTTCCCCAACCTAGTGGTTCGGTTGCCTAAAGCTGAGCAGCTTGACGCTCCATTTGTCATGTTCGCATGGAACAGTGATAACCGTGATTGGGCGTTACAGTCTACCGACACAATCGGTAGTTTAGTTATGAGGATGTGTTGACACGTAACAACCAATCATGTTGATGCAGGTGCACAAGTTTGTCAGAGGTTGTTTTAAGTTAGTTAGTTAACCTACAAAACATAACTTAAGCTATGTATGTGACATATGTAAGTTACACCACAATGTTTTCTAACCAAGTAGTTTTAGTGCTTTTACCTATTCAAGTAATTAATATAATACTGTAGTTGGTTCCTGCTAACACTGTTAATCACAACCACAGTGTTATAAGGTTATGCACTTAAATCATAGCACTTATGCACTCAAGGTATCCTTGATAAATAGCGGCTCCCATGCTGAGATGAGGGCTGGAAAATTTTTTCTTTTTTTCATATCAACGGTGGCATGTTGTGGCTTCCTTCTGGTACTTCTTGTAAGTCGCTTTACAAAAGCGTCTGCTAAATGCCCTAAATGTAAATGTACAGTAAATGTAAATGTAAATTTCATTTAGTTCCAGTTACTGCAAAACCTGTAGTCATCATAAAAACAGCAGGTATGGTGTCAAAAAAGATGAGATTTTAAATTAAAATTATAATGCACTTTGTTGTCCTCACTACTGTTGAAGACAGAAAAAGTGGAGGAGCATTCAAACACTGCACTGTTTCTGAAGATTCTTTCTCCATTTGTCAAGTCTCGCACACAAAAGTCATCTTTCAGTGCTGCTTGTGTCTGGGGGAACTGTTTGGATGTGGCTTGCTGTGAGTTTATCTGTGGCCGTGGCTGACGTATGAACACCAGCTTGTGTGGCGAGTCCTGTGGTCAGGGATCTTGCAGGGAGCCGGAGGCTTGTGTAAAAAAAAAAAAATGAACAGCGACAAACAAACACATTTAAAGCCACAACACAACATGCAAATAAAGTTTTAACCGTCCGCGAGACACCACCGCTGCTCAGACCTCTCCGTGCTGTTTAACTGTGTTTGCTGGATGTATTACATCAAAAGTGGTGTGTGAGCAGGTTCCAGTGTGGACCGCTGAAATATCTGACACTGGCAGTGAACATGTGAAAGAAGCTGTAAAATATATTGTGGTACTTCGAGCCATTCATTTGTAAGGTTGCATGATATTGCCTGCGGAGCTCTGACGCATGACTGCTTATCATACAGATGCAGGCAAAGACAATCTGTTGAGTTCTGCATAATATATATCAAACACACAACTTAAAGACTTTTTGTGTCCTGTACAATAAGGGCAAATGATCTTAACATTATCGTAAAACGGAACATGTTAAAGATGAAACATTTGTAAGACTAGGGTGAGTGAGTAGTTTTGTGGAACACTCTACCTCAGCTGTCACTGTCCCAATCCTTATCAATAATCACAGTACTAATTACTTTCATTTAAAGAGCACTATTATTATTGAAATTAACAGCAGATACAAGCTTAACCATGCAACCCTGAGATCCTCCGACAGAGAGCTCGACAGCTCAAGTGCCTGGCGGACTTCACAGATAAGCGCCAAAGAATTCATCGATAAAATCTTCAAATCGATTCTGTAACTCGGAGGCAGAAAGTGAAGGGCAGCGAGGATTAGTGTAATTTGATTGTACCTCCTTGGGTTTGGCGCATGCCTGGCAGCCGCATCTCACACAAACTGCAGACAGGAGATATATCTCTCTGTCGCAGCCCAGAATGAAAGGGATTACACCGATCAGGCCCGCAGCAAATTCCACTGTGAAAAACGCGATGGCATTCATCAGCTGAGGAGCGAAAGACTTAGCCTGAGCCTTAATATTAAAAATGACAGACTTGGACCGTGGGAGGCTGGCGAGGCTGTTGCCATCCACGCAGCAGCCTCAGGTGTCAGGTTTCATTCAGGTTGTGAAGGCTCAGCGTGTATTCAGATATGACCCGACCTCTCAGCTGAATGCTGAGTGAAGGGTGAGCTAAATGTAAATGTCACTTAATGTGAGTCAGGACTCTTTTTCTATGTCATACTGCATCTACTGAACATAAAGTACAACACCACTGGATCATTATTGAAACATGCCCCTTTATGTGTCACAGCACATCTGAAGGTCTTAAAGGTCCCATGTCGTAGCTTTTTTTTATAATACAGCAGGTCTAGGAGCTGCATAAACACTGTGAAAGTCTCATAACGCCCAGTCCACAGAGAAGTGCACAGCCTGTACTCAGAAACTGTGCCCTCAAACAACCTGTCAGGACTTCCGTAAGGTTGTGATGTCACAAGTGTGCAGTCTCCGCCCCTCAGCCACCAGCAGAGTTGATGTGGACGCTGGGCGGTGCCTTGTACATGCACTTGTAATGTAATATTTTGAAGCTTTGTGCTTTAAGGTGTTCTTAAGTATATCAAAGCCACCTTTACCTTTTATTGTCTCTCCCTGCGGTCACTGCACCCACCTCAGAGCCTCGCCCCACCGCCAGCCTACTGCCATCAGTGGCACTCTTCTGTCCTTGCACATCTATCTAATTAACAGGGGCAACTCCAAAATCTTTAGCAATTAAAGCTTCTGCAGCCAGACTTGACGGAACGACAGCCTCACAGAGCGGCGAGCATGGCTGTAGACTCACAGCGCTGTAAGGATTTAAATGATTTTGAGGACAGAATGAAGAAAAAGCCCATTTTTCAAATAAATCATTTTACAAGATCAAATAAAACAGGATGTTCACTTTTACACACGTTTCTGAATTTATGGTCCTAAACTGACGCATCTAAAATCATTTAATTCGACTGGCTCTTGACTCGGCGCTCTGGCCTTTGGAGCTGCTCTCGACTTGAACGAGCTCTGCAGGACTTTTAAGGGGTGACACCATGAGGTTCTCTTTTCTGTTCGAGCTCCCTGCAGACACAGAGGTTACCAGGTCCCACCAGCATATATTTTAAGTGCGGCGCTCTGCACTTAAGGCAGCGAGGAAACAACTGAATTAGCTCTCCACTGCGTCTGTTTTCTTTTGAAGTGTCTCGCCGCACTACGCACATAAACCCGTAAGAGCAGCAGACCTCATAATTACACAGTCAAGACGCCCACCGCGGCCCAATAAATGACAAAATGACATAAATCTCAGGATGGCTAGAACAAGAGAAAATAGACAAGTGCACAGAGATCAGTGGCACACTGTCCTGTAAGCTGGCTAATCTGCTGTTCAGCCTGCCACATACTGTTTAAGACTGAAGACACTGACATGAAGGAATTCTAGTGGGGCATCTGGAACAAAAGTCAATAAAAGATAAAGACAGCTAGCAGAACAAAACAATGTCAAACTAGACCATGTCTGACCGATTCCTTTTATGACAGAGGATCAAACTAACTGCTCGCTCTGTGCTGGGAGTGAATTACAAGACAGACGATTCTACGAGTTCATCTTTCATTTGATTTGGCAGACACGCTTTGTCGCCCTCCCATTCACACAGATCTCTGGCCTACGGTTAGATCGATCACAACTGTTCATCTAACATCAGGTGGGTTTGACGTTATGAGGGCTGCAGAGGCATTTTCATAAACAACCGAGATGTGGAATTGTCTGTTGAATTTGCATTTTGCCTCCTTTATGTTGGAAAATACATAAATCCATCGCAATGTGAGGTAACCGTAACATACTTCCACGCGTCCCCTTATGGTGGCATGGATGATAAGCAATACATCCACTAGGGGGCAGCTCAGAGTCAACAAACATGGAGACACAGGGGAGGTTGTGATTGTGAACTATTGGCTACACTGCTGCCCAGGGTTTCCAGTGGTACTGCTCAGCCTTCGTCGGCAGAAAAAGCCTCCAGAAAAGATTCACAAAGACAGACAAAATGAAGGCAGACTACGGACAGAGGGTTCCGTCTGTATTCGCACCTAAGGTTGAGCATAAAAGAGCCTTCAAACAAACTTTCTCAAACGTTTTGTTGACGAGAAGGATGTGTTTGTGGTGCTTCCAAGTTTAATTTACCAACGGGCCCGGATAACCGCTAAGAAGATGTTTCATTGCACTGACTGGTTGTGGGTTTATCTGTGCCTTGGAAAAATGAAGAAAAAAAAATTGGTCTGCTGATATCAGGTTATGCCCCAAGTGAAAGAGTACAAGTATGTCAGGAGTTATGCCAGCGAGAATAGCGATAGAAGAGAATGAAGAGACAGAAAATAAATATGGAGGGAGAGAGATTTTCTTATCTGGGGAAACTTGGAAAAAGACTAGAAAAACTTGGCCCAAACTTAGGTTTAAAACAACACCATCAGATGAAATGAAGATTGGTAACTAGGGGCAGTCAGTTCACCCAGTGATATACTGACTGTGCGAGAGGAGCTGCAGTGTGTAGTTACACTCTGTGATGGATAAAGGGGCTTCAGATGAGGCTGGTTTTCAGTGACTGGGTAAACTCACTCGTATTGTACCATAAAGCTGAAATCAGCTTTAACTGGAGGGGTGGCTGGGGGGTTATCAGAAAAACTGCATCGGTATCAGCATCAGCACCAAAGATCCACTATATTTTCATACTTGTTGTACCAAGTTCCGAGAGCGCTGACTGTCAGCAGACTGTCAACGAACTCAGACTTGACTGATCGATTCCAACTTGAAATCATGTCACTACCCCAGGGAACTGTTGCGTATAAAAGAGCAGGGTCTGCGTGTGTGTGTGTGTGTGTGTGTGTGTGTGTGTGTGTTCAGGGGGTGTGGGTCAGTGTGTTTCGAGGGATGTGCCTCATTTGCCTCACACTGAGCATTTACATGGGTAAAACAGCACCTAATGTGCCTCCATAATCACCGTGATTGATCACCTCATTAAACAGCGTGATGTATGATGGTGTAGCTATTACATGTCTTTAGTAGAATTCATTGTTCTGAAGATATTTCATTGTGCACCAAAGCGGGAGTGAATGTTGGAGGCCACCAGGGTTCTGTAAGTAAAAGGCCTCTTCACTTTCTGCATAGGAAAGAGAGTGAATCAATGGAATAAAAGATCAAATGAACATGCTATGAAATAATTTGGTTTTCGATTCTGCGTTTTGGATGCATTCAGTAACCATGGTACAGGGCGCCATGGCAAGAAGCCATAAATATTGAAGTCATGAGTTGTTTAAAACACCCCCTTCATGAAATTATCTGCACATCAGGAGCAGTTTGGGGTTCAGTATCTTGCCCAAGGACACTTCGACATGCAGACCAGGGGAATCAATCCAGGGACCTTCCGATAACAAGATTCTGGCTCTATCCCCGAGCCACAGCTGCCTGCCTGTGTGAATGGGGCTTCAATGCTCCTTGCTTCCATATAAATATGTTTTACCCTCACAGTTTTCTTATCTGTTGTTAGTGAGCGGGGAGGTTTATTACAGTGTTTTCCACATCAGTAGTTTCACCACAACCACTTGACCCCCGGGAGGTTCTGTGCATCTGCACTTGTGGTAAACAACTGAAGATCTGGAGGTCTAACAGCCGGCAGGATGGAGGGGCTGATACTTATATGTAGTTAGGAGCTCTCTGAACTTACTGCTAAATTACAAGCACAGGTTAAAAATAGACCCAACTTAAACCCAGTGGCTTCCCTCTGATTTGTGGTAGGACTCTATTGTCATGTGTTTGCTTATTCAAGCAACCTAATTTAAAGCATCCGGTTGTTTCTTTGGCCTGTATGACACAATACTGCTGATGCTGCTTAATTTTTGTTTTTTGTCTTGTCTTCCCATTTAAAGCACAAAACCATGTTTCCAAATGTCTACTCACAGGTAACAGTTATACTATTAGTAATTATAGGGAAGGGATGCGTGATGTACAGTATCTTTATCTCTCTGTGACATGAAAACCTCACACAGCTGCATCACAAAATCCATAATTTTGGGTGTAGAACACTTTCTGCCTGATAATAAGAGACCTCCGACCACAAAGCTGACAATCGTTAACTTGCTTCGCTTTAGTGTGAAACATCAAATCCCAAATTGTTTAACGTTGCATTCCATGTCGCTGAAAGAACGCTTAATGTCTATGTGTGTGGGAGCGTGTGATTAAAGAGCGCGCTGACAGCCTTAAGCTTTGTACAGTATATCTAAGTTTAGGCCTCATTAACATTCAATGGCGCTGTCATGGATGGGTGGCAGGAATTATTTACCGTCAAAAGAAGATGTTTCCTCAGGCGGCGACCACACTGGGAGCTAATCTGGTTCCGCACGGATCACATCTGGATCCCCGCTTTTACAACTTTGCCACCGCTGAGTGTTCACTCTCACTCAGGCACTAGGTACTAGGTACAAGCATACAGTACAACAGTATTTACAGGCCACATTGTGATGATTTCACAACACTGTTTCAAGAGTTCTATGACATTAGAAATATCTGACTAATCGCACGGCCGTGGCCAGCATTTTGGCCAATGGTTTAATTGCTGTTTCAAAGGATCAGCCTTGTAGAAAGTCCTCCATGTGGTAACACTTGAGCTTTGACTAGTTCTCAGGTCATTAAAACCCCCAAATTCCCGGAAACAATACTGAGGACGTGACCTCAGTGGTGCTGGAGCTGGTACAGGTTAAATAGTAAGAGGTTGAAGAAAATCTAGGCTGTAAAGAAACAAAATTTAGTCACTAACCCGAACCATAAACTTATCTCACTGTGGTTTGAGAAAGACTCAGTGGATTGCTTGTTACTACAGCTGAATTGAAACCTTGTTAGGCCTGTGACACTCTCTGCTCACCTGTTGTTTATTTATATCAGGACCGCTCCAAAATAAATGTCCTTGTCAGACTTCAACAAACATTAGAGGGAACCCAACATGTGCAGCCAAAATGCTTCATGTTAAATTCAGAGATCCGTGACGGGCCAGCAAGGGAAAATTAGATTCATGACAAACACTGGATCCTTTGCCATTTGATTTGCATTGTGCCAAGCTTAAGAGGGAACAGTGTGAGAGTAAATATCTCAGCGGTTCAAATGTCTCAACATGGTAGGAAGTGCCTGCTGTTAAACTAAAGCTACATTTGTAGCATTCTGCTTGACTCTGCATCTAAACTCTGCCCTTCTGACCCCAACGTCGTGCTCAACACTCCATTAGTCCTTCTCATAGCTCACGTTGCTTTGTTCTGTTAGAGGCAGGCCGTTTCTTGATAATCATTAGGACGTTCAATGTTCCCTGACATTGTTTGCAGGAGGAAATTCAGTCTGTTTGTTGGTTTTGTGGACTCTGTCATGCAACTCAGTTCCGGCCAACACTGGATTGTTCAGGAAGTTTTGAGACATCTGGCAGTCTAGCGAGGCCTATAGGCACTTTTGTTCCTGAATCAGTCAGTCAGTCAGTAAAGTCAGTCAATCAGTCAAGTGGTGGTATACAGTTCAACTGTATTGATTTGGTTCCCAGCAGCAGCAGGCAGCTGTTTTCAGTGATATAAACTTGATTAAGTTGATGATAAACTCACTGCACTAGATACAGTTAGCGACTACTTGGACTTGAGTTATAATAAATGGCCACTTGCTGCGTCACAGGCTCTACATCAGCATCACGATCGTCACCTCTCGACCATTGTTTGCGCCTGTCAGAGAATTTTTAAATGCAAAAATAGAAATGATTAATATCCTTAACAGACCAGGGACGGATGCTGGTGTTAGCATAGTGACCCTGAAAACTAGCCATAGCAGATAAGTTGTGAAGGGGAAAGTCGTGGGCAGAGCCGGAGGCTTCTGGAGGAATAAACACCTGGAGTCCAGGAAATCAGCATCTTAGTTGTGTGCTGAATTAAAGGGAAACACCAGTGAAACTCAGCACTGACGTTGGTCAGAAGCTATAAGGTTACCAGAACACAAACAAACACGAACAAACACCAATGATCCCTGTGATCAAACTCAAGTGAACAACACCCGGTGATTCACAACTAGCTTGTTAGCCTCTGCTCACTCGGTACCTTCCAGATTAGAGGCCATGTTTCACAAACGAGGTTTCATTCACCTTGCGTCAGCTCCGTCCATGCTCCACCTTTGAGCCTATTTTTGATTTGAAGATAAGGGGAGTCTGGTACCGCCGGCTGGTACCACCCACTTAAAGCTTCACCTTGACCGCACTAATTAATTAATCAATCAATCAATTAATCAGATTAATTAATTAATTATCAAGATTAAAGCAGCTTTATGGAATTTTTTATAAAGAATTAGTCACTGTCAAAGCTCTACCAGACTCCCTGTCTGAGGTTGAGAGAATCTGATGGCTCATGGTAAGTGAGCCCTCACAGTCTACATGCTCCTTGACCCCTCTGCATCACCCTGGTAGCCCTGGGACCACTAAAGCTGCTTGGACACACGCTGCTCTATTGAATTCGGAAGGAAAGTTCTAGCAACATTGAAGTACTAAAGCAGGAAGTGTTCTGATGTTCAGCAGAAGATAGGAAGAGTCCTATCTTATTCCTGAAATCAGCTGACTGACTTATTACAAAGATCTTTCCCTAAATGTCAACAATGTAGTTTCTGAAAATGTGTTTAGCAAAGTGATGTTTATTAGGATTGCTTGGATGGGTAAACCTCAGCAGGGAAGACACTGTTTACTGTCTTTCCTAAACACACTTACCACAGCACCCAACCCTACCCCTCCAGACATCCACACATGGAAGCCAACTGTGGACTGTTTCAGCTCCCTGTGCACCACCACCCTCCACTTGGTGCAGAGTAGTTCCAGATTTGGGGGGAAAGTAGTTTATTGTGATAACAGGAAGAGTCACAAATTGCCGAGCAGGCTGCCAGTCGAACCGGGAGAACACTCCAGGGAATTCAGAGGCGACTCAAAATAGCATCACACACTTGTAGCTGGTGGGCGTGCGCACATGCTTGCAGATGTGTGTGTGTGCTGTTTCATTTAGCCACTTGTTTTTTTTCAAGTTACCACAAGAGATCACCCCATACAGTGTGGCCTGTGACCCTGCAGCAGTGTTAATTTCATTAGCTAACAAATGAGGAGAGTGTTTTCAGATTTGCTGTTTGACCTCATATAATATAATATAATCTCATCATCTTTTAAAGAAGATGAGAGATCCTTTGTTTCACTTTCGCACAGGGAGCTACCCACGTTCCCTCTGTGGAGCTACTGCAAAAACAAAGAGAGAGTTGTGCTCCGGGGCGCTGCAGTTCATCCTGAGCACTATCCTGGCTTTAAATTCTTCAGCGTGGCCACAGAGGAGGTTTGATTGCTACATTATACAGTACAGTCAGGCACCAGGGCTTGAGCTTGTTCTGTCATTTACATTCATTTGCGGCGTTTAAGTGCTTCATCGTGAAGCAACTGAGTGCACAAATTTAGATTCCCCGCAGACATGTCATATGACAAAAAGCTTACATTTTAATGACCCAGACCAGGGTTTGTGCATGCCGTAGTCCATTTAGTGTAAAGGATGTATATTTAATGCTGACCATTTTTTTAAAGCAGAGAGCTGTATGAATTGCGATGTACTCACATTACACACGGCCATTGGTATCTATTTTTTTTACCGACTTAATTTGTAGCAGCTACAACTTTCTTTAATTAAATAGTAGGCTAGTAAGTAAGGATTGTCTGTGCTTTCATCTAAATTACATATATGGTTAATATGCAGTATTTTTGCTAACACTACGGCTTACAATGCTATTAAAAGATGTGCTCAGACAGGATGTGAAGCTCAATTTATATGCAATGTGATGGCGTGATTGTCACTTAAGTGGCACGGAGAGATGCAAACCTGCAGTGAGAGTAAAGACATGTCTACACAAGTTGGCAAAAAATGCTCACTTCTCACGGGTCTTTGTGAAGACTCTTCACAGTCGTACAGAGATGACAGGAGCGGAGCAAAAAAACAGAAACGAACCACGGCTGAGCTCGGAGATCAGTCAGCGTCAGAGTTGTCACACACACAGTCAGTGCAGTCTTGACTACAGCTAACATCAGTACAGGGAGCAAAGAAAATTTGCATCAAGATTGCTTTTAAAGCCAATGCAAAGACAGGACTTCACATCTTTTCAAGCCGGGCAGCATAAATGACACAGCTGGACTGCATACTTGCTCAAGTTGAAAGTATTTGACTTTCAGTGGAAAAAGAAAAATTGTGCGGGGTGCAGAGCCAGACCTTCTGGAGGAATAGACATCTGCAGCAACATCAGGTTCTGCTCTGATCTGTAGCCATGTACTGATGGCAGGAGAGCTCAGAGATTGCTTTCATTCCATTTTCTGGATTAAATGGGGATTTATCACTCCTGTTTATCAACCTGACTGCAACACTGTTCCGCGGATGTGACCTCCGTTTCCAGGTGTTTATGTTCTGTAGTGTTGACTGCTGACTGGAGCTGGAGAGGAAATGTACTTTACTTCATGAATGCTACATTACAGAGAGAAGAGGGGGAAAAGAAGAGAGAGAACCAGAGTCTCAGCTGAGCGCTGAGGTCTGTGAGAGGCTGACCTGAATCCAAACACACAGACACAAGCGAAGACTGCCGCTACTCAGTAGCTTAATGCTAATGTACAGTAAAGTCTCCTGGCTGTTTAGGAAAAATAAACACTTGCATAAGAAAGTGAATAAACACAAATGTTCCTGCGGTCACACTCCAAGTTTCAAACATCTGGTGGGAAGGTTTTCCAGAACAGTGGAGGCTGTCAGCACACCGCATTAATCTTTTTTGCAATGAAGTTTTCAAACAACGAAGCAGTGTGATGTCTGGATGTCCACAAACTGTACTTTGGGCTAGTTTAGCGTATGTGTCTCCTGGTAGCAAAATCTTGCACTGACCTTTGGTCCCTGTGGTCCAACCAATCCACCGGTGCCTGGTAGTCCTGGCTCCCCCTGGTTGGACATTAAACATACTCTGAGAGGCAAAGTGGAGCAGCAGCAGCCAAATGCAACACTATTACAGCAATTATCTGTCCCACTTGAAATACTGCAATGCTAATAGTGCTGTGACAGGAGGAAATCTTAAACACACACACACACATACACACACACACACACACACACACACACATGCTCAGAGGAAGCCAAACCTCCAGAATAAGAGTTCTATTTTTCTATTTTAGAGTAGAATTATTTACTCTACATCTGGTTTGATGTGGTTACTTTTTACATCTGGCATAATATTCTATTTTCAGGTTTCATGTCCTGGAACTGTCAGTTAAGGTGGTTTTCATGAATTTTGTGGACACATGACTGTTGAACAGAACTTGATCTTACCATTGGTCCAGCTTCTCCCAGAGTCCCCGGCTCGCCTCTCTCACCGGGAAGACCCTGCATTCAATGACTAGCGTTAGAATCAATAGTGTATCGAGTGACACTGCATAAATGTTAATCAAATCAGATTAAATCATATAAGAAAGACAATACTGACTGCATTATACCAAATTTGAAGGTAATACTTTGGTTTCATATTAGTCTAGCCCTCATTTATGGTGCTCTGCTGGAGGGACACAAAAAAGTCTCTTTAAAGGACCACTCCAGAATTTCACTTTATGTCCCATTGGGTGCTGCGGTGTGATGCCAAAAAAGCCTCTTCCACAGGGAGGATTTCTAACTGACAGGAACATGAATCGCCTCATCACTGGAACAAGATGATCACAGTGAATGTGGTGAAATAAGCCTACAAATAAGGCCACTAAGTATAGCAACTTGAAGTGGTTCTAAAATAAATTGAGGGTTCCTATGTACAGTATATATATGAGTGGTGCTCCTGGCATCAGGGTGTGGTATGGTACTACTGGTTCATTTCTAATTTCACGTACTGCACATAAATGTATACATGGAGCTATATACATAAACATTTATGACATTCGACAGGCTTTCTTATTTAGTAAAATGCTTTCCAACCGTATCAGTAAGACAAGACTATCATCAGATCCAACATGGATTTATCAATTTCGAATTTGCCTATGGAGAAATGAGTGGTATTTTGTCAGGCTCTTATTCAGACTTCACCTCGACCCTGCATAGCATGAATTTCAACATAGTAATGCAGTGAAATAACATCCCTCACATAACACAGCCTGAGTTAAGTAGGCAGCGTATTTCGTACGTAACGGAAGTATTGTAGTGCACAGAACCCAAACCATGATATCTAACTATATCTCTAAACCTAACCAAGTATTTGTCTTGCCTTAACTGCATAGTTTTTTTGGCAAAATGTAACCAAGCTGCCGGCGGACAACAAAGGTCCGCTACAGGTGTTGCTGTGTAAAGGGGCGTTCAGACCGAACGCGATAGACGCAAATGGACGCGGCACCGCGGCAACTCTACATTGAAAATCAATGTAAATGGCGCGATGACACGCGATTCAGGTGCCGGCGGCGCGAATCGAGCATCTGGCACGGCGCGTCTGGAGCGTCTGAAGCGTCTGGCGCGGCGCGAATGAAGCGTCTGGAGCGACGCGAATAAAGTTGAAAATATCCAACTTTTCAGGCGGCATCGCGCCGCGACATCCAATCAGCGACGAGTTCAAGCCGACGACGTCACTTCCCTGTATGGTTGTTTACACTCAGACCAACATGGAGGACAAGCTAATTGTAACCGCAGCTCACCTCAGACAGATGGACAGGCGCTCCGCAGCTGAGATGGAGCGAATGTAGTTGGTGTCCAGGCGGGAGATCCTGCCACCGACCCGAGCTAACAGGTCCTCGAACTGGGCTCTGGTCAGCCTGAGGTACCGGTCGTCATCCAGACGGAGCTCCTGGAGGAGACAGTGAAATTCCCCCAGCTCCGTGCGTCTCCGGAGGACTTCATGAACCCAGACACGACGGCGGGTGGTTTTCCGGCGTTTCTGGGACTTGT
>CAEMYA010000021.1:1475090-1504129 GCA_903131615.1 Diplodus sargus
ATATATATATATATATATATATATATATATATATATATATATATATGTATTATAAGAAGTGTTATGTATTCTGATAACAGCTGTCTGCAACTCAGGTTGGTACAGCTGTAGAGAGAAAATGCTGTCCTACCTGTGTGTTTCCTCCCAGGTAGGTGATGCCCTGTATGGCCTGGATGAGCTGTGCTCCACCCTGGTGTTCACCCAGAGGGATCTCCAGACGTGGAGTGTCGCTGTACTGGATCACAGCCACCTACGGCAGACACAAAGACAACTTATGCAGCTGTGGTGCAGATCTTCTGATGGTCGGTGGCACCTGGAATGGGCCACAACAGTGTAATAATACAGTTTGTATCAAAGCTGGCAACTGTCACACATAAACATTGTCATAATAAGAATGGCCATAGACTACTAATTGCAAATGCAGATTATAGTCTCAGTCACTCAATTCATGCTTGGTACATACTGTAGAATACAACGTGGTTTATATTACCTGTGTGTAGTGGGAACTGATGTCAAATTGGCTGGTGATGTTGATCAGCCACTGCTTGGCTGTTTCGAAGTCAGAGAAGCCAACACTCCATGAGCCATCGACAATATAGACCAGGTCGTTTACAGCTGTGCTGCAGCCTACACACACACAAACACACACAGTGATCACAGACAGCTTAAAAATACAAACTGATGAATCACACTCAGCTGGTCAGTATCTAATGCTGCTATCATCTGAATGTTTTATGTCGATATATCGTCCCAAATCATCTCAGACTGTAACCAAAAAACCCATCTGAGGCCTGTTCTATAAAGTTTAGCAAATAATCCAGGTTTATCCATTCTGAGAGTGGCATGTCTGCAAATGTGTGATGATGGAGGAAGAAGTCATGATGTTTATCATCAGCTAATATCATCTTTATAAATGTACTCAATAGAAAGTATTAGCATGTATGAGCTATCATGAACCAAAACGAGGTAGCTGCTGGTGTTGGCCCCTACATTATATTGATGAAGCTCGGGTTATGAAACTCAAATGCTGCTTGGAATTACATTAATGGAACAGCTCTAGCACCAACTTATTTTTTTTTTGGTTCATTCGAGTCAGTTGTCTGACTTAAAATTTCCACTTTTCTTCGCCTGCTTTATGGAACAGGCCCCTTGGTCAAAAGAGCGACTTATGGTATTGAAATGTTGGTATTTGCTTGAGTTTTAACCATGACAGACTCTGTTGAGCGCTGTATCGTTGTCACCCCTACCTGCTCGGACATCTTCCTCGTCTGCAGCCTCCAGCGGGGTCAGTAGCACCATTGCACTCCATAATGACCACAGCAACATGGCTTTGTCCAAGAGAGTGGTCGACCTCAGCCCAGTCCAACCTGGCTGAATTAGTGTCGAAAAAACAACAAATACAACAATGAAAGCAATTGTTTTCTGTGACTTCCTGAACTTTTCTCTATGACCTCAATCTAGCCAAAATGTATTCATTTTTTGATATTTATTTACATAATGGCCAGAAATGTATTACATTTGCCATGGATATCATGACATCCAGATAATGATTCCCCAAATGATTGTGGTAACACCCATGACCTTTTGCCTAGTACTACCTTCATCAAAATACTTCTAATTCACTCGTACAGAAAAAAAAAATATTGCAATCTAATCTGTAGATTGGCATGAGATAGACAATACAATAAAATGCAATACATTCAAGTTCCAAATAGGCTGAAGGAGGGCTCCAGACTAACTATTTTCACCAAAAACACTTTGTTACCATCATCTATGAGTTGTTCATCAGAAGCCTTCAACCCCTTCAAAATCATTTGGTCTTAGCTGAAGTTCTTAACCATAAACAGTCAAATATGTACTAATAGACTTGCAACAGGTATGATGAAGAAGGAAGGAAATTACTGTCAGTACTGAATGATGGAAAACATAATATAACACTGGTTAAATTAAGACATCATAATTAGTTTGTAAACTTTGAATTAATTACTTAAGAGTAACAGGAATAATAGAGAACATTTAGTTTAAGCTGGTTTGCCAACTGACATTACAACCTAAACTGCAGTTAACTGTTTCATGTTGTGTGATCCTCTTAAAAGAAACTCTCAGTTCTGCTCTGTGTGTTGGCTCAGGGTTGGAGCCAGCGTCTTGTTATCAGAAGGTCGCTGGTTTGATTCCCCTGGTCAGCATGTTGAAGTGTCCTTGGGCAAAGATACTGAACCCCAAGACTGCTCCTAATGTGCTGGTTGGCACCTTGCATGGCAGCCACCTCCATCAGTGTATTAATGTATGTGAATTACTGTAAGTCGCTTTGGACAAATTAAGCATCTGCTAAATGCTTTAAATGTAAATGTAAATGCTCAAATCTAGTAGCCAGCCAGCACTGATAGTAACTAACATTGACACCGTGGAGAGGGCGATTATTAAAAGAAGAGCGTTGTAGTCAGCGCTCTGTTCTGTCTGTCATTTGCTCAGCAGTCATCAGACATACCACACAGACAAACCCCTTTTGTCCTGGAGGCATTCCGAAGAAGATCTCTCTTTCTCTGAGATACATTTTCTCTGCGATAATGGTGTCCATAGTGTTGAGCCCTCACTGAACAGTTTCCACTGTGGACACCCGTGTTCTGCCTTCAGGCCTCGATGTCTACCATGTGCAGCACCTGTCGCATGAAATTAACTGGTTCAAGTTCATCTTCCGAAGAAGACGGACCACAGCTGAGCCCAGCTTGGAACTGCCGAGTGCGGCACCTTTTGAGGACACGCTTCCTGAAAACTCAGTTCTGTCGTACAAGGTACAAGGTAAATGTATTTTCATTCTCTAAATACAAGGGTTTAAAAAAATAAAACTATATTTGAGTCCTTTCTGCTACTTCTATTTTAGGAAATGGAGTGTCAATGATGAATGTCAGGATGCTTTCTATTGGTATTGCTCTTGAGTTTGGCCTTGCTCAGTTTGCATGGAAAGTGAAGCCATTTCTGTGCTTCTCTAACCAGTATAGTGATGTATGATGACCAAGATAGATTCTCAGTGACGTCAATTCCCAGGAACTTATAATTCTTCACCTGCTCCACCTCAGCCCCGCTGATGTGGACATTGGTGTGTGTCTTTGCCTCCTTCCTTCTAAAATCAACAATCATCTCCTTGGTTTTGCTGACGTTGAGCAGTAGATTTTACACCACTAGCAATGGAGCTTTTGAGTTTCCGAGCACACTGGTGTTGAGCAGTAACTTAGAGGAGGTGTGCCTGCCAATCCGAACTCTGTCATGCCTCAAAGCCCTGGGTTACCACCAGAGTACGTTCAGTCTCAAATACCACTTGCTGGCCAAACACGCAGTGATTCAGAGCGCTCCCTCACCAAAGGCAGACAACACCGTATAGTTTGCAACAGAGACGCCTGGACAACTCTACATGCGACAAACTTTTAATAGCGATACCTAAATGGGTGGCAACAGCTTGCACAAGAACAGTGTGTGTGTGTGTGTGTGTGTGTGTGTGCGTGTGTGTGTTTGTGTGTGTGTGGTGGTGGTCCTTGTGCCAGACTGAAGTCACTAGAGAAGAACATGGGTACTATATATGCATAAATAGCAGCATTTTCCCAAAATACTACTGGTACTGCGGTGTTGACATTTCCAAACTGATGCCTGCAGTGTGCCATAAGAGCATGAAATGAAGCACATCAAATGAGGTATGTCAATTATCGGCATGTGTTTAGAGTTTATAGCCTGTTTCCACCCCTGAAAACAGTTCAGAAAACCCAGGAAACATTCTAGTTACTCAGGAAGCTTTCATACATTTTGACTAACAAAAGAGACAAAATTCAGATCATTGGAATTATCAGTGCGAAAAGTTTCTGAGTGGACAATCACAGATGAATTCTGGCGAGCATACGCTGCCAAATGAGTGAGTGGACACTCTTGCCAAGGTCTATGATGTTTGAGAACTGTAAGAACCACTGAGTGAAGAACAGACAGATCTGTATTAGCTTATTAGTTACATGCTTAAGCTGAAGTAAATAAGTATGAATCAGTCAGCCTTTTTGTTTTAATTGTCCATTTCAAATCTGCATGTCTGCTTTGCAGCTTCCATTCAAATGCCAGTTATAAAAAAAAAAATTAAAAAAACAAGATGTGACACTATGTTGTTTTCTCTTCATGTGTAAAATGATCTATCAAAATGATCTAATTTGCCAGATCTAATTTGTTACTTCAGATGGTGGAATGCAAGCAGGAACCACAAAAGAGACTTGTTACTCCTTGTTTTGACTTGTTCTACAGTTCCTGGAAGTATTTGGAAGTCAACGAGCTAAGAGTCTTCCTCTGGTTGACATTTCACACCTGTCACACCTGTGTGTTTAAAACACACTCAGTGTTCACCTGCAGTGTTCACCTGCTCCAAACAATGAAACACTAATACTAAAGCTTCTGTTCAGAAAAAAATGTCTTAAGTCTTGAGGCTTTGTATTCTGTATACACACATACCCGCTCATCATGATACACACCCATTGTGATACATGTGCTTCTAAATTGGAGGGACTCTTTCCTTCAGTCCATATAAAGGTCCAATAAATACACTGTGTTGTAATGTTGATAAATGGCTTTAGAATGACTTGTGACCGCCTTGTGAAATCACATCTCTCTGTTCTTCCGTCCTCCCCCGCTCCCTGTGTAAAGCCTTTTGTGAGTTTTCATGTTGTGCCATTCGACATATGGTCTTGTAGTGTGTTTTCTGTGGAGCTCTGCCTGTGTTCGCTTTGCAGCGCAAACATGGTTCCACCGACCGCAAGGCTGGGCCGGAGAAAATAACAACGTGAGCACTATGCTGGGATGGGAAAACAGAAATATAAACATGGCAGAGCGGGCTGCAGAGTGCTGGCAGATGCTTTAAAGACAGGGGAGGATCAGTCAGCTGAGGAGAGCGCAGCTACCACAACCTTTCTTTTACAAAGTCTCCTCCCAGCTCCCGTAACACTCTTTTCTCTCTCTCTTTCTCTTGTTTGACTCGCTGTTATGGAATCCTTTTACACCAAGGTACTCCCAGTCGTGACTTTCAAGGTTTTTTTTCGCCCCACTTGAGGAACAGTATAAAATACAAACTGAAATGTGCGAAGACTGTCTTAAATGTCTTGAAAAGATAAAATAAATAAAAGTGCTGAAACTTAATCTGTTCAATAGCTTCCAGCTTTCAGAAAATGCCTTAAACACTGCCAGTATTATGTAGGTGACACAGCTTATGGCTAGGGGTGTAACAGAACAGACAACATTAATAAATATACTTACAGGGTCTTAGTAACCACTTGACATGCACATGTGTACGCAGCATGAATTACATGCTGATAACATGTGTAACAAGTGGGCCATGGGTCCCCGAGAGGGCTAAATGTGGACCGTGTGCACCATTGAGTGTCACATTTTTGGCCTCGACAGGATATCATGTAGGGATAGTGATTTCTTTTGATAGGCTTTAAAGTGGGCCACAGCAAAACGTGAACAGTAAACTTTTTAAAGACAGGCAGGTTAATTCAGGTTACTGAAGTAGTTACAGTTTCATCAAGCCATACATTTGAGAAGATGTGTGATGAGATAAATTGCAATAGAGATCCAGACGGGTTCCCATAGGTTTCTCTATTATAGTGTCTTCTTACAGCTTGAACAATGAGGGTGAATATTGACGTGATTTAGATTGACTGGCCTGAGCTTCCCTTTGGAATTGATTTTTTTTTTTTTAAACACCCTCAAATGTCATGTTTGCCAAGACTATGCTTACTGCTTTCTGCAAACGCTATTAATCTGAAGATGCCGACCATATTATTAGCATTGCTATCTTGTTCAACCATTGAAATTCAACCAGATGCAAATTTTTAAAATGCATTACAGAATTATATCCTGGAGTTTATATGTATAGTCTAAACAACAGTGTTTGTGTTAATGCGATGTTTTATGTTTGGGTAGCATGGAGAGACGACTAACTCTTGTTTTATTATGCAATATTTAATGGATAAAAGAGCTCTAGTGTGAACAGAGCCTCTTCAGGAGTAGGGCAGGGGGGATGGATGGGTCGACAAAGTGTATGACTTTGAGGAGGTCACTATTCACTTTACAGTCGATGCTGGTGTCTTTTAACCATGACCACAATCTTTTCCTAACCCAGTCCAAGTACTTTTGGTGCATAAACCAAACCAAACCTTAACCATAGTGGTGGCAGATCAGGAAACATTCATGGATGTTATTTGGAAGGAACTGACAAACTGTGCTGTTCCGCCAATAGAGATGTTATGAGTTCTTTTTTTTTTAGAGGCAATGAAACACGATGTATTTTGTTGTTTGGTACAGAGGACTTCAGAACTCTACAGACAGCGCTCTAGTTTGTAGCAGCTTGAGAACGAGATTGTGCAGAATTTTTAGTAAATGCTCCATTCAACCCGAATGGAAAGGGCAGAAATTTAAAAAAATGCAGCAGCATGTGACAGAAATAGACATAGTAAATACAACGCGAAGTACATGAAGCATTCACCAGAGAGACAAAATCAGAGCAGAGCAGCAGACATAAATATCAGATGGGTCTGGAGCGATGAGGAGTGGGTAATATCGCATCAAATAAACAGAAATGTAATATTTAAATGAAGCTTTTCACGGGTGACAGTTTTGTTTGTTTGAGGTTTAACTGGTCTCAGTTTTAATTATTGTTGCTTTCCAGTCAAATCCACTCATCTCCAAAATTTCTATTTTTCATGAGCTGAGAGAAAGCAGCCATGCACATTTCAGATGATTCAGTGACTTTGTAAATGGTTTGTATGGCTGAAGAGACAGATTTGTCTCGCTCAGTTTATCTCATGTTTTATCAAAAACATTTAAACACCAAGTTTGGAGTCACATGGTTTTGACTGGACAGCAACATTACATTATTTAGTTGAATTGTTGTCTGCAATGTATTATGTGATGATCCAGATCTGGTAGCCAGAACATGGGTGTCCAGTTCTGGGCCACAATAGGGCTGGCTATAGTCATACAGTTGGCTGAGCCAAGGCCTGTGTCATGGGCACCTGTGCTTTTAATACAAGATCTGGATTCCCCGTGGCCCCTTATTCATTGCTGTATGTGGACTGAGTGGGGCTGTGTGGCCCACTACTGGGCCAGAATAACTTTGCTGTTCGGGAAGTTGTCTCCAGCTCTATTGCCAGCTCAGGACATACTCTAAGTTTTGTGGATGTTATACATGAATCCTGCCTGGGCTTTATGCCAATGCCAATGTGTTCATATCTGTGCTCATGATAAGGAAGGAAAACAAAGGGAGGAAAGACAATCCTCAGTAGTTAAATTGTGGTTAACCATTGAGTTTTATAAATAACTTCAATGTGTAAATAGTTTTCTCACTCTTATGAACCTCAATTTTAAGGTTTTTCTGTAAATAGTTTTCTAATATAAGCATGAATCAATCCATATGAATTTCAGGCTTAAATAAGCAACTTTGGTTCCAGTTTTTCCCCATTTTAAGCTCCATCCATGCCGAGAACAGATACGAATGCAAATGATTTAGTTGGTTGACACTGGACCATGATGCAAGATGTAAACACCATTCACAGATGGCCCTAGTTTATGATTCAGATTTCCATTGATATCCAGCTCAAACCTCGTGACTCTGAGGCCGCTATAAATACCACTGAGACAGCAAGCCACTGTAGGATGTTTGAAATGTTTCACCTTTTCTAAAAGTGTCTCGACCAGGATCCTCAAACATACACTGATTTTTTTCCCCCTTCCTTAGATCCATCTATACATCCTTCCTCAGTGCCACACTCTTTCATGTTAAAACGTGTTAGTCATTACATACACACAGTGTGGATAGGTGGGTAGTGAACCTGAATTCCTCCGAACCTCACTCTACATTTGGCGAACCAGAAGTGCAGTATAGCGACCACATCAACGGCCTCCACTGGCTTCAGCCTCACAGAACATTCCTTGTGCGCAGATGGTCTTGGGATTGCTCAGCGCCTTTGGTTGGTTTACGAAACTGACTTCAGGGAGCAATCTCTTTACTGCCATGTATTTATAATAAGATCCGCTACTACGACTGATGGCTGGGAATATTATTTGCTCATTACAATATTTATGAGATGTGAGGTCAAGCAGGATATTGTTTATCAGTGTGGTTAAGTACGCTACTGGTGTGAAGTTTAATTAAATGCCTTCTTTAAAAGACCAGTGTTTTTGCATGTAGACAGTTTACTGTAATGTACATCTACTGTAATATACATCCCTACTGATCATTTTTCAAAGCACGTGTTGTGTTTTATGTTATGTTTTAAATGTTTCACAACTTTGTAGCCATTGCTTTCAGTTCAATCCGCTATAGTATGAAAATCAATTTGCGGTTACTTTCCATTACAAGGTTTCTGTTGCCATGCAGTGTGTTCATTATCAGTGTACAGTTGTGCAGTTAAACGGTGCAGATTGATTCACAAGGCTCCCAGTTTATTCCAATGCATTGCAAATATGCTTCTGTGGTCAACTTTTGGAAGGATTTGGATAATAAGTATAACGCATTTAATGCTTTGGATGATGCTTGTCTTTCCATCAATTGTAGAAAGTGAAAACATTCTGAAAAATACCTGTGTGACATCACTTGAACTTTTAACCAAAAATAACAAAAACAAAAAACAGAGAAACTGGAAAAGAAAGTTGAAATGTTGCAAAATACTTTTTATGCTACATTGAGGTGGAAAAGTCGGGGGTACCGATAACAACACATGCGACCAGTTGCGATGGAAACAGATTGAGTGAATAAATCATGATGTACATGAATCACGTGATTTGACATGAGTCATGACCAAAGAGGCTGACACAACAGATGTGTTTGAAGTGATGAGGAGAGTGGAAGCTTCCTTGCATTAAAGCTGCTGTAAGTTACCTAGTGGTAATGCACGCTTTCTTCTGCATGTTATTATGGTTCTGTATGGGTGTAGTTTGTAGAAAGAGTCTGAGCCTGTTATCATCAGCTCCCAAAACAGCATATATCATCGTTCCTAAAACAACATGACTGTTGCAGCATAGCAGTGACACACATACCGGACCTCTGTCGTACGGTCGCAGTTCTGTTGAGTTTGGACAGGAAAAGTACACAACAGGTTTAGGCACTAAACCTCTTTGGTTAGGATTAGGTAAACTCAGTACTACAATTCTGTAACTTCCCCTACAAATGTGCCCACGTGACCTAGGTAACTTACATAATGTTACGTGCCTGACATAACTTCACTATATTGTAAGAATGTATAACCGAGTCAGGACAAAGCTGTGTAAAAAAAATATTTGTTTTATTTCAATATAGTCTTTGAATTTTTGTCTTTGAGAACCACAAGCCAAGTGCCATCTTGTTCCGTTATATTCAGCCGTGGGGAAACATCTCTACAGCTGATACATCTACAACTCTGCAACTTGCACCAATATAATCTAGATGGTTTAATGGGGGTAGGGGGAAAGCTTGCTAACATCAGCTGACATTAGCCTGCATAAGCTAGGCTCATACCAGAACATGAAAGGCTGCGTCTGAACCGAGAGAGAGTAGATATTTTGCTTGGGAATTAAGCTGAAAATTCAGAACTTCTTTTTTTTATAAACCTTTTTAAAGGCATGAATAACTCCTATTTAAAGCAGAAAAACTACAGTGAGCCAAGTGTTTTAGCTGTCATGTAAAAGCTCTTGATTACAGGTAATTGGATGACTTCCTCGGAAGCTTCTACTTTTTTGACATTTTTACCGATAAATTGATCTTGAACAAACATCTCTGCCTTGACTATCTTGAACACCGGCCCACATACCTTCTCCAACATTTCCAGTTCATTCAGCAGTTGAGCATACAGTAATTAGAATGGAAGACCAAGTTATTTCAGGCTACAGGCTTAGCTAACAACATAACTCAGAGAGAGGCTGGTGCACTGCGTTGTGCTGTGCTGTGCTGTGCTGAGGCAGAAGACCTCTGTGACCCATAATCACAGAGGTGCATGTATGCAGTTATACTGTATATTTAGCTTGTCTTCTCATTGTCCTGATGGCTGGTCGCTTCTGGCCAAACCAAACTCATTCCTTGGTAACATCAAGTTTGGAATAGGCGACTAAAAAATAGCGATGATACTTGAATGCACTCATACCATATGTACAGCTGTAGGTTAAGTGGTAGTGAAACATCAACCACCACCCAAATAACAAACAACCACCAGCAAGAACAGAGATCAGGTGTATTCTCTTACAAAGAACCAATTAATGCTTTTCTTACACTATCTGCGCCACTTTTAAATGGATGAGTGTGATCGCAAAATGATCACAAAATGTGATCTGAGCCTGAACAGATCAAATAAGGCACACTTACCCCCCATAAAATCCCAGCTCGTGCAGTAAAGAAGTGATGACAGGGACTTACCTTTCTCTTTCAGCTGCAGGCGGACAGTGATGAATGCCACTTTGCAAGGAGAAAGTGAAGAGAGAGGAGCCCTAACTTGTGACAGTCCTCCCACTAGTTGGCAGAGGGAGTGGTGGGAGTGTCAGGGCAGCCTTCATAAATCATGGCCAGCTTTACCACAGAATGTGACACTACAGAGACCAATGTGGATCCAAAGAGGATTTACACACATACGCACATCCGATGTGTGGACTCACCACAGTGTGAAAAGGCATTGGTGTTTGATTGTAAGCGTTAATCATATTGAATAACTGTTACCATCTGCCATAAAAAAATGTACAATTAAGCGAGTTTAGAAGATTTTCAGTCACTTAATGGTTTGTAATGGGACAGCAGTAGGCTAGGATAGCACACAGGCTCGTGACATGTGACCAGCAGCATGCTCTTATTTTGAAATGATGAGATTGCGTGTGGATTGAAGCCATGATCAGTAGCCATACCATAAACTGGAGCAGGGCTGTGGTTTAACAGCCAGCATGTTTTCACTGCAGCTGCGCAGGAGTTTAATTAAATTACAGGTTTCAGAATCCCTTTGTGGGAAGAGATGAAATAGCATCTGTGGCTCGTGTTGGACCTCTGTGATACCATGTGTAAGTAATGAATCAGTCTCAGAAGTAATTATAATAGGCCCAAATGCACATATTTGATTTGCATTTATGTCATGTGTGTCTAAATGACAAGTCTATATCAAAATGTTATGATGGAAGAAGTGTTTTCATGTTCTATTGTATGTTAAAGAGTAACTCCACCTATTTTATAATAAGTTGCATGTATTCTGATAAATTGCCACCAGTTTTGCCTGCGAGTGGCTAAATTGCATTTTGGGTAATGTACGCGCCAGGATTTGAAAAGCAGACACCTGTTCTATCATTACATTCCTATAACACTGTTATACTCATCATGGACAGTATAAAAACAAATGGCAAAAATCGATACAGCAGAACAGAGACATCGACTTTATCACTTCATGTATTCCTCTTCTTTTTCAAAACCTGGTGCCTAAATTACCCACAATGCAACTGTGAGTGGCATCACTGTAGGCAATTTATCAGATTACATCCAGCTTCCTCTGGATCCACAAATGACTTGATACTACTTTTTCACATATGGAGTAGTACTCCTAAGACCTGTAACACACACTTTCATGTGTAAAATTGGCAGAGTTCCCCTCTAACAAACAGTACCCTTTAAGTAACAGAGGATTTGTAGTCTCCTTTAATCTGTTTTGCTGTAGTTGATAGATTAAAAAGGGTATACAGTGTGTGTGTGTGTGTGTATGTGTGTGTGTCTTTATATATTATATATAGAAACACTGTATATACACACACATACACACATACACACACACACACACACACTTATTCTATATGTTATTTCAAATTCCATGAAAGGACTCAAATAGATCCTTCCAAGTATTGTGTACGTAGCCAAACACATAATGATATATTGTATTGCTCTGTGCCATAGAGCTCCAGTGTTGTTCAGAAATGACTGTGAAATAACCTTCAGCACTTCAGCACATTTTGCTCAGCTTGGTGAGAGTCTGAGGACAGAAACTGTGTCAGAGTCATGATCCAATGCACCCCTAATGCACCCTTCCATAAGAGTTTAGAGCAGGGGTCTGCAACTACTTTCAGACTAAGGACCCATTACTGACAGAAACACAGAGCAGAGGGCCCTTACTACATCTATTGCAAAAATCTGCTTCATATTAACCTGGGCCGGCAATAACAAGTAGGGTGCCCTATAGACACACATGTAAACAAGTCATCAGCAGTTGAATCATGGCTAACGTCAGGTACATTAGGGGAGGATATTTCAGATTCTTTTCGATAACTTACACTATAACAATACACTTTGGAAAACAATACAGAAAACTGTCAATATGTTTTAGAAATGAATGGTTACCGCACAGTGATTTATAGGGTATGGTTAAGTTAGCTTCATGGTGTTGTGACTGTGGTTTATTATAAATGTATCTTAAACAGTAATTGATGGACTTAATTATAATTTGGTAGCTCCCCCTAAAGTGAATCTGAGGACTCCCTGTTGTTGACCAGGGGTTTAAAAGTTCACATCAGTGAGTCCCAACACTGCCCGAGGTGACATGATCCTTCTTTTGAGTAATATTGATTAGAAAACTGTATGCATCCGTGACCCACTTCACTCCCCTTGGGCCTTTATAGCCTAAGAAAAACATCAATAAACAACTCTGTTGATGAATGTACCTCAGCCCAAAAGGGCTACCGAATGTGATGTTAGGTGTGCGCTTTGTGCTGATTCTAGCCACTGAATCTGAAATCTGGTAGCCTCTTACTTTATCCAATCAGGACAGAGAACTCAATAGAGAGGCGGGCCTGACACAATGAGAGCAGGATCGTCCAGCCATGGTGGAACAGGGAAAACTACCAATTCCAGCACTCATGCTGACGGCTTATACTACCAAATATGCAGAGCAAAGAAAAATCCTTGAAGAAAAGAAAGAGGCAAAGAGAGCTGCCTTGGAAAAAAAAAAGAAAGGAGTCGTGCCAGCATGGTGGTGTAGAGAGGAGGGGGGGGGGGTTGCTACCTGCAGAATGGACAGTCAGCTAAAACGTCTCCCATGCTGACAGCAGCTTTAATTTGTAACTAGACTAACGAGTAACTAGACTGCCAAAATAATATCGTGGAGTGAAAAGTAGAGTAACTACTCACAACTGTAGCGGAGAACAAGTAAAGAAAAATGAATCAGGTGTAGCACACTTATGTCAAATTTGTACTTAAATGCAGTACTTGTGTGAATGTACTCATTACATTCCACTGCTGTCAAGAACCACCATCAGGTTACCCATCAGTGACAGAAGAGGTAACTTCCTAACCCTAGCCCTTTAGTACAGACATACATACACATACATACATAACAGTGAACTGCCATTGCCCCCTGTTGGAGCAACACAGTGAAGATCAATGCGGCTCTCTTCCCTCAGTGCTTGGCTTGGATACGTCTTTGTTGTTGCCAAGGCCTTTGATAGCACAAAAAATAAATAAGCAAAAATATACGACTGAAAAACAAGAAAAAAACACGTTCAAATATGTGCTCTTACTTCCTTTTTCACCCTGACCACATGAGGCTGGAAGGAAGACAGAGCGCAGAGGACTATGTTAGCTTCCAACGCTGTGTTTATTGCAGAGGAAGTCTAAGGGAAGTATCAATCTAGTTCAGTGTGGGATGCAGGGTCCCTTTTCACGCATAAAGTCATCTGAAATGGACTCACTGTTCCACTGAATGTACGTCCTGTATGTGTTTTCGTAAAGTAAAACAGGAAAGGGTGGATCTTGTGGACTACGGACATACAGTACAATACTGTCAATGTACTGAATACACTACAGGTCAGCCTAACATTATATCACTTTCATACTCCATGTTAGGAATTTCACTGGAGGCCAAGGGGTATGTCTTGAAAGAATTGTTCTGAATGTAGGTGGTGTAGTTGTCCAGAACTTAAAGCACGGTCCTACAGAGGACAATTCACATTTGTTCCTGGCTGTATAAATCCAGAGAAAATGATGTACAACCACAATATTTTTTACTCTACGCTCTCATTCACTGTTCCTCTGGACTGAATTTGAGAAGTGATAATAAAACTATCCCATGACATGGACAAATTACACATTTAAACTTTGGCACAGAGTGTGTAAAAGGCTGCTCCTCTCAGCTTTTACTGCACAGCCCTAGACAGAGTCATTAAAACTAATGAAAACCAGGCGCAAATTATGACTATGACCCCTCAGTCTATAAATCTGATCTCACTTTGTTGGAGTACAGCTCTGTGTCACACAGTGTCATGCTCGGTGTGGGACTCCCTGGTTGTCTTATCTTTACAAATCTGACCTCATGTGCCTTGGCGAGCTGCAGGTCATGTGCTCCGGAGACAGGAGGCGACTGCTTGACTCTTTAGATCCAAACTAAGCAAACACTCCATCAGCCAGTTTTACTGAGAAACACAGAGGAAGTAAAGCTGCACCAAGCAGCCACATTTACAGTCTGGTTTCCCTTTCTGTGTAACTGTCAGGTTTGGTCTTCAGAGGGCAGTATTGCCTAAATGAAAGTGAGTGAAAAACCTACCTTATAAAATATGCAAGAATGTAGATATTCTTCTATAATAGAGAAAGAAATAGAGAGATAAATAGAGAGAGAGAAATAGAGATGAATAGAGAAAATTGTGAGTTTTAACAATACTTTATTAAAAATTCAATATATTCTAAAACCACAATAAAAAAAAACAACACAGTCAATAAATACAGATTCACAGAATCCAAATGATCTCAGTATACGTCCACAGAACAGCTCGTCATCAACAACACAGCAGAGCACATGTTTATAACACCACACACTGGATCTTTCAGCATTCTATAATAATACAAATCTATTTTCAAACGGGCTTTCAGCATTTTTACAAACACGAAAACAGCATCATCATCCACAGCTGGCTCTGTTCTGTTCCTTCTGCTTAGATACACGGCCATAAGGGGTCCCATAGACTACTGGTTCTTGGAGCAGCCAGTACACTGAGCTGTGGTGTCCCAGCCTCTTCTTTAGAAAGATCCACGCCTTACAACAGTCCACAATAGAAAACAGGTCAGTCCTTTATGTTCAGCTGCTTTAAATCATTTCGAAAACAAAGACCTGTTGACTCCAAGTCCACCTAACCTATTTAAAATAGTGCAAGCCAGCAGCCTCCACACTAAATTAGCAGGACTACACAGAAACCTCTGTAAGAACTTGAAACGGAAGGTAGACCCCCTGCTGCTCAGGTGGATCAGGGCCTGTCCTCCTTCATTCCTCGGCAGATACGGCACACTCTGAGGCACCCAGTGCAGTCTGTCCCAGCAGAAGTCCACAAGAAGAGTCTGGACCTTTGACAGCAGATCAGGTTGGGGGTCAACACATGACAGGCGATCTCATAAAGTGGACGATACTAAATTGTTGGTGATGAGTACTCGACTTCTGTATGACATTTTTGTTTTAGTCCATTTCCTTCTTGCTAGACGACCTTTAAGTTTTTCAAGAACATTCTCCCAGTTATATTATAAGAACAAATGAAGGATCACCTAAAAACACTAAATATTTCAGCCCCTCATCTTCCAGATCAACCCCCCGGGCAAACTGAGCTTCTTCTCCACCCCACCAACACTGAGAGCTTCACTTTTGTCCCAGTTCAATTTGAGTGAAGATATTGAGCCGAACTGGACGACATTTCTTACAAACACGACAATATTCTGCTAGCTCTCCACCAGGATGACCACGTCACCTGCATATGCTGACAAATTTAAAGGTGCATTAGAACCTGGAATAGTCAGCCCCTGAAGGTCAGCTCTAAGTTTGTGCAACAAAGGTTCGATTGCTAAGGAGTATAACATGCCAGAGAGGGTGCAGCCTTGTCTAACTCCCCTCTGAACCTGAAACGGAGTGCTCAAACCACCATTTATCTTCAGGATGCTCTGAATGTCACAATATAAAACCTTAAGCTTATCAATAAAACCGGGACTAAAATCAAAAGGTACTCAGCATAATCCATAAATATTCATGTTCAACACGATCAAAAGCTTCATCTTGATCGATTGATATGATGCCAGCTTTGTGGCCAAACAGCTTACTGATCTCTAAAATGTCATAAATTAAAATGATATTATCAGATGTCAGCCTGCCTGGGACACAGTAGGTCTGATCGCACTGAATCACTGCTCAGCCTGGTCGCCAACACCTTGGAAAGGAGCTTATAGTTGGAGCAGAGCAGCAACACAGGCCTCTTTTTAATGAGCTGCAGGTCACTGTTCTTAGGCAGTAAGGTCAGGACCGCCCTCCTGCAGCTCAGCGGTGAGACTGTCACTCAGTGCTGAAAGCAGATCCACTCCCCCCCCCCACCGACCAGAAAGACTTAAAGTCAACAGGTAGACCGTGTATTCCTGGAGCTTTCCCACTCAGCATACAGCTCATCAGAGGAGAGAGCTGCTTCCAGCTCTACATGACTCTGCTGCTCAGCCTGAGGAAGACCAGTGTAGATGCTGTGAAACGCTGCCTGCTCCTCTCTGTGCTCACATTTAAACAGCTCACTGTAAAGGTTGACACTTATCAAGGTCTTTGTGACATTCTGAGTGTGCTGCTGGCAGAGTTGCCTAATTTGCACATTTTGGCAACTTTTCCAAAAAAAAGACAAAAGTTTCTTTGAAGTATTTATCCTCCAGTAAGGCCGTGTTAAAATGCCAAGAGGCACTGTTGGGTTTTACACATTTTATAAAAAAACAGAACTGTCACAAGTGAGTGATCAGAGAAGCCAACAGGGCTGATAACACAACTTTTAAATACATTAAAATGATTTGTACCAAAATAACATCCAGCTTTTTGAGAGAACACAGTTTGAAAAGGGTACCCTTTTCCCATCATCCCTTGCTCTATTTATATTCAAGTTGCATATTCTTATGTCTCCCATAGCATATAATTCCTCTTTATGGAGTTTTCATCAACCAACATGTCACCTTCCTCCTCCAGAGGACATTCTGCCTCCTTAGTTTCAGTGTGTGCGTCCACTGTGTCTCTGTTAATAATGTCAGTGTGTGACTGATCAGTAACCTCCACAACAGCGCCTGAACCAACAGAAACCGGACCAGCAGTTAACGGAACCCAGATCAGCAGCACCATTATCATCAAAAACTGAACCGATAGCACCTGAACCTCCAGCCTGTGAACCAACAGGACTTGAACCAGCATCCCCTTGATGCTCAGTCTGTTGTGTGTCCTGTGTGTCTTCTTGGTCTGGACCTGGTGCTGCAGTCTCACCATTACTTGTACCAGCATCCTTTTTCTGTGGACAGGTCCGGATGAGGTGACCCTCCACTCTTCAAATCACTTCATCCTCTCAGAAGACGCATAAACAGTATAATCAACATTATATACTCTGAATACTTCATCAAGTGTACCTCCTCAGTGTTGTTCTTCAGAATCATGAAGATTCTTCTTTCTGAAGGAGACAACATGTTTCAGGCGTGGAGATTTACAGCCCAGAGGAATGATGGTGATATTTTGAGAGAGCCCGGGCTGAGTAGTGCTCCCTGGACAGCTGGACACAAAATGAAGATTGCAAATGTCAGAAATTAGAAGCAAAAAAAGAATAAGTGTACATGTAGGCCTGCTGATAGGAAAACCAGTCTCTATACTACTATGCAGCATATATAACTGACTTTATAATTAATAATAAACAAATCTGAAAACACAAAATATTTTCAATACACTAACTGGGCTACAGAAGAGGACACTACTGTAGCCGGGGGTAGCCACATTCTGTTTGAAAACGGTGTAGTAAATAGCTGGAGGGGTATTAAGCTCACTGCAGTGTAGTGACCCAGTGGTTAAAAAGAACCGAGGGACAGCTGGAACAAAGATATAAATAGCAGTCCAGCCTACATGATCAGTTTGATTTATATAGCCTCCTGCAGGGTGCAGCAGGTCCGCTGACAGTCGCACGGTGGCAGCACCGTGCTGACCGAGCACAGCCACGCTGCCGGAAATGAGGAGTAGAAGAAGAGTCTAACGTAGGGAAGGAGCTCCAGCCCCGTCGCAGCGTCGGATAATTAGCTAATAGTAAAAACACTGATACATGACTGACAGTCCGCCTCTCTTTTCAACGTTACGAAACGGTGTAAGTTGTCAATAATGTGTAGTGGTCCGTTATTTACACGTTGAAGGCTCTCTCGCAGCGCTGATAATGCTGAAAATGAAGCTACCGATGAAAACGGGCGAGGAAGGAGGCGACGAAACGGCCGAGGACGATTCACTGGATCAGTCGGAACATATTCCCAGGACCGTGCCTCCCTCCTCGGTGTCGGACCGACTGGATGAGTCGCCAGGACCGTATGTGCACCCATCCCAGCTGGACAAGGAGACTGTTTTCGAGTGGTTCGGCCTACATCTAAACCCCGCTAAGCGGATCGAGTTCATGTGCGGGCTGCTACATATGTGCCAACCCTTGGAGCTCCGCTTTTTGGGATCTTACTTGGAGGATCTCGCTCGAAAAGATTACCATGTTTTACGGGACTTCGAGTTTCGGGCAAATAGTCCGAGCGATTTGGGAGTTTTAACGGACGTGATTGACCCAGTGGTTATGTCCAAACTCCTGGTCTGCCTGTCCCTCCTCGGGTCTGACAGCAGGGAATGTGCTGGAATACTCTTTCGGATACTGAGCCATGTAGACCCGGCCTTGTTCTACAAAAATTACGAGTACTCGCTTCCTCCATTCAGGGACGCTCACCACCACTCGTCCCATCCACCGTGTCAGGACGGGAATGTGTACGGGCGGTCAGAGCAGACCTGCGGCTTCTCCACTAACGACGCAGCGGCAGGACCTCTGGAGCAGTTGGCGCTGCTTTTCACCATGGCCTCTCTACACCCAGCTTTCCATTTCCACCAACGGGAGAAAGTCCGAGGGCAGCTTGACAAAATCGAGCTTGCCATAGAGGAGGAGAGACGTCAAAGACGGCTAAGAATAAACGCCCAGACGACGGTAATGTACATCAGTAACAGTTACCTTCTTGCAGCTAGCTAAGCTAGCTCAAAACTTGCTCAACTTAGACGTGTGCTCTTCAGGAGCGAGTTAATGTTTACAGCTTAGTTGGCTAAAGTTATGCATTCTGTAAAGTGTAAATGTACAGCTAGTTAATAGTGCTTTATGTTATATTGTATATCGACCTAGTATTCCAAGTGGTCGGACAGGAAACGTCCCTTTCCTATCATAAGCTGTCCTCAAAAGGCAGGACCGCTATTGCTAACATATGCTAGTTAGCTAACATATGTAAGCTCGCCAGTTAACCTGCCAGCAGCTAAAGTTCGGCCGCTGGTTTCGGCCAGTTACACAAGCCATGCTCAAATGTACGGGAAACTGCCATGACTTGTTTGCCTTGGTCCAATTATCTTACGTCGTATGTTGATGGTGCTGTGGCTCTATACCGGCTACCGATATCTCTGTATAAACTACGTACAGTGAAAGTCATTAACAAGCTTATCGGACGCTTAGCTGTGCCCCTATTAAAGCTACATCCACGAAATGCCAAGTGCTGACACCCTGCACCTTCAGACCGTCTCTCCCTGCTGCTCTGTGCTGGAACTGTTGCAGCAGGAGTCTGATAAAGTAATGATTCACTTGTGGCTTGCACCTGTTACTTTTCATTTTAACTTAGAAGTAACAATGTTACTGAGTCCAGGAAATAAATCCAAATATGTTCAAAGAGGGGGCAGAGGTGGAACTAATGTGGGAAGAGCAAGTAAGCAACCTCCAGGGCGAATTTCCAATCAAGCAAACATTAATGTACCCATACCTCTGTTAGGGGTGTTAATGATTACTAATTAAATGATTAATCACAGTTGAGAATTTAATTATTTAAAAATGTATTAACTGACAATCAGAGATGGGCACGAATACATTTGAAGGCATATTATTACAAATGACTAATACTTGCTTATCAATTAATTAAAATAAATGACAAAATACTAGAATGAGAACATGTATTTAATTAAAACACAAATAATTTGTAATTTGAAACATACAAAGAGACATTCTGTACCAGTGTTCTTCAGTCCTGGTCCTCGAGGACCTCTGCTCTGCCTGTTTGAGATGTCTCCCTGCCCCAGCACACCTTTAAATGATCAGCTCATTGTCAGGCTCTGCTGAAGCCTGATAAGGACACATTCATTTTAGTCAGCTGTGTTGGTGCAGGGAGCCATGATTATAGAACACTGTTCTACACACACTGACATTATCATATTTTAGACATTTATTAGGCTAAATCGAGGTTGGATTTTGTTAGGCCAGTTGTTGAGTAGTGACATACTGGAGCTTCTTTGTTATTCATCTGTGTAATTTAGTTTTTCATTTAATTCAGTTGTAGTTGACTTTTTTCCATTCTTTTTATTCCCAATGTAGGTTACTCTGTTTGCTGTCTATCAGGTTTTGTTGAAATCCACTTCCAAACTGGTTCTAACTGCATATTTTATTGATTGGACCCATTTCCTCCCCTCAGGTTGGGGTTATTATTAGATAGAAGAAGCCACCATACAGTTTGTTTGGATTAAGAACTCTCATTTGAACACAAAGTTACTGTACTCTATGCCTGTCTGGCACGAATGGATTACTGACTGAGCTAATGAGACCTCTTACCACAGAGAGCCCATGGTTTCTCCCAAGAAATTATTTAACAAAGGTTGTAAGTGATTTCTGACAAAATGATTTAATTTTTTTGTCGCTACACTTATGACTGAGTACTGAACAAATATTTTAAATATTATCAATATCACAATATGGCCAAGTGCAATTTCCCAATCGCAGATGCTACATTTTTATGATGAAGGTAAAATGTGTCATGACATAAAATACAAATGAAGCTCTGTGGTGTTTCGGAGCTGTCCCAGCCTATTAATCAAATTCTCCTGACATATGAGAACATGCTTGTTTGAAACAAACCCCAGCAAATTATTGATTTTTATTGTTATAGAAAAAAAAAATAGCATTCAAACAAAATTTACTTACATCACCATAGTGTTGAAATAATCAGAATATGAATATATTTGCATATTGTTCAGCCCTATTTTAAAAAGAAAAAAATCCCATCCTAAATCTGAAGTCATGGTGGGAATGCAAAGCTGTTACGCAGCCAACTCTCAAGTGTCAGAGCTTCCCAGTTTGTCGGGGACATTGAACGTCAACACAGCGAACACAGAGATTCATCTTCTCAGTAATCCGTCTTTACAGGCTGACTTTAGAGGGATCCCTTCTTTGTGGCACTTCCTGGGGTTTTTTCCCTGCTGCAAGGGTTTTTTTTTCATTATGGGAATGTGCAATATGATTTTGATTTTCAGGCAATATAAATGACTTTGATTTGATTTAGTTGCAAACCATTCTAACTCTAACTTTTCTACTTGTAGATTGATATGAATTAGTAAAGTTCATATTGGTTAGTTTGGTAAGAAGCATTGAGGTGGTGAGGTCATGCAACAGTGATGTCATTTACTGCATATTGTCAGCTTTTTAGCTGTGAAGAATATCTTGCTGAACAAAACATGCCAGTATTTTTAACTTGTTTTTGCCACAGAACTCATTTTGCACAATAATCAAACATTCCAAATAGAAAATCCCAGAGGCTTTTTGTCGAGGGAACCAGGGCGATGCTAACTTCTTGGTTAGCCTCCTAAATATGTCTGCCCATTCTGATCTCTATTGCCACTATTATAAATAACCGCAATCTGTAGTGTCACTGAGAAGTCATCGTAAAATATATGCAACTTACATTTTTTGAAAATTAAAGTACAAAATGTCAGCTTCGGTGTCTGACTTTTACCCTTATCACAGTGGACGTACCTTTAGGCAGACATCTAGTTAGTAAAATGCTCCACGGGGCACTGTGTTCTAGATGAATCTAATGTGAATCAGGCCTGGTCTGAAGATGCACTGCTCTTAATAAAATCACAAATCATTTTTAGTCTCTGGACTGTGGCATTGTTGAATGTTGTAAAAGACAGAGAGAGAGAGCAGTGAGTGAGAGGAGAGATGGTAACAGACAGTGGTTATTGGTGTTTGTTTGTGGTCACATCATGTCTGTTTTGTATGCTGGAGTTGCTATTTGAAATCTGACATGGATGGTGTAGTCGGCTCTTTGCTCGTGTCCTTTGCTTACGTATTATGTTAGCTGTTTACTGTTTGTAGATATTCAATTTAAAGTGGATTTGTCTGGATATAATTGTGAAGATTCTAATTTATCAGAGATGAATATCACTATGGGCTGTTTAAATCCTATTCCGTGGGTTTGCCAAAAGTAAATTATGTCCTGATCAGGTTTTTTTTACCCCGATCCCCATCCGAGTCCTAATATTTAGTATCTGCCGATACCGAGTCCCGGTCCGATACTTAGCCTTAACGAATATTTTCCTGGATAAAACAGCAGCATTAAGAAAAAAAAGTACCTGCATCCAAGCTGTTCCATAATTGTTTTTTTTATTTTGTTGAAACAAAGTAAATACTTTTAGATGGCTCTTTCTTATTCTGCACATGCTATTGCAACACTGGCCTACCACCTTCCTTGTGTTAGCAGGTGAGTCTGTCATGCTGCACTGTGACAGCAGACCCTCGTGCAGCCCACACTTGGTACCTCCATATCATCCACCGCATCTTACATGTTCCCTACGTTGTCATGTAAAATGACGTGGATGCGTTGCTTGTCTAATTAACACACGTACAGCATCTCCTCGATTGCTTGTTTTACGTGCTCTGCTATATGAGACCTACGGAACTGATGCGCATACCGGCACGTTGTAACTCGACATTGGAATCAATGTAACGTAATGCAGAGATGGTAGGGCATACCGGGGATTCAAAAACTCCAGGTGACGAAGAAAACCCTGATCCACTACCATGGAGATGAACTGGTATCCCAGAGCAATTAATTTAATTACCTTCTCTGTAATATTTTTGGCCATGTCGCTGCCTCAAGGATATTTCTCTTTCCTTTTGAAAGTATCCGCAAATGTTTTATGTATATCTGATCACGTGATCGGAGCAGGAAATCCCTACTTAAAAGGGCTTTGTTTTTCTGTGTTAGATACTGCCAATATGATTCTACAAAACATAAAAGGATGTGTTTTTTTAAATTGGCTAAATATGAAACCTGTGCCACACCTTATAGACATGCTGTAATTATAGTCATGATTGTTGTGGGCTAACTTTGTGTATTTTCTCTCTGCAGGAGCTGGTGGGTCAGAAGGCAGATTACCTGCCTTCCCCAGCAGGTTTTGGGGAATTTGCGGCCTCCCATCCTCCATGCCAGAACCGTCGCTCCAGCCGCTGGGCAACACAAAGAGAAGGTGAATGGAAAAAGCAAACACATTGCACTTGAACATAATCATTACTTATTTGCAGCAGGTACAACAGGGAGGTAGAAAGCATTTTTGCATTCAGTTTGCTCAATACTTTTGCTATTAGTAGTCTTTGATGTGTAAGGTGCAGAAACATGCCAAACTTACAGGTTCCTACAATAAAACAAACATTTGTCACTATAGCCGGAATCCATGTAGTGTAAGTAATTTTTATTATTTATCATTTAATAGAGTGCTGCAGGGATGACACATTTTTGTAGGCTAGACTGAAAGTTGGCATAATTGTGGTTTACAAAAATCTTAAGGAATTTTTTGATTATTGCAGAAAACAATACACACTTTGTCCAGCAAGATAATCTCCTCAAGTGAAAACTGAATTTTGAATTGTAAAATAAATTGCTAGAAGTAAAAAGCTAACAGAAGGCTATAAACAAATACATGGTGGTCGCATGACATCTTATTTAGCCACTTTTTAGCAATTGATTCTAAGACACATAAATGCTTTATAATGTGGGGTACTTAGTGACATATTATATGTTTCAGAACAAAATGTGAAAATCTCTTCAGCTTGTTTTAACCGCGGACCTTATTTCTGACATTTAACCAAAAACTCATTCAAAAAACCCATCGACTTTTAGACAAGGGAACAGGAAGTTCAGAATGCTAACTTATTTCTGGGTTCTAGGGTTCATTCCTGTGGCACCACATTGGCAAATTTTTTGTTCATGCTTTTTTTCAGTGTTATAATAGTATATAGGCTTTCAGGAGACTCACACTAGTAAGTTTTTTGTGAAGACGATATTCAATAGGAAGATGATAATTTTTACCTGCGTTACTCTTGATCTGCTGAACTTGTTGGAGGGATGGACTTACAATCATTTCTTACTGGTTTCTGTTGTTGCAGCAGTGCATATAGAAGGAATTGTGCTCAGGGGCATCTCTCGGACCAGAATAGACAAAGAGTACAACTTTGAGGTAGGTGACACCACCACACGCACACGCACACGCACACGCACACGCACACACACACACACACACACACACACACAAACAAAAACACTGGTCTCCTTCAGGTTAAGATGTCTGGAGTAGCTTTTCAGTCTCTGCATTGGAGAATGCCAGATCCACAGTATTTGAAGGATGCTGCCAAAGTTAGCTTGATAGTGGAGTGTAGCAGTAAAAGCTTGGTCAATTTCAAACAACCCACATCAGACTGGCACAGAGACACTGGAGACAATGGTACTTCCTCATGTTCAGAACTAGTGTTTAACTGTAAAGGCCTTTCTTTTCAAATAACACAGATGCATATCCAAGTGCCATACTTGGTCTTGCTTTAGCAACATTTTAAAACAAGTACTGTTGATTAGTTTTTACAGTCTTGATTAGAGTTATGATTGGTTATATGTTAGATGGCAGCTTCTGTTGTTGCTGTCTCATCGCTGAATCACAATCAGGTCAAAACACATCATGGACTCACATGTCCTCTATCTACAGTTAGCAGTTAGCAGCCTTCACCTGCTATTCTGTGCATGATGAAGCTTTCTGAAAAGTGTGTACTATTCCTGTACTACTCCACTGTCTCCCTGTGGTGCAGTGTTTTGGTTGTATTCGTGCCAGCCTGGAAGTAAGGCTTTCTTTTTTGCCCCCTCTTTTTGGCTGTTGCCTCGTATGTTGTAGCAGCCACAGTAGAAAAAAAATGTAGTTTCTGCTTGTGTGTGTATTGTGTGTATGTTACAAGCACAGTTTTTTTTCTTTCTTTTTTTAATTTTTATATCAGTTGGCCATTGCACTAACTCAATTCCATAATGAGTGAGTTTAGTGCCAAACTGGTGGCATCTCATCTCTGCTAATGAGCTTGTCCCTTCAAAAAACATGGTTTACAATGATGTATTCACAGTAACAAATAGGAGTATTACTGCTCATTTACAGAAATAAAATTTAGTTTGACAGATGGAGAGAGAGACCAACTTCCCTTGGCTTGACTGAGCTTCAACAGTCAAGCCAGAAGCACTCACAACAGTGAGCAGTTCTCTCTCTCCATCTGTTAATACTGGACCAAACCACTGATGGACACACACATTGTAACACATGCATGTATCCTGCACCAAGTTGCTAAATAGGCATGTGCCATTTCCATCATGCTATGTAATAGCATCTGACTGTTTGCACTGCTGATTCTTATACTTTAGCTTACTATGAAGGCATGAAGAATTTAATTGCAACCAAAACGATTTCATTGTAAAGCTATAATATTAGTGTAGAATTAATAGACTCACAATGGTACAGTCAGCTTTCTTGTTGAGATTGTTGGGCCATAATGGGTCAGACAGTGAATACACAGTTGGAGTGACATTTTACTAATCCTTTATCAGCTGATTTCTGATAATGTTTTAGGTACACAAAGCTTAATGAACATTGCTGTAGTCATTTCTAATACATTTTAGCCAGCTGTCATCAGTGGCTATTTGATGTTACCTCACCATTCACAGATGACTTTGTTTTAAGAATAACCCAGCAGTGCTGTTTCTTCCCTTTTTATTAATGTGTTCCTAAGGCACACAGCTACTCATAGCGTTGAGTAACTCATGAGCTCATACTGCTCAGAAAAGACATCACTTCCTTCTATGTCTATTTTCTGCACAACCAGACCTGACATGCCTGTGGCTATTTTTCTTTATCTTTTCTTTTGTGATTTTACTTTAAACAGATAGAAAGTATGCATATATAATATAATACATATATAAATGAATATATCTGTAAAGTACAAGTTTTAGAATCTCAACCATGTAACTTTATTACAAGTGGCTTCTGAATGGGTATAACTAAAGTCAGACATGATTATACAGCGGGATGAGAAGGGATGACTGCAAGTGTGGGGAACTGACCTGCTTTTACTTCTTTCTTATCATCATTCCCCATAATGCTTACTATGGTTTGTTAGTGGAATTGTTTTTTTTATACTGCATGGGACCATTTTCCATTGGTAAAAATTGTGGATGGTACATGGTAGCTGGTACTGTTTTTTTGTATCGTGTCAGTATGAGTTCCAGCAAGCTGAGCCGATATTAAAAGATGGAAAGTGATGGAAGATGGGAAAGGTTTGCCTTTCAATCAGTGGTTCAGTAAATTTAATAACATCTGGGGCTTTTTTCACAATATGTCAAAAGGATTAAATTGTCTTCTCAGTATTTAGAATGAATAGGACTGCAAGTTTTATATGTTGATGTTCCATTGTCTGATGTATTTAGTTTATTTTTTTGTCTTTTCTGTGTGTGTGTGTGTGTGTGTGTGTGTGTGTGTGTGTGTGTTTTCTACTTTTTCTCATTGTTTCCTTTTATGTATTTAACTTTCCTGTCTGATATTTCAAGGTTGCGACTGAACAACTTTAACTGTGACTGATTATTTAATCTGTACAAACAACTATTATTCTTCTCTCTCTAACTGCTGTGTTTTGATAAACCTAATAAACACATTTTTCAAAATGAACAAGAAGATGATATCATGCTGTTTTGGACAGCATCGCTATGATGATCAGCTAAGTGGTCCTATCTGTGCTAGAAAACAAAATCAAGAAAAGTAGCTTGAGTTGATTGAGCCAAGCCATTGCGATAGAATGAAACTTGATGTTTTTATATCCGTTGTCTCATTTCTGTCCTTTCAACAAGTAGTCACCTAAAATAGATCACTTCAATCAATATAATGTAATCATGCCTGTTTGGATGTGTATTTTGTTTTTGCATTTCCTGTCTTACTGTTGTCGTCTGTGTTATGTCATGAAGAATGTCCTCTGCTGTGTTTCAGGTGAAGTGGTCGGACTCTTCTTCTAGCAGTGTGACCAAAACCCATCTGGAACTAGAGAATTTCCTTCTTAAGGTGAGCACTCTTGTTGTTGTGCAATGACAATATTGCCAAAGTTGCACATCATCCAGCCAGTCAGTTGCTTGTCATGACTCAGACTAGGACTTGAACTCAAGCTCCTTTTAGCTTCAGCAAGAACCAAGTCATAGTAACACTTGACCCAATCACGGGGTGTGTGAATGGGGCGTGTCGATCTGATGGCGTTCACAGTCTGATAACTAAATGGATCCTTCACTCAACAAAATGAAGAGAAGTGTCTCACAAAGCAGTGTTACTGGACCAAACAACAGTAACGTATAAGTGGTAGTGTCTTTGGCAACTTATATGAGGAAAAAATACTGCAGTTATACATGGAGAAGTGTCAGTCCTGTGTGTCCTACCAACTCTTCGTCACATTTCTGCCCGCAAAACAGCGAAAACTTTAACTCACAAAGTGTTTGTCTTGTTCCATTATTGCGTTGTTGTAGTTACTTTCTTGAAAAAAATCACTGTCACCGTCAGCCCTAAAAACAAACTTTGCCCCAGAAAACCGCATCCCTCCCTGCGAGTGACAGTCAGACAGCCTCTTGTTTATTGATAACGATTATGTAATTTAGAGCGAAAAACACAACTTTGTCACTTTCCAGGATGCATGGTGGGTCAGGATTTCAATCACAACACATTATAACAGCATCCGTATGACTATAAACATTCAAAAAAACACACATGACGTGTACCGTCACACCTCTTTTGGATCTGCAGCACCGGCATGCAGTGTGAATAGACACACTGGTGTGGCATTACGCTGGAGCTGCATGGTTCTGTGTGAACCATGTGTCTATGTTCATTTATTTGTGATTCTACAGCAAAGGGTTGCACAGTAAAATGCATGTTGAAGTCCCTTCATACTATGCAAAGAAAACACATTTTTTTGTAATTATGTAGTACGGAAGAGAAGTTGAGAAGTCGGAGAGATGTCGCCCTGTAGTTTGGTGGTACCGCAACAGATACGTCTTACTACTACTTCTTACTAACTATATGATGGTCCATTTATTGTTTCAGCCATTTCTCAAGTAAGAAATGATTCCAGGTTCTTAAATGTAAGGATTTAAAGCTTATCTTTGGTCTTTGGTAAATATCAGATTTAATGAGTGACACACAAATTATTTCAGCTTCAACTTATTTCTGTACTTGTTAAGACAGATGGTGATGATTATGGTGTTTCTCAATGTATCCTACCTGTTTCAACTCCCCTCTTTTTCTCTGCAGCTTCCTAAGGATCAGTGTACTGAGTCTTTTGAGAAGAGCATCCTGAGGCTTCTCAACCAGGGGGACCACAGTGAAAGTAGGGATGTGGAGAAGAACCTCAGGTACTTTACATTGATCCTAGATATAGATCTGTCGACAATTGATGGGGTTATTGCAAGACTAATGCTACAGTTAATTTCCAATAAACCAATATTATTCTGTATTAAGATGAATCTGGCCTGATTATTTGAGTATTCTTGAAATGACGATAACATGAATAATTTTCAGGGCTATTTTCAGTTAATTTGAATGTAATTAAAATGAAACACATTCATTTCAAACAGGCAGACTAAGATGGGGCAGTCATCTTTGGTACTCTTTTTTTTTCATATTCGTTCAAGCATTTATCCTTAGATTTCCTTTAGTGAGATTCTATGGCCAGTCCTCTTGCTGTAAATCTAATTTAAGTTACATCAGCAAAACATGATGGACTTTATTGTGTGATCACATTGCAGCTTTGACCGAGGTCGACAGTAGTCTGACTGTGGTTGGTCATTTCATTTTTATTTCAGTCAACCTCTGTCTCATTTGTCTTTATGTTTTTTTTTT
>CAEMYA010000021.1:1511085-1539848 GCA_903131615.1 Diplodus sargus
GGCTGGTTGGATGATGACATGAAACTGTCTCCTGTAATTGAAATTACAAAGAATATATTACTTTAAAAAAAAAAACTACCCCCAAAAGCATGCTAGCACTTTTAGCTTAGTGGCTACAGAGGAGATTTCTGCTTAAAAACGGGTGTGAACAGAGGCTTTTCAAATCAATATGGGGTTCAATATTGTGGCCTCTGGAGTTGCAAGGGTGAATAGATATGACCAGATTTTTTTCTTTGGTAAACTTGTCCTTTCATAAATGGAGGGTCTTATGATGTAACAGGTTCACTCCCCCTAAAACTCAGACAAGACCCACTAAATACAATAGTCAATCACAACCTTGTGTGTTCGATATGTCACATAACTGACATTCATCTTTTAGTGCCACCCAGTTCCAGTTTTTGCTTTAACGGGTACATCCTCTATATCCTGATGGTTGTTGGATCCTCTGTAGTTGAACACACATGTTGTTTCAGACGGAGGTTCTGGTCCAGATACCTTTGGTGAAACTTCGTCAGAAGGCTACAGCTCTCCATCGAGCCCCCAACACAGAGGACCAGAGAGCATGGACAGCGAGGACGACAACAACAAAGGTAAAACACACACACATTGTCACAACAATGTTGTAATATTGAGTGAACCTGTGCTAATCTAATGTTGTCTCTCTGTAAGATACAGACAGCCACTCTGATGATTCCAGCAAAGGTCAGGGCTCTGAGATGTTCTTCACCCACCAGACTGATCCAGCTGCCACAGGGGACGTCTCCTCCAGCCATCCATTGCCTTCCAAGCACCACCGGGCCCAGATGGAGCTGCTCTGCTCAGAGACCAGCACAGATTTCCCCCCTCTGTCCCTCTCCACCTTCATGCATCCTCTCCCCCCTGTGCTCCCTAACGGGGCCGCTGACTCTTCTCTTCCACTGGCCCCTCCTCCCAGCCAAAGCATCATCCCCGATGTGAAGCCCTCCTCTGGGTCACTGATGATGCACATGCCCCTCGTGCCTTCAGGAATTGTCGGTGACCCAGAGAAAAGGGAGATGCTTCCAACGTTTGGGATTCCACCTCTTGGCCTCCACCCTTCAGGAAGTCCCGCCGTGCAGCCCATGGTTCAGAGGTTCAAAACAGCTCTGCCTCACAGCCAAGGTGGCACTGATGGAGCTCCAGGAAGTGGTTCTAGTCCCGCTGCCCCACAGGCTCCACACCAGGTTCCTGTCAGAGCCATCAGTGTCATGTCTCCTGGTCCTACATCATTCTCTGCTCCTCCTCTGCCCTGCCAAGACCCGGCTGGTGTCAGCTCAGTCCTGGCCTCGTCTCTGCCACACGTGGAGACTCCACATGCCAAGCACCCCGGAATAAACTTGCCGTCTGGTCTGCCTTCTCCCTACACTCTGCCCCCTGTCCCCACCTCTGTCATGCCTACTGTAGGAGCACCTGCAGCCACTGGAATAGCGCCGTCTCCTGGTCATGTGCAGGCAGCTGTTCCTCCAGCTGTGCCCACCCACACCCCTGGACCTGCTCCCAGCCCCAGCCCAGCGCTTACTCACAGCACGGCACACAGCGACTGCACGTCATACAGCAACAGCAGTGCTTCTTGTGGAAGTGCCCCTGTGTCCCCTGGCAACCTTCAGCATACCCAGCAGTTGCCCCCCCAGCAGCCAACACCACCACCACCACCACCGCAGCAGCAACCGCAGCAGCAACCCGTCGGCTGTGGGACCTGCGGCTGTCACAACAACTGCGGTGGCCGGGTCAGCGTCAGTAACAACAACAGCGTGAGCGGTGCCTCCGGCTGCCAGGCGCCTTTATTCTTCCCCGCCCATCAGATGGCAGCACGGCAGGTGTTCAGTGTTCCTCAGTCTCTCTTCCATCTCACAAACCTTTGCAGTAACAGTTACCTCACCCAGGCTCAGCCTCCACACCAGGCCAACGGTGGTGCCACCTTGTCCCCCTTCTTCCCCACCGCTCCACCTCCAGCACACCCGCCCCCCTACGGCCCCCTGCACACCCACTCTCACAGCCATGCGGACGTGCCATCACATATGCTCAGCAGCCAGGCTGCGGCCGTGGCAGCTGTCGCGGCTGCAAACTACAACCTCCAGCAGCAGATGGCGCCGGCAGCGTCGTTCTGCCAGCGTGTCTACCAGCACGTGTACCCAAACCCCCTGGGTATGCTGCCTACTGCTACGCTGGGAGGAGGTGGAATCAACAAGAAGAACGGCAACGTGTCCTGTTATAACTGTGGTGTGAGCGGCCACTATGCTCAGGACTGCAACCAGCCCTCCATAGACTCCACACAGCAAGGTAGAGCAGCTACACGGAACAGAGAGAAACAGAAGAGCCTGTAGTTTCCCTCCCCAGAACCCCGAGCAGTCACTGGCATCAGAGTCCATTCTCAGCAAGTGTCTTTTGAGCCTTTCAGTTTAAACTCTCCTGACATATCTCCTTCAGTTTGGTTTATTTGGCCAGAAGAGAAGGGGTGCCACTGAAACAATCAAATTGCACCAATTTAAGCACTAGTATCCTTAAAAATGCAAGTGTCAGGTGCCCTCTGTGACACCTGTGCTGCAGGGTGGTAGGAACGTGGCAGAAGGTTCTTGTTCCTACCTGGTATGAACGCCAGAGAAGGAAAAACATGGCAACAAGCAGACAAGTTTGTCATACACAACTGTCATTGACAACAACTTTTTTCTGGCTACATTTCTGCAATCACACTCCTCTGTGATTGGTTATCCCAAGAGTACCATGCCAGAGTGAAACTAACCAAACCACGCTAACAACAACACTCAGTAGGTATGACCTTCATAGATCCAGAACAGTAGCCATGGTGACCACAGTCTTTCTAGGCATTTTAGTCAAACACGAGACAGCATTTCAGGCCCCCGACTGAACTTTAACATGACGTGCTAATGAAACTCAATGACGAAACAAACCGGTAACCTAATGAGCTCAGCCATTCACAATTATCAGCCTGCAAATGTCCCATATGTGAGAGCTGTTGAGTTTTCAGCAGTTCATTGGCTGTTGCCAGCCTGCCCCATCCAGAGCAGATCAGCAAATGCAGACAACGTCCCTCATGCCAATCAGGTTATACTTAAATAGTTAAATACTGGTGCCACCTTCAGTTTTGTGTTTCTGAGGTTTTAACAAAGCTCTAAAGAAAACAAGTGCAACAGTTCACCCTCTCTCCATGAAGGTGACACAACTCTTTTTGTGTATTAAATAGCCTCATTTGGGACGGTCTCAGATGCAAGTCATTGACTACAAGTTGCAGCAATGTTTGGAGTGCAGCCACACAAAGCTGCTTCCCTAAGCACTCTGTGGCACCCGGTGGCACCAGACTGACAGTTGGTCAACATTCGGTATTGGGACTGTTGGTGAGTGTCTGGTTTTAGTTTTTGCTGTGGGTCCTGCACCAGTGGCACTAGTCTGCTCTTATTGGAAGCTTTTCGCATATGGAGTGAGTGCGTGAGCCGCCTGGCTGGTCAGCGAAGCCGATCAGTGCACGACAGGAGCAATATCTATGATTTCAGCCATTTAGTGATGTCGCTCCTTATTTTTCATCTCCGCCTCTTCACCAGGGCCACTTGCAAATTTGGTGCCAGAGTGGTGTTAAAAACCCTGCCTGGTGTATATCCACAGTTTAGAATGGTATTGTTTCCCCTGTTTGAATACAAATACAGAACTCAGACCGTACAGTCACGTGGGCTGATGGCTGTAGACTCCGTGTTGTGTTGAAGTGCAGTTTTTGGCCGAGACAAAGGCGACACAGCGGTCGGCCTCTGTGTGGGATTGTTGTGTCTGGGCCCTGAGCGTTTCCATGGGAAGCATGTCTGCCACACACTGAATCCTGTCAGTACCTTATCTGCCGGTCTAAACTGATGCCGCCTTGTTATTGATGGCAGACATGATGTTCATTGAAACGTCTGCAGTTAAACATCCATCACAACTAACCGGTGACTGCCAGGGGCGTCCTTTGAGTTAGATTACGAACCCAGCAGTGTACATGAACAGCTGAACAGAACACTGAGAGCCCCCACTTAGTGATGTCCACTGTTATTTTTCACCTGTCCACTGATTGTGTACCCTCTGTGTGTTTGGATGCATCTCTGTACGTGTGCATGTGGTCTCGTGTGTGTTTGCAGGTGGCTTCCGGTTAAAGTACGCCGCCTCCCACATTTCAGAAGCACTTGACAATGCTGACTGAAGAGGAAGAAACGATGAAGAGGAGTTCCGCCGGTCTGGTTTCCACAGTGACGGCCCTCTGTTCTTCCACAGCTCTCTGTATGTGAGCAGCGCACTGAAGCTTCAGGAAAAAAAAAAGGAGAGAGAGAGAAAAAAAACATTGAGAAAAAGAAAGAGCGACCTGCCAAGGGCTCAGTGGATGAAGCCTAAGTACTTGTGCCTGAGAAAATCTTGTTACCATGGAGATGATTCACTGTCTGGTGCGCAGCAGCAGCCCACGTGACTCCCGGTCCCTTCCCTTTCAGTTTGTTTTTGATATTTTTGCACTGAGGGTTGGAAATGATTAACTTATTACTTAATTATTAGGATGTTCAGAGATTTGGGGGATTTTTTTGTCTTTGTTTTGTTTTTACATGAAAGTGGAGACTAGTCTCCACTGAAAAGGTTCTTATACACTTATTTCTAAAATAGCGTATTTATGCTTTTTCCTCATTACTGTTCAACTAGGATTTTATTGTCAGACAAAACTGTACAGCAGTTTTCAAAGATTGCAGAAGAATCAACAAAGTAATGTAAGCAAAAAAAAATGTTTTAGGTTTGTTTTCATTTTTAATTTTGCTGTAAGGTTTTTGAATGTACACCTTGTTTAAGGCATCGGGCTGTATCAGAGTCTGTTGGTCGCATTTTTGCCACTTGATATACTGTATGTTTAGTTGGAAGGTAATTGCTGCTTTGTCTGTTATTTTCTCCAATTTTAAAATTTTAGTTTTACTCAGTGAAATGCACTAAAGAAAGGAAGGAACACAGGTGCGCTAAAACAGGAGTCATTTTTCATTCATTTTCATTTTCTTTTCATTATCAAACTTGAAAATGCACTTGAAATAATCAGTACCTTCAACATGTTGATTACTTTTACAGTACTTGGGTATTTCAACTAGGTAGCAGCTTTTAACGGCTAACATTGTAGAAGGAGTGACATCACTCAGTGTTGCCCAGTCCCAGCTGATTCTTCAAAAATTCACTGAATTTGGTCAAGAGCAAATTATCTTGACGACCTGCCAGAATGCCATTATTTTTAATTGTCTTTGTAAAAAAAAAAGAAAAAAAGAAAGAAAACTTTTTGACTCCCTGAATTTAGGCTCAAGGCCACAATTGGGCAGTAATTCCCACATGTACTCAGAGATTGTATTGGATTGATTCATGAAGCTGTACTGAACACTCTCAAGACAGGTTTGTTAACCACTACAGGGGCGATTCTTAAGGCCTCCGTTTGCTTCAAACATACTTACTTACCCAAAATGATTGGAATTCACACTACAAGTAGTACAATGCTCTAGAATAGAAGGTTATATGGTCAGTTGCAGTGGAATGACTCAGTAATTAGCAATATCTCTCCAAATGTAGCTACCATCAGCCACTTCAGGCTCCTGTCCGTACCAGACCAAGTGAGGTCTTTCAGTCTGTGATCAGTTTTGGGGGGAAAAAAAGAGTCAGATGATCGTCGACACTACAACGAGCTCCCTGTTTGAAGCACACCGACGCTTTAAGAATATATAGTTTGGTATTGTTGACTGCTTGTTGGTAATCTATCTGTCAAGCTTGTTTTCTTTTTTCTAATGTAAGACAACTAAGTACAGAAATTTCCGCTGTCGCTGTCATCAGTGTGCAAGACACAACACTACGAGGGTGCAGCCAGCTTCAAACTGCTCTGTGGATTCATCTGTCATAGAACAACAGCGCGGACACCCATCCTCACATTGTATAGACTGAGTCATCAAGACTGCTCTTTCCTGCACTCTTGTTAGAATGCTGCAATGTGTGTGTTCTGAGCTGTGTTTGTGTTGGATCACCGCTTGAGGTGTAAATTGATCACAGCGGGTTCCGTTTGAAGCCTACAAAAGAGCACAATGTGTATTGAAGTTGAAACACTGAGGAGGGAAATAACTGACTTTCTACAGGTGATACTGAGGAAATAAATCTGAAATATCTGTTGGGGGATTTTTTTTTTCTTGCAGAAAACGTCTGACAAACTGAACTTATGTCCCTCTGTTTAACACTTACAAAACAGCAATTAGCTAAACGTTCCGAATGCCTAAACAAGTTCATTAACATTCTTTGAGGGCTCGAAGAAGTATTTTGGGAAATGAGGCAATGTGTGAGAATATGGAGGCCCAAGTGTACAGTATTACATTTTGAATTGTAAAAGTCATTATTGTGAACTGATATGTCATCATTAGTTTCGGTTATATAGTTAATGTTTCATAATGTCATGACAGTGGCGTTTGAACTCTCACCTCTCAGCCTATCACACACGCTAGCAAACTCCACTGCATCTAGATTTCGCCAGCTGACCTCTTAGCTAGAGCAACAACAAACCTCATTCTGAATCCACCACCAAGCTGTCACTGCTAAGAAATAAAGAACAGACGGAGACTAGATTGGCCTTTTACACATAGTTTAACAAGGCTTCACATGCTACCTTCCTAGCTTAGCTGGTTAACTAGCCAAGTGGAATTGCAAGCTTGGTTTAGCATTAAAGCAATGACACAGTTAAGTTATGTCAATATTGTTTTAAATGAAATATGTTGGACACAACTCTACAAGTAGAAAGGCAGTCTTTCTCTGTGGCTGCTCTTGCTAACAGGAGCTAGCTAACATTGGTTAACAATCAGCTGGGTTTGTATCAGGAGCAGCCGTGTTGAGCTAAATTACAGATTTTTGCTACTGCTTATTTATAGCAGCAGGCCTGTTGTTGAATCAGGACGACTTAGACATTGTCTTGCTAAGAGGTGCTAAATATGGTAGCAGTCGAGTTTGCTGTTTAATGACAGGCTTGAGATCAGTGGAGAGGCCGCTGTCATGAAAAGTGAAATTATGACGATAACAGATGATGAGGAAATGTTTGGTTTATGTTTTACACTTTTTTTCATGTTTGTCTCACAATTCATTTTTTAATTTATTTGATATTGGCCACATCGGGGTTCCATATGAAAAAGTGTTAACAGTTAGGAACAGTGAACAACGGGCCTGTTGATAGACGTGAGCATCTGTGGGTGTTTTCTGTCCTATCTCCCTCTGAAGATGACAAAAATATCGAACTTTTATTCGCTTGAAGCCGTCAGATTTTCTGGCAGCCCGGAGGACGCCATTTCTCCTCAGTGAGGCTCTCATTTGTTTTATGTTATTCAGGTTCCCCCTAATTACCGTGGGATTTTATTCTTCCCTCAGCATCATTTTGTCCAGCTGTGTTGTTCCTGGTGAGGGGGGTCGGAGTGTGTGTGTCTGTGTGTGTGTGTTTGTGTGGCTGTTTTCAGGGCTGCTTCACGCTCTGCTTGTTTGTGTTGTTTTGTCGGCCTTTACTGCTCAGCCTACTGTCAGTGCATTAGTTGAATTCAAATCTATGCATACACACTTGTTTTTCCTGAACGCTCAAAAAGCTGCAATATGTAAGAATTGACCATCTGTCTGATTTATACTTCCAACAAACAGAGTGACCGCTAACTGTAGCTGACTGCGCTAGCTCGCTTGGTTAGCCATGCAGTTAGCTGTACCTAGCCGACTCCAGAACCAGAGCTGGGTGAGAGGGCACGGGACCGCGCTCGGCAGTGTCCCAGTGGGCAGACCGTGGCTAGCTGGTTAGCATGCCGACTTCCGTAAATATCTCTGCAACACAGTACATAAATGTGTTTTTACATAATGTCAAAACTGTTATTTCTTCACATTCTGTTGATAACCGAGCTACATTTTGAATGTTTGAAAACTACATTTTACATATTGCACTTTTGAAGTGTGTCAGGACGTCAGCCGTGAAGACTTTGTGATATTTGATGTAAATCTGTAAAGGATGCACGCCCTCGAGCACACTGCTGTCAGATCGGACTGTGCCCTAAAACTGTTTCCCAGAAACAACTTTCGTTTGACACTTGACGTGGATCTAGAGATCCTGGAGAGTTCTGGATCCGGTGATCACAAGCAGTGAGCAGATGTGGACCAGTCAGACTGGATTCAGAGGGGAGTCCAGTGTAAATACTGAGGAAGCACCAAACAAACCCAAGTGTAGTTTCGTTAACCTTAATGGTTTGAAAAATGCTGTACTGTACATTTGCAAGGGGTCACTCTGCTGCCACCCTCAGTTGTAATGTTTACTGTACTCTTTGATATGATCTGTACTGGAAAGGTCAAATATATTTCTAGAGTGGAATTTGGATTTTATGCAAATTGTTGATGTTTTTCCTGTAATTAAAAGCAATAAATATAAAAATGATAAGTGACTTTGTCTCGAATCACATGTGATTTGTTGTTGGGTTATTTCTGAAGGTTGGGCATCCTGATGCTCGTCGTGTTTGCTGTGCTTTAAAAGCTGTGCCGGTGTTTCATATGAACTGTAACACTGAGGATCAGCCCTCAGGATAATCACCCACACACTGTGGTGCCTTATAGAGTAGATTCCTGGTAAATCGATTCGATAATGTAGATTAGGCACATATTTATGAGAAAGTTGTTTTCAAAAATGTGTAACTACACAAGAAGACCATTAGCTGTCATGGAGAACAACGCTGCATTATCAGGCAGCTGTGAAGCCATTTGAGACAGGTAGACTGTGTGTGTGATGAATAACAATTCTTTATGCTGAGTTTCAATTCTTCACTGACATTAAAGAAAACACCTGCAGCCTGTAGGGAACGAAAACCAGAACAAACTAAAAGATCACAGAACACTTTGGGAAAATGCAGGAAGGCAAACTTGATGAAAGTTGCATTCGCAGAAATATTGATTGATGTGTGAATCATCAATTCTGTAAATACGATCCACTGCAGAAAAGTGGATGGACGTCAACCACAGGGTAATTTGAGCCAATGAAGAGATGCAGTGTCACTTACAGACAGAAGCCGCTGGCTTTACATTGGCTGAGTAACTCACAACATTTTTTTCATAACCTCTTTATTAAAATGACCAGAGACCTTTAAAGCTATATTCATAGGAACCTACACTGGATGCAGAAGAATCTCCCAGACATTTAAATTCAAAATATAGCTAATAGATAAATACTTTAAAGATAAATGCAGTTCACTCTTCTTTGACTAAGTCCATCTGTGAGAAGAAACAGCGCCATGTTCATCACAACCTGAAAGTAATCTTGCTGGCAAAACACACCATCTTTCTCCTCTGTGTGTTTAACTCCTGTTGTTCTGTACGGAGTCTATGAGACTCTTGTTGTACTCGGACACTTGCTGGTAGACGTTGTTGGCGACTGAGTCGTAGTCGCTCTCCTGAAGTTTAGAAGCAATAACTGAAGCTACAGTTAAGGGAGGAACGCTGACGTAACGCTGGGCAGTTCTTAAAGGGACAAATCACACAACTCTCCAAACTGTCATCTTCAGAGTGTGATGAGTGACATCACTCACTGACTTGAGAAGGATACATTCTTTCATTACAAAGTTGTTCTGCTCCAGGTGCTGCCATTTCCTCTCAAGGTTAGCCAGCTGAAACACAAAGTGCGTACACACATATACACACACACAATGGAAAAAACACAAGATAAGCATGAGCACAACAATACAAGTCGGTATTACCAAGGGCACTTCAACAGCAGCACGTCTGTGACATCACCTGTGGGGTCATTACAATGTAGACTAAACTCCTCAAAGATCAAGTTCAGCCAAAGTCAGTTGCTACCACTAGCTTCACAATTCAAAAGTCCCATAGGGAAACTGCTAATTTACGTGCATCACTTTCAATTAAAATTAAATGTTGAACTATCTATCTGATGTATCGAACTTGTAATGAAACTTGTTGAGGGCTGTTTGGCTGCTATGTTAACCACTGATTACATTGTTAGTTGTTTAGCCTCCGCTCTAAGGTCTCTTTATTTTGATCAGAAAATGTGTATACGTTTTTTTGCGATGCCCTGCTTGGGCAATCTGTACATCTGGTGCTGTACATCTGCTTTGATGGAACTGGAAAGGCCTAACTTTATGTTTTGTATTTATGTATAGCTATGTGTATATTTTCTGCTGCAAGACAAAAAGCATAAAGTATACAATAAATATTATAAGGTATCATCCAGTGCAGGGATATACAGTATGTTAAAAATATAAAACAAATTCAGCATCTTTATTATAACTGTTGTGAAAAATGCACTTGCACCAACCTGAGCGTGAGTCTCGTTTTCCTGCAGTTTGGTCTTCAGAGCTTCATATTTCTGGCTCATTTCTTCCAGCAGCTGTTTGAATGAATCCTGACGCTGAGTCAGTGACACGCGCTCCTCCTGCAGTCTCTGCACAGGAAGAACATACGCTCGGTTAGCAGAAAGTTAGCTGCATTTAGCTAAAGAGAGCAGTTTTAATCGACAGCATGTAGATGTCAAAAGTGAGCTGATGGGGCTGATATCTGTAACTACAGATAAAATAGCCAAAACGTTCCCGTAGTGCACAGCTGTGTGCAGCAAACTGGGTGCTACATCTTTGTCAATGTGTCAGACTGCTGCACGTCTCTGCAGCACAGACTGTGGTACCTTCTTCTTCTCCTCCGCTGTGTGCCTCAGCGTGTCCAGGTCTCTGTAGGTGGTCAGCTCAGACTCCATGGTGCTGACCCGCTCCTTCAGGCTGCTCAGCTCACCTGTGATCTTCCCCTCCAGCTGCTGCACCTTCTCCAGGTCCTGCTGCAGGCGCTGGGACTCTGGGTGGAGGTTAAAGCAGGGACAGAGGGACAGTTAGACAGTTAGCATTGGCATGTTTTCAGAAAGACTGTATCCTGTGTGTGTGTGTGTGTGTGTGTGTGTGTGTGTTACTAACCAGTTGTCAGTCCCCTGGCGGTGCTCTCTGATTGGACCACCTCCGTCTCCTTGCTGACCAGCACTTCCTGCATGTTCCTCAGCTCGCTAGCGGTAACTGTATCCACCTGACGTAACCGCAGCATGTTCTGCACACACACACACACACACACACACACACACACACACACACACACACACACACACACACACACACACATTTAGTCTTCTCTACCACACTTACTTTTGGGAAATTCCTGTTGTCCCTCTCCCGCTCCTCATTTTCTCAGCCATTCGTTCTCCCTCTCTTTTGCTATGTTCTTCACTGTCTCTTGTGTCTGTCCTTCACTGATATATTGTCACCCCTTCCTCCTCACCCTGCTGCAGTGTTCCAGGAGGGAGACGACGTTCTCCTGGCTCTGTGTCATCTTCTCCTGCTCCTGAGTTCTGGACTCCTCGAAAGACTCCAGGTACCCTGAAACACATGTGGACACACTAAAGCTCATGTGTGCAGGATTTGTCACCTCCTGGTGGTCAGTTCCAAAGCGGCACCGCAAAGTGCATGCTACCACAGAACTGTCAGCCACCACATGCCTGTATTAGTTATAGCAACTTTAAAATCAACATCAAACTCTGCACGGCACTAGAGCAGTTAGACAAGAATGTTTTATACAGTAACTGGATATTGTCTTAATGATAACTTCTTCTTGTTATATCTACGTAACTCAACTGTCACTGTTTTCCACCCCTCATTCACTCTAAATACATGAACGAATCAATAGTCCTACCCACGACCTACCTGATCTACATCGTTTACCGAATAAATAAAATTGTGATCTTGAACAAGTTGACTCACTTCGAATCATTTCTGCTGTCAAATGTCCAACTTACGGTCAATTTCCTCCTCTTTCTTCTTCAGCTCCTTGTATTTCTGCTGACATTCCCCTTATGGGCAGACATGAAACTGTTAGCAATCACATGGTTGTCAAACAGAATTACTGAATGTATGTGTGTGTGTGTGTATATATATATATATATATATATATATATATATACTGTATATGGCAGTTTGTGTGTAAGAATGTGTCCAAGTAAAGACACATTCAGATAAAGCTGTCGATTAATTATTTGGTTGACTGGTAGAAAATGAATCGATAACATTTTTGACAGTCAAGTAATACTTAAAGCTACATGTGTCTTCTTTCAGTTTTCCCTTATCTTTGTGTTTTGGACTGTTGATCACACAGAAAAAGTAAAAAAAAATCAGCAGATGAAGTCCTAATTAAAACTATAGTTTCAGATCATGGTATATTAAAAAAAATATATATATAGAATTGACAGTGTCTGTCATCTTACAGTTTGTAACATTTAGTATAAGATGACAGATTTTAGAGGAAACATTCGGCTGAACCAAACAGAGAGAAGTTAAAGGCTGCAGCAGCTGTCCTGTGTTACCCTGTGCCTCCTCTGAGTCCTGCTCCAGCTGACGGATCTCCTCTGTGGTTTGTGCAGTCCTGTCCCTGATCTCTGAGAGTCTGCGTTTCAAATTTAGAAGCAAGTTAGGAAGAGTTCAAAGGTCACAGGTAGTATGAGGTAAAACATATACAATAAGGACCTCTAAAGCGCTTCATTTAGCCTTTTTTAAGAACTTCCAACTGGATCCATTTATGAAGGCTGAACATTTGAACCATAAATGCTTTCATAACTTTTGGCAAAAGATGTTTTTTTTCTTTTTTTGGCAGAGATATGCTGACTGTGTTCTTGCATCATTTGATTTGGCTTCTTCAAGTAATTTATAGAAGAAGAAGAAGTGAGATTGGAAGTTGTGTCACAGAGCTCAACAGCTGTCAGTGTTTCATGCTTGAACTCCTAATTATAAGTAAAACATTCATCAAAATAAAAATGAAAATCAAAACTAACAAAGCCGACACAGTGTTTTTGTGTAACAACATGACATGTTGTGTTCAATATGAAGACATACTGTCTCTCCATGCTGGCGATTTCCTGGTTGTCCTCCTTCACCTGGAAATAAAGCAGCATTCTAAATGTTAATGTCTCACCGTCTGTCTCACCACGAGTCATCACTACTTCCCCAAGAAGGTGTATTATCAATCTGTCTGGGCTCAATTAATTAAATTAAACTGTTGTTTTGTTCGCTTGAAATTAATGTAATTACATGGAGTTTATCTCCTTTTTGTCAAAAACTGTCTTAATTGTGTTATGAATAAATACAGCCAGTACGGGTCTAATAGAAACTTTGTTGTTACATATTATCTATGTCAGTTTTAACTTGTCGACTTACCTGTTTAAATAATTTATCCCTCTCCTCCTGTGGGGAGCCCAGGCTCTTGTGCTCAGCCTCCTTGGCTTCCCGCTTGGCCTCCAGCTCAGACAGAGTCCCATGAAGCCGAACCACTTCCTGCTTTATGTGTGAGTGGGCGAGCTCCTGCAAGAAGGGAACGTAGAGTACATCAGCTTATAGTACTACTACTGTTTACACTACTGCTACTACTGTTAGTACCACAGCCAGTGATGTTACTGCTGCCACAGCAGCTGCTATTTCACTACACAGCAGTGGGATGTGACTGAAAAGCTATTTGAATTTACTTCACATGTGCATTTATCTACTGTTTGTCTGCTCCTTTCTTCCTGCTCCTTAAACACACTTCATCTTCCTCCTTCCCAGGGTATCTGCAGGTCTTGCCTCAGGTTTCCTCAACCTATAAAGGCTTACATTTAATTTAAAAAGGTATGAGACATCTTTTCTAGCGTGTCGTGTGTATGTAAGTACTAAACCTGGCAGGAAAATCTACTATTGTTCCACAACTCTGAGCTTATGTCAATTGTATATGTGGACCTTAAATTATTTAGGGTCTTTTTAAAACTTGTTTATCCATCCATCAACTCAGCAATCCATTTTCTACAGCATATGATTAATTCATTATGTAATTGGGAATAGTTCTTTTTAAATTTTAATGAGGATACCAGAAAGTAGTGATGGGCAGACAAAGCCTAACGCAGCTTCAGGCTTTCTTTCTATTTGTGCTGAAAAAGATCAGCACAGTGACATCTGGTGGTTTATTGTCTAACTTGCAGCAGCACTTCAAGACTGGAGCAAAACCATCACAACCACCTCACTGTGCTATTAATAGTTTAGTGTTGTCCAGCGCTGTTCTCTTTTTTCTTTGTTGTAACACGTTTTGTCCAAACTTTGATAGAAAACATTTTTACGGACATGAAAAAGTACCTTTTGTTGTAGTTTAGACTGGTTGCCACTGTGGGCTCAGGCTTTACAATTCATGGTTGATATTTATTTTCATTTCATGAGTCAGAAGTGAATGGTGACTATTATTGATTAAAGTGGGACTTATATTCATTAGAAAGTCACTTTTATTAATTATTCTGCTTTCTTATCCCACTTGTACGCTAACCGCATAGTTTAGCTGTGAAACTGTCACACTGAATGACATTTGAAGCTTCAGATGTATTCCTTCCCAAACTAAACTCTGTAACTCCACTCACTGCTTCATAATCCTCCTTCCTGGTTATCAGAATGTCCAGCTCCTCCTGGAGAACAGCTAGCTCCTGCAAAAGAAAGACCACCAGGAGGAAAGGAGAGGAGGTTGAGAAAGGACAAGAAACACAAAGTACAGTTTCACTGAGTGCAAACATCACACTTATACTTCAATAACACAAGCAAAGGGGCAGTATCATCACAATATTAGACTAGAACTACATTAACACACCTGTAGCAGTTCCTCATTGGCTCTTGCCATGGTGAAATACTTGTCCTGCTTTGCAGCTGGCATGGCCTGGATGACCTCATCAGCGACGCGTCTCTCCCTCCTGATCTCTTCCTCTATCGCCCTGATGGCCTCCTCTCTCCTGCACAGCGAACACACATGGCAGGGTGGAAGAGTTTGTTTCAGTTTGATTCATTTTTCATGTTTGCTTTACCTTAATAAGTTAACAGCAAGGGGTTGGAGATATGTAACAAAGATCCTGGGCCTCAAAGGACAGATAATACACACAGATATCCAGATAAGACAGCAAGATAAATAAAGAAAGGATGCCGTATAGGAGGGGAGGAAGGGTGGAAGTGACGTCAGACAGACTCATGTACAGTATATCAATGCTACCTTTTGTCTTTCTTCCCCTCACTGATCCAACACTGTAACCTTTCTCTCTATAAAACCAGAAGATACTTGCAAAGTAAGAAACACAGTAAGGAAGGAGGACTGACTTCATGGATAATAAATGTTTAGCCAGCTCTAACAGTGTGTGTCAGCCTCTAGCTTTTACAACAAGGAACAAAGGTCATCTGCTGTGCTGGCTGCATCACAGGTGACAGGTGAATAAAAGTTCGTCTGAGTGCTGGTGGACGGACAGGTGAGTGTCTTCAGTTAATATTCACTAATATGGAATAGTGACAGAATGAGACAACCAACATTATAGGAACACAACAGTAACACTGACAGTTGTAGATATGTGTCTGCTGAATAACCTTTAAAATTACAAATACATGTGTTCATAGCAGGAACAGGTGTCTGTTCACTGAATCTCAGTCTCAAGAACTTCAGTGAGTTTCTTTTTTATTAAAGGTCTTAGGAAAATAAGAGACTTTCTGGTGTAGGTGTATCAGTGTAATTGATGACTGAGCGGTGTGTTTTAAAAGAGATCTAAGAATTCAGGAACATTGCTCTGATCAAGGTGTTCTCAATCTGTAATATATTCATAAAAGAAATGACGAGGACGCAAGGTGTCATTGAAACATTTTGTCTTGTGGGGATATAACCAACAGGACAGCCATGATTACCCTCATTAAGCTGTGCAAGCGCAATAGTCACATCCCAGGACGTGCAATGAAGGCAGATTAAAAAACATTAAGCCACTGCTTTTTGGCTGCGCGATACAAAAGTGAAACTTACTATTTACTTCCAAATACAAATACTCAAGTTATTGGGAGGAAATGTGTGTATATTTTTTAATATCTCAACATTTATAGCAGGGAACCAAAATATCACAATGTCAGTTAGTTTTCCTATATCGTAGAGCCCTTATATTCAGGCATGTGCACAAAAGGCTGCATTTTCTACAAGGTCATATTTTTTTTGTTGAAACAACAACATGGATTGTGATTACCCTAATGCATAGTCAGTGGTGTGGCAAAGCTCTGAACTCAAAGTGACGTAAAAGGGATGAAAATAGAGAAGTTTATTTTCCATATCAAGTACAGAGTGCTTTTTTCTCCAGGGTATGATAATGGAAAGGAGCCAGCGACCTCTTCTGCAGTGGTTGACTGCAGTGGTAGCAATGACTGTGCTGGGAAGTAACGTTGCGAGCGAGGAAGACAACATACCAGTAGGAGAACTTCTTTCTAGTCTATTTGTGAAGCTGGTACTTCCAGTGAGAGGAAATACGTTTTCTGAGTGATGATTGATTTCTGTATCATAACGTTTTTGTTGTGTTCCTTGTGCTCTGTCTGTAAGCATTTATTCAGAGTGTTTATTTAGTCTATTAACTGTTCATCCATTACCCATCAGCAAAATAAGAACTTGACCAACACGACTCTGCACGTCATTCCTCGTGCTGACAGCAGCTCCAATGTCTCTACACTGGTGATTGAGAGGAGCCTGATCACTCTGAACGAGGCTGACAGAATAGCCCTGGCTACTTATCCTGGACTGGTTGAACTCCACCTTGACGGTAACCTGGTGACTGCTATACCAGCGAAATACTTCTCTGTGGTACCACAACTCAAAGTGCTATCTCTGTCCAGGAACAAAATCAGCAGGTAAATAAGAAACAGATAAAGGAATCTGCTCTCCACCTTTTGTATACAACAAGGCAAAACATTTGTTACTGATTAACCAAGAGTGTGACAACATCACTGGTATAAGTACAGAGTTAAAGTACTATTACTGCTGATATAAGAAATACTGCATATATGTACAAATAATCCTACTACTGGATGTTACTGCAGCCTGGACCCAGACTGTTTCTCTGGCCTAGATCACCTGACAGAGCTGAACCTGTCCCACAATCTGCTGACTAGTCTCCATACACAGCTATTTACCCGGATCAAACACCTAAAGGTAAACCGAAAATCCTTCAGTAGCTTTCGACAAAACCTTGTCGAAGGTTTTATTCTCTCTCATTCCGTAATGTTTAAAATTCAAACTAATTACACTGCAATTGATTATTATTAAGTGTAAACCTGCTGATCTTTCAGAATTCTGATAGTATTAACCAAGTTATAATTGATCCATCCATGTCTGGCGCCATCAGGTGCTGGACCTCCAGGAAAACCCCTGGAATTGTTCCTGTCCCCTGTTGAGCCGTACTGGAAAGGTCAAAGCAGCAAGAGCCACTATTGGTAACAATTTCCTTTCTGCAACTTTTTCGTAATATAACCAACATGTAATACAGGCCGTATTAATCATTAGCTTACACTTTTATATTTAGGGTTTATAATTTAAATTTGGATGGGTACAAATTGGATAGAAATATAAATTAAAGTGATTCAAGTTAGGGATGTTAATGATTAATCATTAATCATTAATCAATAAATCACTGTTTAGAATTTAACTGATTAAAAATGTATTAACCGACAGATATTGAAGAAATATCACAAATACTTACAAATTACAAAGTACATGCTTATAAAATATATCAAAAATAAAATATAAAATAATGTTAAGTTATATTTAATATAAAAAATACAAAATTACATTTTATATTGAGTGATATTATTAAAATTTAGTGAAAAAATGGTGTTATTATTTTGTTGATTTATTTATCATTCTAGTAACGAACATAGTGGTTGAAACAGTTGTCTAGAGGAAAACACGAGTTAATGATTAAACAACTGTTACGGTAGCTGACAATCAACAAAAAATTGCTTAAAATTTGCACCCATAATTCCAGTAGCTTGATACAAAAAACCTTATTTGATCATTACTACACTTTATGGGATTTGAGTGTAAAATCAGCAGCTTGCTTCGTAATTTCAAGTTTTCCGACCGCTAGCTTACGTAGTTTTAGTAACCTCAGAAAAGACCGCACGATAACAGTACACTGCAGTCTATGCCTCCAGAGAACACATCTCACCACTCTCACCAGTCGATTACTGAGTGCAGTAGAGTCCCGCAGCTCAAGGATGAAAATGTATGATTATTACTCCATGGAAATGCAATCAAAGTTCATATGTGTCTTGCCAACCAGTTTGTAACAGTTATTATCGAGAGCTGACAGGGAAAAGAACGGAATTGAGTATTTCTAACTGCACTCGGTAATCGACTCATCAGGGCTTCCCCACAACGAGCAAGCTGCTAGAGGAGAGTGGTGAGTTGTGTTCTCTTTTCAATAGAAATCCGACAAAACTTGCAGATGTTTGATGCCTCGAACTATGTGCCGAACTATGTGAAGTTTGGTGCTGTTCTGAGCATTATTTGTGGCTATGTGTGGCTTTTTCATGGCGGTTTCTTGGTGGAGACATAGACTGCAGCGTATTGTTATCGTGCAGCCTTTTCTGAGGTTGCTAAAACTACATAAGCTAGCGGTCGGAGAACTTGATTACTCGAAGGAGGTCTTACTCTGTGTCACGGTGTGTTAGACCATGGATTAAATTTACGCCGGAATATCCCTTTAACAGAATTACCAAAATAATCGTTTTCTTAATGTAAACTCCGGTTTTATGGGGGCTACGATCAGAATGAAACTGTCTTGGAAGCACTATGCTGGTTTTAAAAACACAGGACTGTTATTTCAGTTAAACTCAGCCTTATGATAAAAAGAGAAAAAAAGCACAGCTTGTCTGGTGGTCTCAAGTTGACTTCCAAAAGGTATGTACTTTTTGTGATGATCTTCTGTGTCAGTTATCTTCCACCTATGCTGCTCTACGGCCATCAGGCCCATGTCAGCAGGTGAAAATGAAAATGCAAATTTGAATTTTTATTTTTACTCAAAATACAAATAGATATGTGGTATCGATAATGCTATTGTGGAATTACGTTTTCATTTTTCGATGTATATAATAATTTTAATAAATGTCCCTAATGGGCAGATTAAGTTAAAGGGGTGCATTTCTGAAAGGGGCTTTTCTATGTGATGTCTGGCTTTACAGTGGGACCAGAGGTCACCTGTACCTCTCTAGAAGATCAGACTGGAAGGGAGTTTTTGCAGGCTATAGCTGTGTGTTCCCCATCACCACTACTCACCTTTACTACACACCCGCAGAAACCACCAACATTAGCTAGTTTTCAGCAGACTTCAACTATTCTGAGAACAACACTGACAAGCCCGAACCATATCAACAACGGTAAGAAAAATACATTTGACCCAGTTTCTTATTCTTCAACCTTTCTTCTATTATGGGTTGTAAAAACAAGCAAGCAAACAGTCTCTCTTCCATCTCTCCATCCAAATCCAAACTAGACCAAACGCCTGTGCTTGGCAACACATGGAAGTTCACAGCATGTGTTGTAGTGCTGGCACTATTCACCTCCATGCTCATCTTATGTGGCATTAAGGGGCCATCCTGGTACAAGCTCTTCCACAACTACCGTCATCGGCGACTACGCCAAGAAGAGGAGGAAGAGGAGAACGTTGTGTCAACAGTGTTCTCAGAGACAGAACGATACCAGAACCATTTAACATTCACCTTTGAGCAAGAGAACGAGCACATAGAGGCGGAGGAAGAAGAGGAGGAGGATGGGTATTTTGAGGATCCATACATTAAGAGGGAAGAGTGAGTATTTAGGAGAGGAGGCATCGGCAGAACCACGAAGGAAACATCAGCTTGTGAAGCAGTAACAAGACGGGGAGGTTATCATCACAGACGGATAATCTGTAACACATGTAGTCAAAAAACCAGGTGCTCACTGGGGGCTGCTGTATGGTAGCAGATGAATAGTTCCTCTGCATGGGACATGTACAGTACATTGCTATGGCAGGGTGATTAATCTTTGTTTTTTTTATGATTTTGGCCTCCAGAGATATTAAAAACAAGCGAACTGTGATACAAAGATTGCTGTGCTGTATTCCATTTCACAATGTTGTTTAGTCTTGTAAATCCAGAGCACCCCTTTCCTGGACAGTGGTGCTTTAATCCCTCCCTAAAAGAAGAAACCTACTACCAGCCAGGCTGTGGCATGATTAGTTCAGCTCTCTGCCATGTGCGTTTTATCGGGGCATTGTATTCAAGTGAGCAATCATTTGCGAAAACGTGGTCAAGCCAGTGTCACTTGGATTTGTGATGCACGTCTATCAGTAGTGTTACAGTGCTGGTGTTTGGAGCACCTGAAAAGAACAAGAGAGTTGCTTTTTAGGAATCCTCTCATATGTTTTATCATTTTCTAATACACATCATATATTAAACAAGTCTTTATATTTGTTATATTATTTTATATCAATATCATACATTATGATTATCATAAGCCTATTTGTGTTTTTCAGTTAATTACAATAAAAAATGTACATTTCTCTAGAGTTATGTTTCCAAAGTCAAAGAGTATTGGTGTTAAATAATAATATCTCAATATTGAGAAAAACAATTGTGATTATGATTTGTGCCATAACTTAGTTGCCCTTACATTACCATGGGTGGATAACTGTATTCTAAAATAATTAGTATTTTTTCTTCTCAGCACTAAAGCAGGATTGTAGCAATGATGGTTATCAATAATTTCAATTACTCTCTTATAGAGAATGTACCCATGCAGCTTTCCATCTTGTCTGCATTAGTTTATATTCCTGTATGACATACAGCATCAATCACCTGCTATTTATAGTTGAGGTCTTCTTTCATTTGAGCTTCGGGGCCAAACATTACTGTGGCCACCACACCTCTGAAGAATGTTAACAAGTGGGTGAAAACTATAGATTCTTTCTTCTGCTTCGTTCAGTTTGTGTAATGTAACATTTACAGCTATTTTGAAGGTAATGACAATTTTAAAAGACTGACATGTAAATATGTTGATTCCACAAACTAGATAGATGAACTTGTTGTTTATCTCTATATACATGTATATAATACAGCTATTCATGAGACACGACCACGACATAAATAGTTAATCCATTTAGCTAACTGACTGTTGACGACACTAATTATAAACCATTAAAATCTTACAAAATACTAAATGTATGTTTCTTTCCATGATTTTAGATTAGTTTATGACTGAACCATCATAAAATATAAATTTAAGAACAGGATGTCCCAAAAAAAAAGTATTCCTCAGCTATCTGAAATTGTATTTGAGGGGATCCCCTGTAAAATAATAATGATGATAAGAAGAGGAAGAAGTAGCTTACTCTCTCCTCTCAGTGAAGATGCTATCAATGCCTTCAGCCTCGCTGTTATTTTGGTCTTTCACCTAGGGCGGAGGAGAGGGAAAAAAATTAAGTAATTAGCATTCTCATTATATTTGTAATAAGGAAAAGTCTGCCCAAAACCAGCCAGCTGAATGACATCTCTGACTTCTGAAGCTGGAGGTGTTACAAAAATAATCATATTGCCTTCATGGTGTACTTACAATGTTGTAGTCATTGATCATTTCCTCCATCTCTGTGTTGGTGTTGAGCTTGTCCACCAGCTGGAAATAGAAATAAAAAAGTTACACCAACATGAATTTAATAAAATCACCTACATATCAATAATCAGGTGTTTAACAAGTGCAGCACAGACCTTCAAACCACCAAAGATTTTTCAAACACTTTGTACACACAAGATGTTTTGTTACCTTTTAACTGAAGCAAACTGGGACCAAACATTTAGCTGCTAATCTGGGGGGATATTGATTCCACGCATTTTCTATTTTTGCTTTCTATATATAGGAAGTGAAAATAATTAAAAACAATGGCTAACACTTTACCATGTTGTAGTCAGCCAGCTGCCCCTGTAGATCCTTAATCTCTACAGCCAGGCCTTCAGCTCTGAGGGGGAAGAAAACAACAGGGGTTTGGTGAATTGTTGGCATTGTTATAGTATTGTTAATCAGTACATACATTCATCGTATTAGAGGAGCTCTCATGGTCGTACATGACTTGTACCATTTTTAAACCAAAATTAGCACGTATGTGCAGTTTCTGACTATGAGTAAACACAATAAAAGTTGGTGATTGACTCCTCACAGCCAGTGGATGTTTTTTTGTTTTGGTGTTGTTTTCTGTGCCAGAAAAACAGGAAACATTTTTAAAAGGTTGCCGATCACATACCATCAGCTTAGTTTTTAAAAAGTCTTAATCAATAATGGTTTAGAATTAGACACACTGATTCTTCCAGAGCTGATTCTTTCTCATTTCTGTTGAGAGTTGACTACACACAGTGCTGATATGGCAGCTGGCAAGAATCAAGTAGAGACACAGTCTCCCTTTCACACCTAGCAGCGACTGAACGATATTTGAGCACTGCTTGACAGAGATGGATGGAATATAAACAAGCCAGCATCTTTCACTCCAACATATGTCACAGCTATGCGTATGAAAACGTGCAAAAATAAAATTGTCCAGCCAGGTGTTGTGTTTCCATCAAAGTAGATATTACTGCAGAGTCATTTGATGTAGGAGTGAACGTTGATTGTACATATTCACATTAAAGACAAAAGCCAGATGTCAGCAGATGTTGGTGGTTTTTGTTCTCCAGTGTAAAAGGGGTGTTGGTAACACAGTGCCAACAGGTTTCCACCACTCTCATCTAACACTTCTGGACTGGAGAAGAGGGTCTATTTTTGACCCAATAAGCGGCTCTTATCAATGAACTACCATGACATATATGTCATTATGGATGAACTAAACCCATCAGTCACTTTCACCTACTTGAGCTGGTTCTGATGTATCCTGGTAACATCTCATCACAATTTCTTTTTAATCAACATAGATAAAGGTCACATATTGTAGAAAGTGAGATTTCCATGTCCTCTTTGATTACAAAGGAGGTTCAAGATGTTATATAGTATCAAGTAGTCAGAACTGTGCCCTTAAATAAGCTGTCAGGATGGTAGATATCCCATACAGTCACCACTGCGGCACATGTCCCCAGCACAGCCGTTGTTGAAAAGTATAGTTGGCGTTGCCTGCTCAGGCCTTTGAAAGCTGTCCAATCAGAGCAGACAGGGTTGTTTTTTTTTTTTTAAGTAGACACCCAAAATAATGGTATGAACCTGAAACTGAGCATACTTTGGGACCTGTAATAGATTTAGAAAATAGTTCTTATTTTTACTTGGACAGCATGCATTTAAGAAGCATATTTTATTACTTTTTTAAATTTAGGTTAGAGATTTAGGTTTAGGTAGTGCAGTCCAAAAACATCTCCATTTTTGTTGCACAACGAGTGTATTTCCTTGTATTTATGAATATTTGAAGGCTGTGGGATCCAGTGGGCCTAAATGAGATTGGAAAACATGTTCTGTTTATAATTACAAGTTGTACAGTGTCAGTCCTAACTAGTAACGACAGCACTCACCTCTTCTCATAGGAGAGATAAACAGAGTTCTCCTGGTTGTAGTTGTCGATCTCTTTGTGCAGTTTGCTGGTCTCTGTGGTTAACTCGTTGATCTTACTCCTAACAGCACAACAACAAACACATTTACTTTCAGATGGTAAAACTTTTCAGTGTGTACCAACAGGTACTCTAAGCAAGGTTTGCCCTGCTGGGAACGCTTGCTTAGGAGACGGCTGAACATCTTTTTCACAACAATTTTGTCCCTGGCATTAGGATCAATAGTAGCATGTCTTACCTCAGAAGGCCCAAGTAGTAGGACTTATCCAGAATCTGTCTCTGAGGACCTTTCGAGGATGGAAGACGGATGCAGTTAGTGGAGAGAAGAGGGAGAAAGGCGTGACACCATGATGTCATGTCTGTTTTAACATGGCTCACAATGACTGCACCAACATTAAACCATACAAGTACACATCTATCCGTGTGAGAAGAGTGAGCTGATGTCACACTTACCTTTCATGCCAGTCTTCATCCCACTCAGGCCCTGTTGGGTCACAGGCCTGTCAGTCACTTTGATTGGTGCTGACAGGACTCCAGGGGTGGGGATCCCACCCCTCATACCAGGATGTCCACTTGTACCTGGAACCATCTGGAATGAAAATAAATGAATAAAATTCAGTGAGACGGAGTCTCTTACCACATAAATAACGAAAAAGTTGGTATTAAATGTTCAGACTAGATGTCACTAAGATTGTTGTTTTATATGACTTATCCTGTATTCTGTATAATGTGAAACCCATAAGGACCATTCTTGATCACCTATTGATTTTTTATTTACTTATGTATCATACTGTTTTGTTTGAATTTCTTGTTTTTGTATATGTAATTTTGATACGTAAGTGATGCCTGTAATATACGTGGTTGCATACAAGCTCAATCAATACTATGTTGTTGAATGGTACAATAATATTGTCGCAGGGAGGGGACTCTGTTGGAGCGAGGGGGGGGGTGATGATGTTTATACTTGTCTTATTATTATTATTATTATTATTATTATTTGTTCACCCATGCTTCTGAATTGATGTACTTTGTACATTATCTCTTTAGGTATAAATATCAATTTAAAAAAAAAAGTTCAGACTAGTTAGCATCACTGCAACATGAAGAGATATCAGGTGCTAATTACATCACAGATGTCCCGATCACAAATACATGCACAAACTTTCCTTGAACTAAAAGGAGTCTGTTTGAGAGTTGCAAGATGAATAATTTGAACTTTTCAGAGATATAAGTCAGCTGGTCAGTAATGAGAAGGGGGGATGCAACAGCTACTTTTACATCTTTTGTTTTTTTCTTTTTCTCGAAATGTGTTGACCTTTGACATGAAAAAGACCATCAGGGGCCAGGGAAACGGAGAGATACATTTGGGCTTCAGCACCTTTGCTGTTCTGTTGTAGTACACATGTTGCTGTGACTTTAGCAGTGTAACCAATACATTCACGGGAGGAGCACTTATCTTAAAACTAAAATCCATACTGCAGCTGACTTACCCCAGTTGCAACACGAATCGCTGTAGGAGGAGGTCTGATGGCTGTTGGGGGTCTCCCAGCACCTGGGAGCACAGATCCACTGCGGCTCCCTGGGCGGCCCATGCTGGAGGGAGGCCGCTGGCTCGCCATGATGCTTTACACCTCTGGACATGTTAACAGTAACAAAAATAAGTGCAAATCAGATATTTGGAGCTGATGGGTGGAAACAATCTCATACATCCTAGCGGTGCTGCTGTAACTCTGCAGTTGTTAGCATGTGTGCTTGGTGACAGCAGGTGAGTGCTGTGCTGTATATTGTCTGTCCATCTTTGTTCTGCCCACAACTGATTAACATTTAATTGGCTGAACACATCTGATCTAACCTGATTGGGTACGACTGACATACTGTACTTAAAATATGTAGAGCAGCATAGGTCTTTCAAAGTGGTAGTGAGTACTTGAAGACACAAAATAGTGAAAAATGTAAAGGTGTGAGTGTATTATGTCATACAAATGCTGTTTGACAGAAAAAAAGTACACTGACAAAAAAGCAGAAGAGGCTCTTCAGATGCAAAAAGAGCCTCATGTTGTTTAGTGTTATGTCTCATTTGTCTAAACTGTATCACCTTTCACACATGGAATACATAAAATTGTTTTGAGTATGAAGTACAGTGAAATCTTCTATGATGAAAGATATCATTTGTCTCACATTTTAGGCATAAACCTCAGCTTCCTTCGATTTAAATATTGCACGTGGCCATATTGCACATTCGATCATACTTTGTGCAGCCTTAGTTTACACGCAATTTTAGTCTGCTATCGAACGGATTTTTTATTTTTTTTTGCTACTGACCTGTCACTATCTCTGTGAAAGCCTGTATTTTTCATGTATGTACCTTGACTTAAATAGCCAGCGTGAGCCAGTTTGAGACTGAATTGTCGAAGTATTTAAACACAAGATAGCCCGATAATTCCTGGTCGCTTGGTGTAGCTTTACAGTTAAATCCACTAGAAAACACGAAGCATTGACTTGAATGTTACTGACCCGAAAGCGTTACCAAGTATGACGTTAAGTTATATGTAACTTCAGCTAACTAACCTATAGCTACACTCATGGCGGCCGTAGTCTTTGTAGTGTGTTAGCCATTTTAGTTTTTTAACGTAATTTAATGTTAAGATAACTTTGGCTATAGCTTGTTACGACGGGGGAGCTAGCTTTAAGTAGCATGCACACGCTTGTGGTTAAATGTTTCGTACCTTAACTTGAACTGCTTCTGCGTCGTTTTAGCAGACAGTATAGACGTATAAAATGTCCAACCGAAGCGACTGTTTAGTAAGCTTGTCTCAATGCGAGGACAAACGTCAAATAGCGTTACTTCTAATAGGAATGTTAGCTATTAGCTTTCAGACAGTCAGTGGCAGGAGCTGATGTTGTCGTTACCCCAGTAACCGTCTTCTTCTACTGGCTGAATCATGGTTGGAGGAAAGCGGAAAGTCCCACTGCTGCCCCACACCGGTGTGGTGCCAAAAAGTGTTGGCCCGTAAGTTACTAGATATCTTGTAACCGAATAATCACAACTGTAGCTAAAGTGTTTGCAGTTTATATCGTAATCAGGCTACCCTGCTGAAAAACAGCATAGACCAGCACCAAAACACAACATATGCTGGTCTTGCTAGTGACTGGTCACCAACAAGCAGCCTGTGATCACGTAAATGTCATTCCTGATTACAATATATGCGTACGTGTTTGTATGTCGTCGAATATCCTTGATTAGGCCTAAATTTAGAAACTAGACTGTTAACATGATTTACGGATGGTTCATGTATAAAATAAAGAATTAATCGCTGTTGCAATTATCCTTAGGAGCAGTATTTTACCTCCCAAAAAGTGATTGCAGCTCTTAACATGTGACTGAAAGGTTGTTTCTACATCAAAATGACTTCATTTCATTGTTGGTGGTTATCAGGTTATAACCAATCCAGTCCTTTTCACCAGTTGAAATACCTAATAGGGCAGATATAACTCATAAAAGGCTGTATGTCACCTGTTAAAGAGTGATTGAAGCTCCTAACATGTGACTGAAAGGTTGTTTCTGCACCACAATCAGGGGCGAAAATCCCATTTCATAGTTGGGGGGGGACAATTAACAGTCACATTTTAATATTTCCGGGGGGGGACAAGGAATAAAAGTTGTAGCCTGTCTACAGTATCTTTTTTTTATTTTTTTTTATTATTTTTTTGGCCTTTTATGGCTTTATTGATAGTACAGATGAAGAGGATGACAGGAAACAGGGTGAGAGAGACGGGGAGTGACACGCAGCAAAGGGACCCGGGCCGGGATTCGAACCCGGGTCCGCTGCAGAGCCTCAGCACATGGGGCGCGCGCTCTACCCACCGAGCCACACAGCGCCCCGTCTACAGTATCTTTACTGCAATTTGATGCTTTAGTCTCTCTATCTCTCCAACAGGCAGGTAGAAGACCTTTTTTTAATTTATTTATTTTTAATATCAATGTGTGCTCCTCCTTCGCTCCACCTCTGAGTGGGACAGAGACATGACATGGGGAGGAGCTGCGCGGTGCTTATAGGCGAGTTCAAGATCACGCAGTGCTGCGCAGCACTGCCTAAATCGTGATGCATGCTGGTTAAAATGTGTCCACGATGACCTGGATGGGGGTGGTTTCTGTGCCGCATCCGATGTCACATGACCTTAAGTTATCGCGGGAGCAAGGTGGCTGCAGAGCAGTTGCGCAGTTGTTCTCCAGGTACTGCGCGACCCCCGACCCACCTTCATGACGTCAGGACTTTGCCCTGATTGGCTCTCATCTACGCTGACGTATATGAAGTGTGTTTCGATTAATTTCCATTTCCAAAAGCGCCTCTTTTCTACTCAAATATCACACACTCTCAGATAAGTAGCAGCCGTGTGGCCGCAGCTATGGGATAGTCAACATGAATAAACCTATAAAATCCTTCATGTTACTGTTACTATGTCGTCAATAAATAGTTCTGTCAGCTTAGGGTGATGATGGAGAAGTGGTTCACTGCTGTGTCCATGTTATCTGTACTATCCACTCCTATTAACCCTTTCAGTTCCGTCACATTAACAATACAAATAATTATCCTGAGCTATTCTGCGTGAGATGAGATGGTGCAGCAGGACAAGGCATCTGATTCAGTAACTTGTTCTGATTATTGTATTTCATTCATTCAGTGAAATGTATTTCATTCATTGTGAATAATGTTGCTATAAGAAGATGCATCATCTTATCTGTCTTTATGCTTATTTGTTAAATGTAGTCAGCAAATTCCCCTCAGCTGTGATATAATCATGCACCTAAGCACAGTTGTCTTCATAATAATTAATAACTGTTGTAATTTTATTGTATTGTTATTGGGCCAGACTTACTATAATGTACCAGATAGACAAAGTTAAAATGTATTTAATGGTCACATTACAAGGAAAACAGAACATGAGCATTTACAGTGAGACAACATTTAGGCTATTCATCTGCTCTTGATCTCCTCCTTGAACCAGCACCTTATCGTGGTGGAGGGGTTTGAGTACCCGAATGATCCTAGGAGCTATGTTGTCCGGGGCTTAATGCCCCTGGTAGGGTCTCCCAAGGCAAACAGGTCCTAGGTGACGGGTCAGACTAAAATCGGTTCAAAAGCCCTTATGACAGATCGAACATCAAGGAAGTGTACGTCGCCCGGATTGGCGTTACCGGGGCCCAACCCTGGAGCCAGGCCCGGGGTTGGGGCTCGCAGGCCGAAGGAGCGACGTGGGCCCGCCCTCCGGTGAGCTCACCACTCGCCGGAGGGTTCAGAAGGGGCCGGTGCATTG
>CAEMYA010000021.1:1544366-1555074 GCA_903131615.1 Diplodus sargus
CGCCTATGACCACAATGACTTGATCTCACTCTTGGTGGTTGTGTTTGACATGCTGCCTTGCACTATTAACAACTATTTTACAATTATAAACAATATACCAGTGTACCTAAATACACACAGAAGTACAACACAACTGTGAGTATTTAGGTACACTGGTATATTGTTTATAGTTGTATTATAGTTTTTAATATTGTTTTAAGAGGAGCAGCAGTGAACACTGAATCAGTATCGCCAACTTAGCGACTTTGCCTCTATAGTTAGCAAGTTTTCCTCTAGCGACTCTTTTTCAAAAAAGCGAATAGCGGCACATCTAGCGACTTTAACTGGTTCTTACTCTTCTCACAGAGCAGCGGGTGCTGCCGTGGGCCCCTCCCCCGTCCAAAGCGCTCACAGGCGGGCGGTCCCATCGCGCAGCAGTCCCCCCCGGCGGCAGTCAGAGGAGGAGACGTTCACCCCTCTGCGTCCAGACTGCAAGTGAAGCACGGATGCGCGAAGCCAGCGCTGGCTGAGGCTGATCCCGCCCTGGCGTGCAGTCTGAATATTGTTCTTTGTCTAAAATAAGTCAGTGCACTAAAATAAAATAAATCACTGCAGTCTGCATTTGACTCACACAGCCTCACTCAGTCACTTACTCATCTCGGCCTCTCTGTGACATAAGCTAAACATCTAGCCGGCTAGCTCATCATGTTTCAGTCAAAACTGTACAGTCAAACATACAGAAAGGAGTGGGAATCAAACTCTGAATTAAAGGCTGGTTGAAGCTGTTTATTGGAGATGATACACAGGCATACTGCCTCTATTGTAAGGCTGATTTCTGACTCCACTGCCACTACCCACTTCTAAATGCACAGGACAAGGTGCACAGACATTATTAATGGTGTTCTATACATGAAAAAGTTGGTCTCAGATGTCTCATTTTTTGTCATATAGTTTTAAAAGAATCACTGCTACATCAGAATAGTAATTCAGCAGCAACAGTATTGAGTTAATATTAAATTCAGTGTTGTGCTTTTGCCTGACTGTCCCATTATTTTTGCTCTTCAGTTATCAAAATGAATAGAAAGGGGGACATTGTGTCCTATTTCGTCCCCCGGCCCCAAAATATAAGCAGCAATTATAGTGGATTGGTGATCGGGACGGGACACAGACACAGACAGGTAATGAAGAGAGGCAGCTGGGAGTAGAGAGGGATCCAGAGGAGTTAGGTCAAGAGGTCAGCAAGGAAAGTGAAGGAACAGAGCAGGAAGAAAGGACAGATGAGAGTCAGGCAGAAGAACAAATGCAGACTGAGAGACAGGCAGAGGATAGTGCTTCCTCATCTACATGCACTGGACCATCAGGTTAGTGATGCTGAAAGAACATTTGCTTGTTTGGGAAAAAATAGCAACAATATGTTCATATAGACATGTTTAGTTGTATGATTTACAGAATAGATTATCCACTGTCATTGGTCTATAAATATCATATTGGTATTTCTTTATTGCGTTAGTATATGTGTTGACATATGGTTTGTCTTTCTCCAGATATCAGCAAATGTTGGCAAGAAGCACAAGCACAGCCAAAGTTGAAAATATTTCCAAGGACCTTTATGGGGGACAGGAGACGAAGCTTTAAAGTAGCCTGGTATGACATTCATCCTTGGCTGGAGTATTCCCAAAGACTGGATTCATGTAGACATTTCAGCCCTCCTAACAGCCAAGAGACAGTTTTTGACTCACTGGGGGGGAATCAGAAACTGGAAAATGTACAAAGAGGGAGGGAGACTTGCAGTTCATTCAAAGTCTGAGAGGCACAGACAGCAACGATTGCATGGAGGGACAATGAGAGAGCAGTGAAAACAAATGCAACATTGGAAAATGTCCTAATGGAGTGGTAAACAGTCTGGGGTGCAAGCCAGAATGAGAGAGCAAGCACAATATGCCTTTTATGTCCACAGCAATGCTCACTGTCTCAATTTAGTTTTAGTTGACACAGTGAAAGCTGTCCCGGAGGCAGAGGAGTTTTTCTCATGACTTGAGAAACGTTACATATTAACATCTGGGTCATATGCCCACCCTAAATGGCTGGCCATACAAAGAGAGATGTATGAAGGTCCACCAAGAGAACTCCAGTGATTAAGTAACAGTAGATGGACTTGCCAGTTGATTGCTTTATGTTATGTTATGGATAGACTGCCTGTGAACACAGAAGTGACAGAACTATTGAGGCTCGAGGTCTGTTGGCACGGATAGATCTGGATTTCATCGTGCATCTGTAAAGTGTTCCGAGAAGCAAAGTTTCTCTGTGATATACTACAGTCTTCATCACTTTACTTTTCAAAAGCTGTTGATTTTGTGACCGCTTTAGTTCTGACGTGGAAGGACTTCAGGCAGAAGTCATTGTTGTGGGATGAGGTGTTGAGCATTTGTTAACAGTGTGAGGCTTCAGTACAGCCAGCTGCATTACGCCAAAAAAGACTAAGCTTGAAACTCAGTCAATACTGCGTACTGACTTATGTTGGTCAGAGTGTGCCTAACCCTAACCCAGAAAAAGACCACTTTTGTACAAGCTTTTTCTACCCTGTCATTGATGAAATGCTCAATTAGCTTGACAGATGGTGACTTAATGAACAGCATTGAAGCATTGAATGCCAAAAGTTATGCTTTTCTGAAAGAAACAGCTCTGTTCTCATTTGCTAGATTATATGATTCAGATACTGGTGACTTGGGCCATGAACTACATCAGAATTTTGGAGAGAGAAATAAAGACTGGGATGCAGACACCCCCTTACACAGTAGAGTTGGTACAGTTCATTGAGCCATACAAAGATGTATTTTGTAGATTTTTTTCAGCCTCTGCAAAATTGCAGTTGCAACCCTAGTGAGTTCTGCTTCATGTGAGCAGAGTTTTTATACACTGAAGTGGGCGAAAACATGCCTTTAGGTTCACAATAAGTGATGAAAGACTCAATCTGGGTGTACTCAGTTTTTAGTCAAAGAGGGTAAAGGCTTTGAATATGGAACATTTTGTGGATAGATTTGCTAAACACAAAAAAGCCGAATACTGTAACTCTAGTGGATGAATGTGCAGAGTTTTTGCACTTTCCTCATTGTAGTTAAAGATAGCCTTTGCAAATATTGTTTATAGTTCAAAAAGCCTACATACCTGTCAGATCTGGTTAGATACCACCTTATTTCTTTTTGTCACAAAATAATAATGAAGGACCTTTTAGTGGCCAGAATGAACAGAAGGAAAACTTGTTAATTTAGTGTTTAAGGACAGACTTGGTGTCTGGTGTTGTGAAGCTGTTGTTTAACCTTGACATCCTGTTCCGGACAGATTTGACGTTTTTTGACATTTGACAGCTGTAAAAACACCCGTTTTTATTGATCTTCAGTTTTCAAAAGTTATCCCATGTCTGAATGAGACATTTGTCTTTTTTCCTGGGTTCTAACAAAAAAGCCAGCCATGTCAGTTTTAAATGTGGAGGAAACTCTAGACTAGATAGATAGACAATATTGTCCAGCAATGGGGATCCATCTAAGTCAGTGGTTCTGAAACTTTTTACACCCTGTACCACCCCAGAAAATATCTGTCTCTCCAAGTACCACGATTATGACCCATGTAAAAATAAGGTAGTACAATCTGGCAACCCTATTCAGCTAAATGAAGTTCAAACAGGAGTCAAAGTTATTCCCAATATGAATTTTATTTATTGTTGACTTGACAGGTACAATCACAATGTGCAAAGTGTTGTGTACAAGATTACAATATCTACAATATCAGAGAACACACTGTATTCTTTGGCTGCTGTGATTTAAAGCATACCGATTTACAAATTCATCCATGTCAAGGGAAGTGGCTCGTTTAGACTCCACACTCAAAACACCCAGGTTGCTCAATCTTTTATCATCCATAGTTGATCTTAGGTCACTTTTAATCAGCTTCAGCACTGAAAAGCTCCTTTTGAAGGCAGCTGTACTCACAGGTATGGTGACTGCTATTTTACACAACCTAAAGACCTCATGAAACACCTCATGGTGGGACTCAATGAACTTGGTTAGTTCAACTATGCTAGATGGTTTTCCCTTTCTAGGATTCTTTTTAGCTAATGTAACTCATGTCACATGTCTTCAGTGTTGCTTCCATAAATAGAAAGAGGCAAAGGGTAACAGAGCTGCTTCATCACAAAATGTAGCATTTTGTAGGATTCAGCACCTGAATGCCCCTCATCACTTGAGAATTTGTTGAGCTCTTTGAGCATATGGTCAAGGACTGGGTAAAATAACGCAAAAATTGTCCTTCTTTTGCTCAGGACGCCCACCAAGCTGGCACATGACAGTATACTCATCAAGCCTTTTGCTGAGTATTTTCTTTCTTTTGGGTGCAGGATCAGTCTTATATTGCACTGTTCAGTTGTGGATAACTTCTTTCCACAGCTCTTCCAAGTGTGTTTCAGCCCTGCAGTCCTTAAGAGTTTGTACAAGAGCCACAACCAAATCAACAGCTAAACTTAAATCCAGATTAGGAGACTGCAGGGCATCGGCTAGCATATTGCCTCACCAAAGAGCCTAGTCATTGCAACTAGAAGCCCTACAAACTGGAGGTCAATTTGGAGGCCTCCTGCATCAGCTGACCTATCACCGTTCTTTTCTTCCATGTCAGGATGTGGTTATTATAGACACAGATACAATATATAACTGTCATGTATCATCACAGTAACAGTGTTACATTCATTAGCAGCTGTAAACACTCAACACATTATAAAAATCCATTCTATGGTTTGGTGGCTACCTGTATACTGAACATATAAGGAGTAGTTAATGTTAATAATCATCAGAGAACGTTACAGACATTGTTTTTGGTTCCTATCTGTTTCCTGAATATATCCGTATGTATGTGAATGTGTAAATGAGAGGAATAAACTTATAGCACCTTGTAGAAGGAGCTTTATAAAGTTCACTCCATTGACTTGTATTAGTTCACAGGGCAGAGCAGCCACATCCAATTTGGCATCGACGTATAGCAGCAACGGGCCAACCCGCTCAGTGAGGCATCTATGTACTGTATATATGTCTATTGTATGGTATTACCGCCACTATCTGTTTAGGTGGAGAACCATAGACAAACATCTGCTCGACCGAGGAGTCAAAGAATACACTTATTTACCCTGCTCTTATATGTTTCTCGGCCCACTGAAACTTGTTTTTAACTGTGCAAATGACTTTGACTTCAAATGCACATCATTCTGTACGGGGCGCAGGGGGCGCCAAATGGTTTATGATTGTGTGTGTGTGTGTGTTAGCTAAAACCCTTGGAATAGTACTGTTTTGCACCACTTTTTCGTTGTGCTGCAACTGAAGAGTGTTCAGTTTGGCAATGTGGTGTAGCCTCAGTGACATCAGCACGAAATGGTGATTGTCCATGCCAAGCTGTTTTTCTTGAATGTGCCCCCCAAGAAAAAACACATCCAATGAACTGATCTCATCCCAGACAAACTGATGGATCAAGGCCACTTTGACAGATTGCCCTGATGTTGACTGTCGAATGAAACACTCAGCTGATCTGAACACCTTCACTGTGCCCAAGGAATCATCAGCCCTCCTTTGTTTTTCAGTGTGAGCAAGTGGTAGCTCTGATCAAATGATGTGGGTACAGCATCAGTCACCAAACTTGCACAACACACAACACAAGACAGCTTCTGCAAAACTTGGCGAATGACAAACCCTGAGACGTAAACAAGAACATTGTCCACAAGGCCACCAAAGCGGGTTGGTAAGTAACTATGGTGGTCACACACAATGGCATGAATGTTGGGAAAAGGGGATGAAAGCTCTTCAGTTTCTTCTGCGGGTGGAGAAGAGGACATCTTAAAAGCAGACAGGGACACAGTCTCATCCTGTGCTGCCACATTTCCTGATATGCTTGTAGACACACCCAACCGCACCATCAGATGGCAGAAAATGGCCTGGAACTGGCCTGCTGTAAGGTTGTTAAAGCAACAAGAAACAATATTATAACAGAAATGGGAAAGCTTGAACACTGCTATACATACCATTATGACACCTCTAAGTAATGAAACACTAAAAGATAGAACTGAAGTCCAACAAAGAAAACAGGAGACTGCAAAAAAACACTTGAACCAGAGATCAAACTCATCATATGAACTTATGATGCAGCATACGGAACAAAAGAACATAATAGCACTGGGCAACACATCCATAACATTTCAATATCGTGTGAAAGCACCAATAGTCATCCCTTAAAAATTCTCTCTATGTCAAGAGGTATTTGATCAAATTACATTTGGTTTTAACTATATTGCCCAGCCTAGAACAGAACATTATATGAACTTGATGTCATAAACTTATGAACTTTCATTTCATGCAAACAAAAGCTTCACTATTTCCTAAAACCTCTTTGAGCCGTAAAGGGGTTTGCCATCTTTCATCACCAAACTCATCAAGTGGTCCCTGCCTCTCAACAACTCTACACTCTCTGCCCAATTCAAAGAACCCAGGGGAGCTTTGAACCCTTTGGCATGGGGACTGTGGCTGTTCACGATGTCGAAGAGCGTGTCAATTATCTGAAAGCAGTGTGTTCCCATGGGTCATTAGCCTAATTTCTAAAATAAAATCTTGTAGCCCTGGTTTGCATGTATGTTACTATTAGTACTATGTCAGTATTATCTCAATGAATTCAGCTGTTGCGTCACAGTGTTGAAACCAGGGACACCTTCATCTTCTGTGAGTCAAAATTCACGTGTTTGTTTGAAACCTTGTTGGCGGCATGCAATCCATCTTTTGTTTGGACAGTATTCAGATGAACAATGTATCTCCAGTTGATCTGACCTGTGGTGCTGGTTATTGGACTGTAAGCCTACAGTATATTCTGTGCCAACTTCAACATGTGGCAAGCATCCATCATCACAAACACTCATGGGAACACTGATTCCAAAGGCTCGACAGGATTTCCCTTTAGCTGACACCCAAGTTGGTTGCACATACGCACATTGGAAGCATGCCCATCCATTGTGACACATACTACTCTTATGCCGCATTCATGCATTTCCTCGAATGCATGAACAAGTAGAACCTCCTGTGTCTCTGGCAACAGGCACTTTGTCAGGTAGTCCAATGGCCTTGTAGGCCAACAACCATAAAAACAAGATCCTCAGTGGCAACAGCCGTCTCATTCATACCATCCCCCATATCCACAAATCCAGACATTTTCTGGGTATGAAGATTATACTGGATATATTGTTAAATAGCCATGGCATCCAACATAAGACACACATCCATATTTAGCTGGGTCTTCCTCTTGTCTTCTTTTCAACATGTCCAACACAATCATGTTGAGGGCAGGCTTGGCATCCATAGAATTCATCCACCTTGGTAAGAAGAAAAAGCAGTTATTTAACACGGATGCCCTGATCAGGGTTTTCTTGGCTGATCACTGGAAGCATTGTATTGGCTGGTAACCAGTGGCAAACAATTAACCTCAGAGAGTGGATCTATTCAAGGCCCTCTATTTATTGTTTATCATTATTTAGTCATGGTAATGTTAATAAAGATAAGTGTAGCTATGTCCACCTTTCATGCTCTTCAGTCATAACAGGATAAAAAAAAGAGAAAAAAAGGATTAATATAACATGAACAATACCTTTGAAATGTATTTGGATGTGGTAGATTTATATGTAGAGATTCTCTCAGATAGTTGTATGCCTTTGGACCATGTAAGTGGAGAGTGGCAGCAAACTCCGCCAGGTCCTTGGTGTATTCATGGCTCTGTTTTGACAGGAGATTTATTGAAAGATCTGAAATTCAGTTAGAACAGGGTAATAAGCAAGGACCCTTGAAACAACTAGGAAGCCTTAACAAAGATTGGAGAGGATGATACACTTACTTTCCAAATTTTAATTTTACCCAAGTATAAATCGAGCCACTCTTTCAACTCTTCATTTATAATTTTCTTCACCCTGAGATCCTCCAGAAGTCCACACGCAGTTTTCTTTGCCCTCCTTTCTCTGTCCTTTACATTCCTCTTCTCTCCTTCCAGACTCTCCACCCAAGCCAAGGCTTCACTGAGTCTGGCCCTAGGATTGTCAGGTGATGAAGGCAGTGCGTGAAGGAGTGGTCCTAGTCCTAAAACAAGGATGAAAATATCATAAAGGGGTGATAAGAGGTCTGAATATAACCAGGATCATGATACTCACAGCTGTTTGAGGTATAGCTAGTACTTAGTACTCACAACATTGGGCACAGGCAGGGGTTTGGTCTCTTGGATGAGCCTTCTTTGAGGTCTGAGATGTCCTGGTAGCCACATGCTAAATTAAAGGATAAAACACTGAAATGATCTCACAGTGTATACTGCATAAAAGTTGCGGGCAAAGCGGTGGTGGGGTGGCCAAAGATTAATTTGTGGCCTTGGCCACCATTGGCCACCCCCTGGCTCCACCCCTGGTCCCTGCACACCCTTAACTCCACCCTGTTCATCCGATATGGACTGAAGCTGTCTGTCAGTGCTATGGGCACTAGTCTGATAATGTTTTTGCAGGTTTTTGGCTCCCTCAGTTTCTGATCCTGCCATAGAGAGCCTTGAACAAAATGATGATGAACCACTCTTTCTGTGAGCCAGCACAGCCTCTGTGTGTGTGTGGAGGTGGTCTTCTATTGTTTAATTTAATCTGTCTATTCCTCTATAGTCCAGGCAAAGTAACTCATTTTGGAGCCAAAAATAGAACTAATTGTAATAGAATTTTTTGCAGCTTAAATCATTTCTATGAGGTGTCCAGAACAACATACTAAAAGTCCTACGAAATCCTAGTTGAGGAAATATGTTAAATTCTCATCAATCTGTCATGTGTGATCATAAGGCTAGGCAAGAATACACCCCAATGGGGCTATTTTTTTCCTTTGCTCCTATCAAAATGAAACTTTGTACAATGAAAGTACCCATGAAGAGTAACATCTTTTGTATTACAAGTTTCTTTGAAAATGAATTTTAATATGCAAATGAGCTATACACTCAGGGGGGCCGCCAGGGATTTTAGGCCCCATGAAAGAAATTTAATTGGGCCCTTTTATTGGCCGGCAAAAAAAAAATTGACGCTGTTTATATAAAACTATGCATTTTAATGATATTTTTGACTGTCATTCCTATATTTGTGACAAGAATAACATGACAGTTACGTGGTTACTGCTCACTGTCTCCCTTGTCGTCCCGCATGCAGGTCTAATTTATCTCCACAACTGTAGACTCACAGGTGGTGGCACTGGATCTGGGGTGAATAAATACATGTATGAGGCTATATGGTTTTTGCGATTTAATCTTCTGATTTCCAGAAAATATAAACATTTCTCGGATTGTATTGAAAGTTGTATTGAGTCACACAGTCTGCATGCACCAGAAATGTTCTCCTCTGTTGCTACTGCAAAGCAGGAAGATGAGAGTCCCAAACTACTGACCAAACATTCTATTTTAGTGATAGCTGAATTTGAACTATATTATATATACACACCTACACATGCTCTTTTTATTTCAGAACTGTTTTTAATACATGGAAATTATTCTGAAATAAATATGGATTATAGGCTATTTTCATTTTATAACTCTGTTTTCATCCTCTGAAAATGATGGTGGATCATCTGGCATTAACCTTACTGTCTTCTGAAGGCTGTTACGGGCTGAGTTTTTAAGATTTATTTAAGCCAGCCCAAATCTTGAAATTGAAATGAATCCGCTGATACCAAACATGTCATGCTAGCTTACAGGGAAAGGAGCTAAATATCACTCCAAATTTGAACTGTTTTAACCGCGAGGTCTGCAACCTCAATGTGACATGATTACTTGTAATAATAACTTTCAGTCAGCACTTGATGAGGGATGAGATGAGGATGAGGAACCTGCTGCTGCTCAAACTGAGAAACTAGATTCATGGCTGTCTGACTGCCTTCAATCTTTACAACTGTTGACATTATTATTAGCTTGAACTGTTCTTAAACTGTGTTAGCTGTGAACTGTGCTCACTTTCTTCTGAAAGAAATGTGTGAGGAGTTGTCTTCCCTCTCCTTGCTGTCTTTCCTTTCTGCCCTTTCCCTTCGTTTAAGGCTCCCTGATTTTGCTTTCTTGGGGAAAGAGGTGTTGATGAGCAGCAGTCACTCCGCTCCTTGTGGGGGGTGAGAGGGGCCTCCGACAGCCCCCGCTATTTTTTTTATTTAGAAAGAGTAAAGTTTCTCATCTGATTTATTCTACCAATTTTAAGTTAGTCATGACAATAATTACTTAGAAATATTAAAAAAACACACACTGAACCCTCCCATGTTGTTGCTACCTTGTTGTGGTGGGGAGGCTTGTGTTCCCCGTGACCCTGAAGACTGTACTGGTGGGGGTTATACCCCTGGCAGGTACTACCAAGCGAGGCAGGTTTCAGGTTAGAGGCCAATCTAAAAGCAGCATTGCCATCACCCATTGGCAGTAGGATGATTGGGTGAAGATTGGGCCTATGTATTTGTCATACATATGAATGGTGTTTCTGCCTATGCAAATTAAGATATATTTGACTAGTGTATAGCTCATTTGCATATTAAAATTCATTTTCAAATAAACTTGTAATACAAAAAATGTTACTTTTCATGGGTACTTTGATTGTGTAAAATTTCATTTTGTTAGGAGCAAAGGAAAAAAATAGTCCCATTGGGGTGTATTCTTGCCTGGCCTTATTATCACA
>CAEMYA010000021.1:1563093-1574159 GCA_903131615.1 Diplodus sargus
TTCATATGAGGTCTCTGCGGTCCAGTCTTCCTCGACCCCCTGACCCATGTTGCCACTGGTTTCCCTGGGTGTGGTGAAGGGGTCGAGGAAAGACAGGACCGCAGAGAACCGCCATTTTTTTAAAATGCCCCCCGCTGACCCGCTCCTTCTCTCTCCTTCCCTCTTTTTTTTTAAGTAGGTGTCCCTGAGACCTTTCCACCTTTTTCGACACACATCAACTGCAAACACACACGCACACACAGAAAGAGATGCACATGCATGAATTAGCTTCTAACCCAATTAAATATTAAAATTAAACATTCACACAAACTGGAAGTGGTATCCTGCAAAGGGGGATAATGCTATACAAGTGCTAACTGATGCTAACATTTCATAGAGAAACACGGTCAGTAACGTAGTAAAACAAGCCACAGATAGCTTCAAAACTTACCGGGGAGTCCCACCTCCTCGGCGACTTTCACCCACGCCTCCTCTGTCTTGTAGCGGTCCCTGTAAAACACCGCAGTGGTGTCATACAGGACCGGGTGCCCACACACAGCGACAACTAGTTTGTCCTCCATCGTTGCTCTGAGCAACCGTACATGAGGGAAGTGACGTCGTCAGCTTGAACTCGTCGCTGATTGGATGTCGCGGCGCGATGCCGCCTGAAAAGTTGGATATTTTCAACTTTATTCGCGTCGCGCCAGACGCTTCATTCGCGCCGCGCCAGACGCTCCAAACGCTCCAGACGCTCCAAACACTTCAGACGCGCCGCGCCAGACGCTCCATTCGCTCCGCCGACGCCTGAATCGCGTGTCATCGCGCCATTTACATTGATTTTCAATGTAGAGTTGACGCTCCATTCGCGTCTATCGCGTTCGGTCTGAACGCAGCTTAAAAGCTGTTTTAAATGAAGAAAAACCAAAAAACGGAATTTGATTTTACAGTTTTACTGTGGAAAAGATGGTGCACTGCCGTCGCCCCCCGCTGGCCATCTGAGCCTTTGACAGTCCACTGGCTGTGGGGACAGGCAGGTGTTGGCATGGACCACTGGTCTTCTCAAGCTTGCTTTTGAGATCAACTCCCAGGAGCTGTGCAGCAAGCTCCTCCTGGAAGGCCTGTCTTGTAAGTGGCCTATGCTGCATGCTGGCTGACTGGACTTTGTGGATCACAAAGGAGTTGGTGACCGCAATATCCACCAAATGCTGGAACACAGTGGTGGTCCACCTCTTGGTTTTGTGGTGGACCGAATTTGTCCCTATCATTTGGTCCCACGTGTCGACACCACCCATGCACTTATTGTACTCTGTAATAGCTGTGGGTCTGGGGATGGAGATCTTCTGTTTTGTCCCATCCTCCATCTTCTGCCAGCGCAGCACTGTCTCCCCACTGTACACCGGGTGGATGGTGGAGCACAGGGAAACCTCTCGCGTATCCATCCATTTGACGAACAGAAGATCCCCGTCCCTGACCCACCATATGCTGCCTCGCGGGGATATTTTGGTGAGGGCATTCTCTCGTGTGGTGGGGACTCCGACCCTTCCCTGCCTGTAGGTCCCACAGGCTCCCAACCCCTGTTGGTTCAGGTGAGTGTAAAGGAGAGGACTCGTGTAAAAATTGTCTGTATAGACAATGTACCCAGATCCGAGGTAATCTTTGTTCACCAGAGCAGTCACCACATCACATGAGAGCCCCTTGCCTGATGACATGCTGGACTTGCCTGTGTAGAGGGCGAAGTCGATTGTGTAGCCGTTATCAGCAAGCACGAAGAACTTCAGCCCCCACTTCATGGGCTTGGCCTTCATGTACTGCTTTATATTTAGCCTTGCCTTGGTTGCAACCATCCTCTCATCTACAGCAAGGTGCTGTCTGGGATGGTAAAAGACTTGGCACCTTGCACAGATCATCTCCATAAGAGGTCGGACTCGGTGGAGGCGGTCATATTCTGCAGTGCCCTTCTTCTCATCATTCATCTGGTCCTCCGCTGGGTCGCTCATGTGAACGTTGGAGAGGATGGCCTCGAACCGGTCTCTAGCCATGATGGTTGCAGGGAATGGAATGTGGAAGATTGTTTCCCTGCCCCAAAAGTCTCTAATTTTTGGCAGCCTCACAACTGACATATATAGCAATATAGCCAATGAATTTTTTCATTTCCTCTGGATGTATTTCCGTCCAGAGGAACTTTCTCCCACTCCGCAGGTTTTTCTCTGCGTTCTTGTTTGTGTTTTCACACAATAACTTAAAAACCTCAACGTCAAAAAAGTGCCCAAAGATTTCACCTGGAGATGGGCTGCCTACATTGAGGGGGGGCTGGACACCAAGGGTGCGTCGGGGACAGAATTTGAGTCGTCTGGGGACTCCATCATCTGGCTCTCCCAGGCTCTTCCATCTTGGACCGTGTGGTGAGCGGCTACGGTCTGCTGCATCACTAGAACCATCAGCTTGGCCTCTCTCTCTCTCTCTTCCTCCCCCTCTTCCTCTCTCTCTTCATCTCCCTCTCTCTCTTCCTCTCCCTCTCTCTCTTCCTCTCTCTATCCCATTCCACGGCTGCTCCTCATCACAAGACAAACTGAAAGGAGAGGAGAAAAATATTCAGCTATCACACACACTGCATACTACAAATAAGGCATGGTACATCTATAAGTAAACTGGTAAGTATTGTTATTATTATTATTATAACTTCACTCTGGGTGAATGAAACTCTCTGTATGATCTACAGTGAGTTTCATTCACCGGGAATTCAACATGGAAATTCAAGCGGTCTAACATCACCAGAAGTTGCTCCTTCAGCTGCTCCTTTGCTCTCAACTTCATCTCTGAACCTCAGTGGTGGTGTTATTATCCTTGAGGACCGTCTTTCAGACATGTTTCTCTTGAATTTTGTTTCTCTGCTCCTGTCACTACTCTGTTGTTGTTTTTCTCCGCCTCTCTCTACTCCGTACGTGTGTGTGTGCGGCATGGAGACAAAGGGCGGAGCGGCGGGCTTTCTGCAACAGCGGGAATGAGATTACGTAATGTCGACATGTTGGCTGTAAAGCGCAATGCCTCCCCTTTCAGAAACCGTTTCAACTTTTCAGATCGGACAAACTTTCGAGTACTTACGGTAATGCAAAGTGCGCTTGCCCAAACGTGTCGTCGTCGTCGACGCGTAGAAGAATCAGAAGATTGAGAATAGAGCAAACAAGAATAAGAAGACTGAGATTTGCAGCTCTTGCCAACCTAGCAAGACGCCGTCAGATTGTAAGTATAAAGATGAAGGATTTTAGACATCAAATCATTAATGTAATGTCAGTAATTTACTCGTATTGTCAGACTACACCGCCTCCTGTGGAAACAGACATGGCACAACTTTGTTCTTAAATCAGACAGATAAATACTTTATTCATCCCTTAGGGGAAATTAAGGTGTCCAGTAGCTCATACGATACATGAATAAAAATATTATATTCATATCTATATTATCAGTTTTTATTTATTTATTTTACAGCATGACCAACCAACTCAGTATTGTAGACTGAATCGCCAGCTCCCTGTTTTGACATTGTACTTCGATGGCCAAAGTGACCTCCGCCCAGACTTCCGCCTCTCCAGACCAACAGTGGCTCATCTAGTCCACGTCCTCCGCTGTCCGTTTGACCATGGCTAGGGTCATGTCCTCGAGGTTCTGGTGTTCTTAATTTGGCTGGCGAGTGCGATGTCCTATCGCGTTGTGTCCAGGGCGTTTGGCATCCCACGGTCCACGGTGCATGATGTCATCCATCGGGTTGTGGACAAAATAATAAAAATCAATAACAGGGTCATCCACTTTCCAGCCCCTGATGACCTGCAACATACTGGTGCAGGCTTTGCACGCCTGGCTGGATCACCAGCATTTGCCAGGGTTGTGGGCAGCATCAATGGCTGCCATGTCCGAATAAAGCCACTTGGTGCAGATGCTCAGGACTATTTCACTCGCAAATTGTTTCATGCTATCCAACTGCAAGCAGTGTGTGACCACAAGTGCCAATTTTTGGACATATTTGTCGGCTATCTGGGGTCAGTGCATGACTCTAGAGTCCTGAAAAACAGCCCTCTGTATGTGCAGAGCCTGTACCCACCTGAGGGCTACTGCATCCTAGAGAGCCTGTGAGGGGTGTGGTCGCTGGACGGTTTAACCGCCACCATGCAAAGGCCCGTTCAGTCATCGAATGGGCCTTGAGCTGACTGCACTAGTCAACAATCCGACGGTTCTGCAGGAGCATGATTATTGCTAATAAAAACAAAAAAGTTAGTTAGGTTGTTGTTATGGTTAGGTTATTGTAAGGTTATACTTCTTGTAAATAGTTGGTTAAGAATGCAGAAGGCATTCACGACATATGTTCTTCGTTTTCACGGAATTCTTTAATTTTCTTCTTCTTCTTCTTCTTCTTCTCTTCTTATTATTATTATATCTTCCGGGTATCAGGTTTCAGGGGTGAAGGGGGAACTCAGGAAGAAGGTTGGACCCACATGCAGTTACACATGGGAGGCGAGAGGCAAGATCCGTGAAAAAACAAAAGGCGAGCTTTATTTAAAGCTGAATACAAAAACAGACAAATAGGGGCAAGAGGCAAAGTATTTGCTTTGACCATGGCTGGGGTCATGCCCTTGAGATTCTGGTCTTCCTATTTTGGCTTGCGAGTGGGACATCCTATCGCGTTGTGTCGGCTCTGGTAGACAACTTTGTGGAGTGGACTGGACAGAATCACCTGCGGGTGAATATCAGCAAGACCAGATAGATGGTGATAGATTTCAGGAAGAAGAGGAAGACGGCTTTCCAACCTCTGTGCATTCTGGGAAGGGATGTGGAGGCGGTGGAGGATTATAAGTACCTTGGTGTTACCATCAACCACAGACTGGACTGGAGATCTAACACTGAAGCTGTGTACAAGAAGGGGATGAGCAGACTTCACTTCCTGAGGAAGCTGAGATCCTTCAACGTGTGCAGCAAGATGTTGGAGATCTTTTATCAGTCTGTGGTGGCCAGTGTACTTTTCTTTGCTGTGGTTTGTTGGGGACGCAGCATTGGAGCCAGTGACACCAACAGACTCAACAAACTGATCAGGAGGGCTGGCTCTGTGATTGGCTGTAAACAGGACACTCTGGAGGCTGTGGTGGAGAGGAGGACACTGAAAAAACTGTTATCCTTCATGGATAATCCTCTCCACCTCACACTGGTCAGACAGTGGAGCACTTTCTCCGGAAGGCTGCTTCAGCTTCGCTGTCGTAGCAACAGATACAGGAAATCTTTCCTGCCACAAACCATCACTTCATACAATAACTCTCTCACCTCTGCCTGATAGAGAACTCTGGTCTCTCTACTGTTTTGTTGTATATATTATTATTGTTTATTGCTTATAGCACACTGTGCACTGTATATATACACTATGTATATATTGGATTCTATTTATGTTATGTACGAAGTGTTTTATTTGTGGACCCACTACTGCTGTAACAAAATAATTTCCCAGTCTGGGATCATTAAAGTATTTCTATCCATCTATCTATCTATACCGACATACTGCCCGGTAAGAGAAGAATCAATTCCCTCTTTATTAACTCACCCAATCCAAATCTTGCCACATAGGTGATCTTATTTGGCCCGTAAGAGAACGTCTTCATGATTGCTGAGTCAGGGAAAATAACTCGGAAGAGATCGCTAATCTCGCTGTTGCAATTAAATGAATGGTGTTTTGACACAGTGTGAAGAATCCAGAGCACCTCTGCTTTCGACGTGTCAGTCGATCCAAAAGTTGCGTTCACCCGAAAGGTCGTTCGACGATGGAGCTATGATATTTTGCTGGATACCGGAGGGACCAGGCATTGAGTAGGAGAATGACGGTGAGCAGGGACGGTAGAGGTGAGCCGGCACAAAACTGGCTAATTGGTTGAGTCTGCTGAAGGCATTTTTCGGCGAGCTTATGTTTCTTCGCTCTGAGGAGTCACGTATGTATTTCTTCTTCTTCTTCTTCTTCTCTTGGATTTGGCATTGCTGCCACCTACTGAACTGGAGTGTGGTACATTAGATACAGGGTTTCCGCGGAGTCTTAAAAAGTCTTAAATTTGACAATCTCAATTTTAGGCCTTAAAAAGTCTTAAATATGTCCATATTTTGCATATAGGTCTTAAATTACATGTAGTCAGGTCTTACATACGTACGTTCATTTACCGCTTCCGTCATCGCCTTTTTTTTTTTNNATGTGTTGGTGAGATTCACAGTCAGCTCCGTGTGTTGTATTTCTTTCTTAAGTATCCTGGAACGTACGTTTTATTTTGCCAACAACGCGGTCGGAATTTATCGCCGCACACTTCGCCAGTTCCGGAACGACTTCGACAGCGGAATCTGCCAGAGGACCCTCAAATTGGGCACGCGGTGTGAAAGCGCTGGTGTCACACGAAGTCGCGCTATCACACACTTCTGTACGCCTTTGTCACCAGTTCCCGGTACAATTTTATCCAGTTCTGCTCGACCTGAACTCTGCGCCGCCTCTGCCGCCTGCCTCAAGTGACATTCAAACCATCTTTGGCCCAACTCCGACGTTGAAAGCGGAGGTGCTTTCGATTTTGAACACCGTGTGTGTGTGTGTCACACACCAGGGATATTATAATTAACTAAAATTAAATTCCTAGATAAAAACTATACTTCAACTACTTAGATCACTTGTTAAACTCATTAAAACTAAACTAAAATGAAAACACAAACTGAAAAACTGAATTAAAATAAAAACTAATAAAACATTTAAAACTATAATAGCCCTGACACAGTCATTCACTCCATTCTTCATTGTTTGAGCTGCTCTGTGAATGGCAATAAATGTGTTTTGTTTGTTTTTCGAAAGGAATTCTGGGACTGCAATTTTCCTTACTTTTTCGTACTTCGTGTAGGTCTTAAATTTAGTCTAAAATGGTCTTAAAAATGTCTTAAAAAGGTCTTAAATTTGACTTGTTCAAACCGGTAAAAACCCTGTAGATACAAAAAAAAAAAAAACCGCGTACGTATTGTGTGGGCATTTATTGCATTTATCAAGGGATTTGTGGTATACCCGGTCCCAAATCCACCCGCGGCGTCCACTCCTGTCTGCCCCAGCCAGCCCCTCCCACACACTGGCCTGCTGCAGAGGAGCTGTGGACTGCGATGACTCTGAGCAGCATGTGAATGAAAATATTATATATTTATTGCCTTTATCTGACGTAACATCTGTGGATGAACGAGGGTAAAACAGTTTTTAGACCTGACTAAATTAAATTTAAATCCTCTAACGAAAATATGGTCGTTTTTAAGACCTTAAATTTAAGGCTCAGAATTTTAGACTTTTTAGGACCCCGCGGGAACACCGTTTCTTTTTTGTAAACTCTGTGTACACAAACAATGCTCGTATTGATGTGTAGAGACCCTGGTGATACTACAAGCAAAGTTTCATGTTGTGTTGAGCCTTCTTAGCGTTAAAAATAATAATTTTGATGCTAACTTAAAAGTGCCCATATACTCCTATTGAAAATTAGCTCGCCCAAAAACGAAAATTACGGTAAATCTTAAAAGTGCCTCTTTTGCTGTAATTATGCTTTTACACGAAGGTTTGACTCATATTCAATCACAATTAAAGCTGTGGTTTCTTTTTGGCAAGAGTTTCACTCTAAGTTTATTCATTCAAGTTTATAAAAAAAATGTTATGTAAAATTCTGTTTCTTTGCTTGGGATCAAAAACATTGATCTAAATTCTACATTTCTGTGATAAGTTTTCTAATTAAGATCAAATATAGCAACTTCTGATCATCACATATCAATTTTAGGCTTAAAGTCTGTGTAAAGCAAAATTAAACAGGTCATGAATGTGTTTACTTAAAACATGTAAAAGCCATTTGACCATTTAGAATTTAATTTTGGAGCTAGGCTCACAAACTGTTTTTCAACATTTCTGTGTTCAGGATTTAATGGGCGGGTCAGAAATCATGCAAATCATGGCCGCCTTACATAACACGGCCATGATTTGCATAAATCCGGCCCTGCTGAGGAAGTGGTATAAATACGTTGAGCAGGTCAGCTTCAGCGGTTCTCCCACTCGCTCTCCAGCCAACCAGTCAGCTAAACAGTCAGGTCTCCTCCACATTGCGCTGCATCTTTCCTAGATGCCACAGTGTGCAGGATGATGGCGCTGTTAGCTTATTTAAGTTTCATTTGGATGACAACGTAAGGAAACGGTGGATCGATTTTGTCAAGAGGAGCTAACGTTACTGTAGGGAGTTAAACATCACCACCAACACCCGTCTGTGCAGTGTCCATTTTACTCCTGATCGTTTCAGCAACGGTCACTAGGGCTGAACCGATCCTCTACGTCCCGCTGACAGCCGGTGCCACCAGCATAATGTGGCCGCCGCCGCAGCCGACCCTCTCCGTTCCGCTGACAGCGGGTGCCACCGGCATAATGTGGCCGCTGCCACCGACCCTCTCCGTCCCGCTGACGGCAGGTCACACCGGCGGTATGTGGCGGTAGTATCAGTATAGTACAGTCACCTCTTCAGGAGCCGCAGCGCCACCCCCAAATGGAAATGGATAAAAGCACACAGAAAGGAATAAATGCATGAAAAAGGACTCACAAATGTATTTGGGGAGTTTTGTGTATATATATGACTCAATACACAACATTTTCAATACACACACACAAGTGTGCTTCAATCCATATGTAAGTTGAAAACAAATTCACATATAAAAATAAGATTTGTAAACATATTTGTGATGCACACACCAATATTTCTTGTTTTAAATATGTGCAATACAAATTCACAAATGTACAAATTGTCAGTTATTTGCAAATTTTCATCAAATACATATTTGGAAGCTGTTACATTGATATATGAATTGTCAAACGTTCATTTGTCTCAGTGCTTTTCATTTGTAAACCTCCCTGCATTTGTGTGCAGATTTTTGAGACTCATCTAGCTCGACTCCAATAGAGCTCAACAGTGACCGCCCACTTTTTTAACGGCTCCGGTTCCGGAAGTGAATTTCCCATTCAGTAACTCCATTGACGTTTCATAAAATCCTTATATAAAGAGTTTTAGGCCTGGAACCAAGCCAATCAGCTAGCAGATGAATCGTGACCATAAAACATTTAATTTGGAGCAAAAGAAATGTTGGAAAACGGAGAAAAAAGCAAAGGTACAGGACTGTGTACATAATTATCGTAAGAGTAAAGCAACTACTCATCCCATAAACCATTGCGAATGTAACATCTCTGATCGGTGGAGCTCGCTGTTACCATGTAAATGTTTACCGCCCGCGGTTTTCTGTTTCCGGTTGCCTTGCAACTGCATGACTGACCGCTGCTGCCAAGCTAGCCCTAAACAACTAGCGTTATGTCATAAAAGCTGAATTGTTTTTAAAATCAGCTCAGGTACAACATGTGCCGTTGTTGGTTGCCACAGCAGTTCATGAAAATGTAATTTTTTTTTCAGAAACGTCTCGTATAGCACATCAGCAACTTAGACAAACATGTCTGTACCCTGCGCCCTGAACGTCATGCGGAGGAAGGGGAACGGAGGCTAGCGTGGCTCGCAGCTTTCAGACTGATATAAATATATTCCACAGAATAGCTGCTGCATAACTGCATGACTTCTCTAACCCGACAATGTCCGAGCAGCCGCCTGTCTCCACGACTCTTTTTTCCTTCAGCATTATCCAGCTGTATGTTTAACGTTAGCTTGATTGACGCTGTGGCTGGGCGCTTACGTTACTGCTGCCTTTAGAAGTATAAACTTGCTGTGTCTTTTCAACAGTACTTTCCCTATTGTGTTATTGTGCAGGTAGTTGTATGTTTCTGTGCTTTTGTAACTGCATAATTCTCTGCCGTCAACACCAGAAAATATAAGATAATTAACTGTCGATGTAACGTTAGCTAACATCGGGCTAATGCTTCATGTCATCTGCCCACTCCATGAGAACTCAGTGAGAACTGACGGTGAGGCACTGTGAGAACTGTCTTCACTTATTAAAACATCCGTACTGTGTGTCCACCTCCGACGATTTTTTTCCATGCTGTCGCTTTCTTTGTGTTAAAAGCCAGTTTTTAGAGCGAGCATGACAGCTACGTTAGCAGAAACACACAGGTCAGCCAGCTCAACCAGAAGAGCATAACCGACTACCGCTATGAACCATGGGTAAACTCACGAAGTCAGGCATAAGGTGGATAACTACCACAATTCATGTCTACCAGTCACTGTGCATGTAACGTCAATTCATACAATACTGACCCTCTCTGATATTACACCATTGAACTTTTGAAACTGGCCAGTCTACAATCTCATTGTACATGAAAGAATGTGTGAAAGAATGACATGAGAAATAGTAGTCATTAAGAAATATATACAATATATTTTGAATTTGAAAACAAAATATGTATTTACAAAGATTAAATTCAATACAAAAAAAAAGTGATTAATAGAAAAAGAATGGAACAAATATAACAAAAAAATTACCAGCCTGGCTCGTTCCGAGCACAGGCTGCCACCCCAGCTACTCCAATGTATCCAAATTTAGTGTAACAAATGAGTTTTCATATATTAATTTATGAATTTGGAATTTAACAAACTCCCTTTGCTGGGGTGGCAGCCTATGGAGGGAAGGAGCCAGGCTTGACAAAAACCTCTCCTCCTCAATCCACGCAGGTGGAGGTGGCAGGGGGGCAGGTGGCCTCTGCAGGCTCTGGATGAGGAGGTCCTCTATCATCTCCTTCCAGCCCCAGCAATGCCCCTCCCTCTCTTACTGTCCGTGCACCTGTATGAAATCAAAATCACACATTCTGTTGATGACATAGTCGGTAAACATTCATTTTCAATTTAGACTGGAGCCCTACAAATAAATACAATAATCACAATACCGCTTCTGTAAAGAACATACCACTGGTCGAAGCAGCACTGGTCGATAGTAGCTGTCTGTGGGCACCGGGTGCCCACAGACAGCTACTATCAGCTTTTTCTCCATGTTGCTCTGAGCAACCGTAAACAACCGTATGTGACGTCGTCGGCTTGAACTCATCGCTGATTCGATGTCGCAGCGCGATGCCGACTGAAAAG